>JAVBJF010000341.1:0-391211 GCA_033439095.1 Pseudococcus viburni
TTTTACCACTGTAGCTTGGGAGAAAGGGCCATATATCCCTCTTACAGGGGGTCAAAAATGTTTGCAGATTTTTTTTTACCTCAAGGGGTACCATTTGGGGGAGTTAGATCGAAAATCGAAGCCAGGGCCAAATTCACCTCTTACCCGGCATATACCCTTTAAAACGTTTTCCAGCATTGAATTCGTCTCGTCAAGACTCATCTTTTCTGATATTCACTTTTGAATTTTAATCAATACTAGTCAGAGTTAAAATTCCAAAGATCCCCTTTTCTGATGACAGCACCAAATACCTATTTTTGAAAAAAGATTTGATTTTCACATCTGGAAAAATCTTCAAAACTGCAATAACTTATATAGAAGTGAACGAATTGAGCTGAAAATTGATACACGAGACATTCGTGATGTGCCCTCCAACATACAAAGAAAATTTATTTTTTTTGGCCAATTTTGTATTTTCCCTAAACAACGAGATGCATCACTCTCGAACGTTTTCGAAATCACCGTCGCGATCTATTACAATCCATCAAAATCTCGATTTTCATTTTTTGGATCTAAGCCACCTTATTGTGTGAAAGGTCATATGTTCGTCTCTTTGTTGATTTTCATTATTACGTTTCAACTGAACGTTAAAGAGAATTTTAAATCGAAACGAATTATGTTTTCATTCGAAAAAAAAGACAGATGTAATGCAAATTTACGTTTTAATTGAAGTAAAAATAATAGTTTTTAAAATGATAATTTTTACTCGAAAAGTCGTCTTCCCATTAGGTTGCGATTTTGGCTTTCATTTCGTCTTATTGAAACCATTTGAGATTTTTTTTATTCTGTTTTCAATACTACAGTGGAGTGCGGTCGTAGGAGGGGAGAATGCTCATGATTTGAAACTGTTTGAAATTGTTGCCTGTAAAATTCAAGATGAAATCGTTTAGGAAATTAAATTATCGTATGCGAAATTTACGAGCATTAACTCTTTCGTGACCTGAAAATATCTGAGGAATGATATTTTAAAATTTTTATTGCATACCGTGTACAGGTAACCTGAAAATTCCAGAATCCGATTTTTTTATTATATATTGGAAGAGAGATTGTTCCATTGTCCTACGTTGGCCTGAACGAAGAGTTGCCTATACGTAGGTCGTCAAGGAACACGCCAGATCTACAACGCCTTACTCGAAATACTTATCTAAAAAGGGTCAAGTGGGAAGATGCAGTGTTGCCAATTTCATAAAAATCTGCTTTTTTGTAAATTTTTGGCCCCTTCAACTTTTTGATTAGGCAAAATCTTCATTCAATGATTTATGATCCTCATCCAAAACTTTACCATGTGCAAATATTGATTTTTAAATATTTCATTTTTTTAAATTTTCGAAATTTTGGGGGTTGAATTTTTTTTTGAAAAGTATGAAAATCGAAAAAAGTCTAAAAACTTTGATAAATGCACTACTTTTAAGTCACTCTGTATGTATGTAAATTGTAAACCCACTTCGACGTAGTAACCAAAAGTATTTTCGCTTCGAAAATTGAAATCGTTCACAGAAAATAGGATCACATCAAAGTGGCTATTTTTCCAGAACCACTTGACCTTGAATATAAATTTTTTAATATTTAAAATTTACCTATCAATTAATTAATTTTTCTAAAATTTTTAAAAACATATTAGCATCTTTTAATTTAATTTGTTTTTTTTTTCAAGTTGGGTAGGTTTCAATTTTTTTTTAAATTTGCAGTAAAACTTATACAGAAAATTGAAGGAAACAGGTGATTTTAATTTAATCGCAATCTTTGTTGATAGTCCAGTCAAATTAGGATTTCACTTGGAACAAATTGGTGGAAATTTTTTTTTTGCGTCAAAGTGCTCAGGAAGGCACCCTAATCAACATACAAAAACCCCACCAAAATCTACTCGGAGCATTTCCCCCTAGGTCCACATTTTTGCCCCCAAATTCAGTTTTTTACGTTTTTCTCGTTTCCTTTCGCTTTTTTTGAAAATGTTGTTCTATACAATTTTAAAGAGCGTAAAATTTTACATAAAATTGATTCTATAAAAATTTTTGTACGACTCTCCCAACGTGAGATACGCCCCTCCCCATTATACCATTGGTTCTTCATTATCTAAAAATTGCTGTTTTAGCGATGTTTTTTGAAAAAACACTATAAAATAATCTCATTTCTTCAGTGTGGTTGTGTGGTATATGATGCTAGGAGCATTATTGTTTTTACAGGGGGCGTGAGTTCATTTATTAACCCCTCGCCCCTATACAGTAATACCTACCACAGATATGTAGTATATAGTCGCAAACTGTAAATTTTTCAAGGAAGTGACTTTTGATAAAAGAACCGTGAAAGTTGGTATGATGAACAACAAGACCAGAACAAAATTTTAGAAAACGAGAGCCACTCGAAATTTACCGTAGGGGAAAGTGAGTGGGTGGTATTTTGAGGCTCCACCTCCCCCCCATGTGGTAAGATTGAGCGAAATCGGCATTCTTAGAGTCGATGTCATATATTTCTACCTTCCACAAACCGAATATGCCATTACTTTTGAAATCCGATAACTAAAAGTGCCTTAAACTTAAAACTACCCCCTCCCCCCTATTCACCAATATTTGTGAAAAATATCCGAAAATCACAGTTTTTAGCCCCTAAATGACAAGTCGACATATTGGCTAATAAATTTAGGTATTTGTGAGTAAGCCCAGGATCTTGGTCGTGGAGATGTGGGTATCTAGCATTTCAAAATGTTTATGTCAGCGATTTCGAACCACCTATCTCCTCAATCACGATTCTGGGTGCACTCACACATACCTACTCATTAGCTAAGGCGTAGACTTGTCACTTCTGCAATTCTGAATGATTCAAAATTCTTTATACAATGTACAGAGATCAAAATATAAAAAAAAGAATTGTAAAAAACTAGAAATTATTAACAATATTATGACACCTCCCACTCCGTCTCATTAAGACGTGTGAAGCTAGGATGTGAGTCTGTAGAATGTGTTTGACTTCGACTATTATATCCGAATATAGTATTGAAAATTCGTTCCTAACCGTTGCTTGAAGTGTTTAGGGTAGGGACAAAAACTGTGTTTTTCGGATATTTTTCATAAATATTGGTAAATAGGGGGGAGGGGGTAGTTTTAAGTTTGAGGCACTTCTAGTTATCGGATTTCAAAAGTAATGGCAATGGCATATTCGGTTTGTAGAAGGTAGAAATATATTAAATCGACTCTAAGAATGCCGATTTCGCTCAACCTTACCACATGTGAGGATGGAGCCTCAAAATACCACCTACTCACTTTCCTCTACGGTAAATTTCGAGTGGCTCTCGTTTTCTAAAATTTTGTTCTGGTCTTGTTGTTCATCATACCAACTTTCACGGTTCTTTTATCAAAAGTCACTTCCTTGAAAAATTTACAGTTTGCGACTATATACTACATATCTGTGGTAGGCATTACTGTTCATATAGGGGTGAGGGGTTAATAAATGAACTCACGCCCCCTGTAAAAACAATAATGCTCCTAGCATCATATACCACACAACCACACTGAAGAAATGAGATTATTTTATAGTGTTTTTTCAAAAAACATCGCTAAAACAGCAATTTTTAGATAATGAAGAACCAATGGTATAATGGGAAGGGGCGTATCTCACGTTGGGAGAGTCGTACAAAAATTTTTATAGAATCAATTTTATGTAAAATTTTACGCTCTTTAAAATTGTATAGAACAACATTTTCAAAAAAAGCGAAAGGAAACGAGAAAAACGTAAAAAACTGAATTTAGGGGCAAAAATGTGGACCTAGGGGGAAATGCTCCGAGTAGATTTTGGTGGGGTTTTTGTATGTTGATTAGGGTGCCTTCCTGAGCACTTTGACGCAAAAAAAAATTTCCACCAATTTGTTCCAAGTTCGGTTCTCATATGAGCTAATTTGACTGGACTATGAATGGTTCACTTTCAGTTTTTGGGACGGTGAATCATTTTATCTCTAATTCCCAGATGGGTCTATCTCTATAATATAATGCAATAAAAATTTGAAAATTTCATCCGTCACATCTTTCCTGGTGGGCACGAAAAGGAGAGTGAATTTTTGTCAAAAGTCAGTTTAACTTACCCTTTTTGATATCCAGAATTGGGACTCGCTGTTGCCACTATCAAGTATGGCGGTAAATCGTTTATGCAAGAGTGTAAATCTACTAAATTACTTTCCATTCCCAGATTCATTACAATTATGTATTTAGATTTTCGATAAGTCCTGAATTCAAGTAAAAACATTTTCGAGTGTTATTTATTTTTTTGCCTTACCTTTATTTATTTTTGATTAAATAGATGGAAAATTTTTACCTGGTGAATGCGAGTATCCATTTCGATATCGTGAAGAATTCTAGATCGCCGAATTTCAAAGCTTCTGTTCTCCGAATGGTGGTCAAATCTTTGAAATAGTTCAAGATACTGTTTTGTTGCCCTCTTTGCATTTCGACGTTGCAACTCCAGTAACCTGGGTGGACTGGTACCCACGGATTTTCACCAGAAGTGAAACCTGTTTGAAGATGGCATGAGACAACAGGGCATGGCTTGTATCCTCTCTGCCTAACGATTTGGTGTTCTGGCATTACTATTTTTTTATTTTTTCCAAAAAGCTCAAAAAAGAAGCAATTTTGGATTTTTTTATTATAACGTGTTCGAAAGAGAATGAAATAAAATTTCAAAGTTACACGAAATTAAAAAATAATCACACCAAATGAAAGTTTACTTCATCTTATTTTAATCCAATTATTATAAAAAAATTCCTAAATGGCTTCCTTTTTCAGTTATTTAGAAAAAATCAAAAAAAAGTGATAAGACACAGTAATGTAAGGCAGAGAGTTATGCAACCGGGACAAATGCAAATACTCTATTGAAATATGCGAATCCAACGTTTGAAAAATGATTGTTCACTAAGTTTACCTGCGTTCAAAGAATCATCCCATTGCATAGGTAAACGATAATGATCTCGGTCCACAAAGAAATCTTTGGTTTTTTCGGGTGTAAAATCGAATATTTCTTGACTCAATTCTTCTCCATAGTAAATCAGACTTGTTCCTGGCAGCATGGTGACCAGTGCCAAAAATATCGAATTGTATTCTTTATTAAATCGCCGGAAAATTCTTCCTTGGTCGTGATTCCCCAACTTTAATGGAAAAATTTTCGATGAAATTTATTCTGCTCAAAAACCGAACAAATATGCGAATGACATACTGCCCAATTCGATGCTGCGCCTTCGGGTATATATTTCAGCCATTCGTTTAAATGATCGATCAGCTGTTGGGAATCTAAATACTTATTGATTATAGTTAGGCAAAAATTGATGGGGAAGTTTGTAACTGGGGATTTGGGCGTCCCGAAATATTTCATCAAGATGTTTCTATGTCCATATCCTTCGGCGATCATAGCACTGTTTTCAAATAAGCATTTTTTACAAAATTGTAGGCAAGTCTGAAAAATGTAAAAAATCGAATCATACCTTTCGAGTTGTTTTTTACTTTTTCGATCGTATTGTCGAAGATATAGAGCTAATTCGTTCAAAAATGGAATTGTATCTGGATGATGGAGTCTATGACTGTGTCCTTCTTGAAGTCCCTTGGCAACTCTAACCCATTCGTGGGTGTCTGTTTCGTCACGAAGTTGCGGATCTTCCATGAAGAATGGCACGGCATCTACTCGAAAAGCGGTCACTCCTTTGTCTAGCCAAAATTTCATCAGATCCTGAAAATAGTCGCTGAAAAATTAAGGATCTTCAAAGAAAGAGGGACGAAATTAAATAGTCTTATTGGGGAAACGAAAAATTGGAAATTCACGACTAAAGTGGTATTTCCTTATCACATTAAAGAATTTTTCGACTTAGATATAATTTTTTTAATTTTTCACCAGCTCCTAAATCATTTTCACGCAAATGGGATTTCGACGACCCAAGTTCAAAATGCTTATTTCAAATCATTTCAACTTTAAATTTTCTCAATATTTTTAATTCCAATTTTTTTTTAAAAATTATATCGTCCCACTAATGTTAAAACCGTCTAAGTGCCATTTTTCGTTTTTTACAGGAGAGCTGAAAACGCTTATGGACTTTGCAAATTTTAAACTCTTTTTTTTGGGGTTTAAATTATTTTAAGTTGCGTTTTTTATATTTTAATCGATGCAGCTTGATTCGCTGAATCCAAAATTATAAAAAAGTCTATTTTAAAAAAAGTGGCACTTAGACGGTTTTAACATTAGCGGGACGATATCCAATATTAAAATTTTTTCAAAAGTTCAAACTTCAATTTTCCCAAAATTTGTCCAGTTTTGATTTTATAATTTCTTTAAAAATTTCTTATTCTTGAAAATTGCTTCTTATTATTGAATTGTAATAAATAAAATTTGAAAACCATGACATTAAAATTTTTTCAGAAATAAAAAATTGAAAAAATTAAGAAATTTTGAAATTATTGGAAATAAAGTTGAGTTAGAAGAGATTTTAAAAAACAAAAAGTTAAGAAGAACTTTGAAAATCAAAGTTGGAAAAATCATTTCGAATAATTAAAAAAAAATTCCAATATTGAATTATTGAAGAAATTTTCAACTTCACGTTCTTCAAAATTTCTTCCAACTCAATAAGTAATTAGGTAGAAGCAATTTTAAAAGTAATAAAAATATGAAATCGAAATAAAATTGAAAAAATCAAAGTTGGATTTTTGATAAAATTTAAATGAAAAAATTTTATCAAGCAATGGAAAATTTTTTAAATTGGATACTTACAGCTTTGAACAAAATTGGAATCAAAGAATTTGAAAAAAATTGAACATTGAACTCGGGACTATCGAAATCCCTTTTGGGTCAAAATGATTTAGGAATTAGTAATTTTTCCATTGTTAGAGAAGAGCTCCTTCTCTGCTTCTCATTCGGTGTGGTATGTAAAGAGAACGCGAGATGGATATCGACCTAAGTATGTTGATACTTCAAGTATTTCTTACTTTCAAATCTTTCTTGAGATTTTCATTGCGTAAATTGAAATCTGGTTGTTTTACTCCAAATTGGTGGAAATAGAATTGCTTTCGCTCATCGTTCCAAGTCCAACCTGAACTAACTTTTGTAATATCGAATATGCTGACCTTTGATAAATCATAGAAAAATGAGTCAATTTTAAGCCTCCCAGCCGTAAGTTTTTTCTTTTTATTAAAAAAATTTACCCAGTTGTTTGGTGGAAGAGGTTTGCTATTCTGGTCAAAACCTTTAGGGTTTACCCAAACATAGTAATCCGTGTACGGTTCTATTTTCTTAATGGATTTTTGAAACCATTCGTGCTCGTCGCTGCTGTGATTGATCACCAAATCCATTACCAAGTTCAGACCTATTTGATAAAATTAATCAAAATTGTTTTATTCGAAGCAAATTTCTGCGTAAAATTAAATTACGAACTGTTATTACCTCGTTTTTTCATTTCTCTCATCAACTCGTCGAAATCTTCCATTGTACCATAAGAAGGATCGATTCCGTAAAAATCAGTGATATCGTAGCCTCCATCAGCCATCGAAGACGGAAAAAATGGCGTTACCCAAAGCGTATCTATTCCTATATCGACCAAATAATCCAATTTCGAAATTAACCCTTTAAAGTCGCCGATTCCATCGCCATTACTATCCTTGAATGATTTCAAAAACACTTCGTACATGGTGGCATGTCTCCACCAAGTTCGGTCTATTGTCCAGCAACTCGAAATTAGCAACGAAGCGATAATTATTTGAACGAATTTCATTTTTTCACAACTTTGAAAACCAAAATTCTGCTCACTGATCGATTGAGGGATGAATAATGCAAATTGAGGTATGAACTTCGTTTATATATTGATATGCGCCTGATATTTTATTAGTCCAGTCATATTTTAATTTAAATCAAACGTTTGTGATCTCATCCACTTACGTCAATTGCATAGTTTCGTAATTGAGCTGAAGAGTATTTTATTACGCAGATTTTTCAATAATAAAGTACTGCAATTTTTGAAAGATCAATATGGATTTTTTTGAAGTGGAACACACATTACATAATCGCATTTTCATTAATATTTTCGAATATTATTTTTTTCGAGTGATTTGTAAACGATCAATGGCGTCATTTTGGGTATGATGTTTGCAAAAAATTTCAATTGGATGGCCGAGTTTTGTTTTCGTAGTATTCAAGTTTTAATTATTTATGGTGAGATTTCAAATGTCGTTTTGAAAAGGTTTTTTCTTTCTTTAAATTTTTAGTTAGAGCTTTGACATCACCGATATGAATGACTTGGTGAATTGAGAGTTTTTCTGAAAAATTTCCATTGAATGATTTAAGTTCGTTCAATAGTCTTTCATACTTATACTTATTATTCTAAATTTCAGCTGTTCTAAAATTTTTATTTTATTACTATACCGTAATAATGATTATTTTTTCTTTTCATTTTTTTTTAGTTCTATATAAATTATGTAAGGGTAAGGTGCCTTATTAATTTCGACCAGTTCCTAA
Organism: Pseudococcus viburni; assembly: GCA_033439095.1. Classification (NCBI taxonomy): domain Eukaryota; kingdom Metazoa; phylum Arthropoda; class Insecta; order Hemiptera; family Pseudococcidae; genus Pseudococcus; species Pseudococcus viburni. The sequence continues at coordinate 8,512 of JAVBJF010000341.1, forward strand.
TCTCGACCTCTCTCTGTATTCCGTCTGTTACAATCGTATTCGACCGGGAAAGTGGCTGCTTACTTGTTTTTTTTTTCTGTAAGAATTGATTAAATACTTTTTTTTTTTTGATAATTTGTTACACAACGTATGGTGCTCCTTCTGAACATGATTTTGAAAAAGAATGAAAGAATGGTAGATAAATTTTTTGTTAGACATTTAATATGTACTAACGTTTTATACTGATTTTTCACTCATGTTTTGGTTTTTAAAAAATAATACTATTTTTGAAACCATCATTAAGTATTTATTTTTGGAATTTCAAGATGATTAAGTTTGATGGGTAATTACTCAAATGTCTTTAAACAAGTTGTCAACTTTCCGGAAACCCCCTTTTTTTGGGCATGGATATTAGGATTGTGTGAAAAAAAAACATTTCTTGGATTTTGACCAAATTTAGTGGAGTGTTTTACTTATTTTGAGTGGGAGACCTCCCAAAAAATTTGAGCCTCCTAAGGGCAGGGGAAGGGGAGCAGGAAGTGCTCAAAGTTGACCTCCTTTTGAAAATAACGCTGTTTTTTGTGTTTTTTTTAGTCAATCAAAATTGTGTGAGAAACCTTCGTAGCACTTGAAAGATGCGATTTGAGTTTCTGCATCTCCCTAAACCATCGCCACCCTTCTCCGATCAAAACTCAAACCGCTACCAGGGGGTTGAAAAGTTGCATATTGCAATATTCCATGGCCATCTCATTTCACTAAGCTGGAATAATTTTTTTTCATCGAATAATTGAACAAAAAAAATTTTTCAAACACTGAAGTGAATTTTGAAAAAAATTGAAAATTTAATCATAAAATTTCAAATACGGAATTTATATCGACTTTGAATTGATTATTTATTCGCCAGAAAATATCATGTATTTTTTTTCAATCACTAGAACTAGTATTAGTCTAATGACAAAACATGAAAGAGTGAGTTTCCGTGGACCCTAAGAGTATACCAGGTACCGGCAGTTGATTATTCATAATTCGGACCTGCTGAACACAACTAGCCCGCCGGTACGGTGATTAATAGGGCAACTCAAAATATGGCCATATTTTAGGTAAAATATTGAATATATTTTATTTGGATATTTTGAGATAAAATATTTCCATAAATATTCGAATATCCTGAAAATATTCGAATATATTCGAATACAATATGGGTATCATTTTACTCGGTTTGATATAAGGGTTACTCAAAAATTATGATATCTCTAATATCTTTTAAAAATTATGAACATTATTCACAAAATAAAGCAAATGAATGAATCAAAATAGAATTTTTAATCAATTATCAAAATCAAAAATTCATTTAAAAAATCAAAAAAATTAGCAGTTACATTTTTTAAATTATTTTTTTTACCTAAAATGGGTGATTCCATACTTAGAATGCAAAAATTTCCAAAATATTTAAATATATTCAATTTTTTTTTGAAAAATCGTAAAATATACAGTAATTTTGGAAGAAAATATTCAAATAGCAATCGAATATGTAAAAATATGCTTTTTTAGGCAAAATATTTGAATATATTCGAAATGAAGTTGGGCTTATTTTAAAGGAAATTTTCTGAAACGCAAAATGATTTTGTTGCTTTTGAAATCGAAATGCTGCAAAAAAATATTTAAATTGATATTTTGGGTTGCCCTAGTGATAAAGTGGTGCGAAGTTGCCCAAAGTTGAGCTTAAAGTTCAAAAGTTCACATTTTTTCAAAAAATCGTCAAAAATCATAAAGTTGCTCAATTTAATCGTTTTCCGGCTCATTTTGAAGGGAATTGCTTCCTTTTTCTCGTGATGTATTATAAGTTGAGTTTTGCTAAATAGTTTCCTCAAATTTGAGCAAAACACTCAAAGTTGGTTTTTATTTTGTACTTTTGAACTCTATAGCAACGAATTGACCGCGTAAATCGAAAATTTTGTTGGAATAGATGTTACGCTTCGTTAAATTCTCTACTCAATGAGCTATTCGGAAACTCTCTAACTTGAGTTGCAGCTGAGTTATTGAGTTTTTTGTGACGAAGTCACTCAACTCGAAAAATGTCAAAACCCCGAGAATTTGCTTACAATCAAATAATAGTCGAGAAGTCGAGATATTTCAATGCTGATTATTTTTAACAGTCAAAACGATTGCTTTGACTTGAGTTTTACTCAAGTTTGAGTGATTTGCTCAAATTTATTCACTGATTAATTAACATATGTTCTTATATGTCGTTTTAGTATGATTTTTTGCTGAAAATTTTCATTGAACAAAAATTTTCAACCCATACCCTCCTTTGCCAACCCTCTTAGGAGGGCTAGGAGGAGATTCAAAGGGGGAGGATGTAGCTTCCATTTTTCAAAATTGAGCTATTAACCCTTTTTTGACGGCATTTCCATATGATTAGATCTCGATGAGTTCAAAACTGTCATTACTTTCAAGATTTGAAGGAGAGAAGTCCCTAAAATTGAATATTTTTCGATTCAAGTTCTCGCATTTTTCATCAAAATTGCCTAAAATTTTTTTTCAACTTTACACATCCTGCCGACCTTCCAACCATATTATTATTACAATTTTCGAACTCTACGGGTAGATTACCATACATATATACCATTTACAACTTCCCATACCCCTACTCTGAGTGAATAGAGCGGTCTAAAGTCGTTGAAATTGGAACAATTTTCACATTTCTGTGTAAAAATTTTCAAATGATGAAAAAATTAATTCGAGGTCAACGTAAATTCCATAGTGTAGCATGTCACGATTTGTAACTGGCTACTCTTGACATACAAAATTTTCCACAAAAAATTCCGAAATATACTTGTTCTAGTGATTGAAAAAAAAATACATAATATTTTCAGGCGAAAAAATAATCAATTCAAAGTCAATATATATTCTGTATTTTGGAATTTTATGATTTGTTGTTGGCTGGACTGCTGTATCAAATTTTCAATTTTTTTTCCAAAATTCACTTTCAGTGATTGAAAAAAATTTTTGTTGAATTACTCAATGAAAACAAAATCATTCCAGCTTAGTGAAAATTTCATATCATTATTGGAATATTGCAATATGCAACTTTTCAACCCCCTGGTAGCAGTCTGAATTTTGACAATGGTTTAGGGAGGTGTAGAAACTCGAATCGCATCTTTTAAGTGCTAAGAATGCTTTTCACACAATTTGTATTGACTAAAAAACACAAAAAACAGCGTTTTTTTTTCAAAAGGAAGTGCTTAGCTGCTTACCTGGGGGCTCAAATTTTTTTTGGGAGGTCTCTCACGAAGTACACCACCCCATTAAATTTGGTCAAAATCCAAGATATGGTTTTTTTTCACTCCACCCTAATGGATATGTCTTAGGTCGGGATGGGGGGGGGGGGGGGGATGGGTAAAACTTTGAAGTGTGTAACCTAACGTGATTACACCAAGACATTGACATTATGTTAGACCTGAAAAAAACTATTTTAAAAAATTGAATGATTTTTGTACGAATTTTTTAATTTTAATTGGAATTGAAAAATTCGAACAAAAAAATGTCTAACTGAAAAAACTTGAACGTTTTTGTGTCCCATTGACATAATATCATTATGTTAGACTTGAAAAAAATTGGAAAAAAATTTGATTCCTGACATTGACATTGTGTTAAACTTGACTATTAACACTTAACAGTCAAAACTTTCATTCGTTTCAATTATTGAACGTTGGAGAGTAGTTGAAGTCGAAAGAAAAAAAAAAACACAGAATTGATGCTGGTTGATGTTTTAATTGAAATACTTGAAAACAACTATTGTTAGGTTTTCGATGATATTTTCACTTCAAGTAGTATAGTTGGGTTTCCATTACGTCGCGATCTTCGCTGTTATTTACGCTCCACATATTCTAAACCATTTGAGATGATTCGGTACTCAGCACTATGCTGGAATGTGGTCGTAGAAGGGGAGAGTGCTCATGATTTGAAACGGTTTGGAATTGCTCCCTGAAAAATTTAAAATCAAATGTACTTAAAAAGAGATGAAATGTTGAAATTTTTACGGCATCTTGTTGAATTATTGTAGACCGGTGACCATCATTATTGTCGCTCCTTTTTCAAATGAAATTTCTTAACCCGGAAGTATAATCAAATCAAAATTGTTTTTTTCAGTTTTCTGTACAAGTTTTATTGTACACTGGGAATTTTTCCCAAAACCACTCGACTTTGAAAAGGAAAACTTTTTTGTGGAAGTTTGGAAAACCTTGAAAGCTGATTTCCAGTGCGATTTTTTAGTTGGAGATATTTTAATCTTTTTGTTTTCATAATTTTTTCTTGGATTGATGTGAGTTTGAAAACTGTAAATTTTAAGTCATTTGAGGGACGGGCGTATCAGAATTAAATAATGCTTATACAAAACCCACGAAACCCTTGGTGAAAATTTTACAGGAACTGGCAAATACTTTCCTGATGGTCACGAAAAGATCGATGATCCTCGTTAGTGATTTTTACTGAGAGTTCAACTTACCCTTTTTTATATCCCGAATTCGGACTCGCTGTGGCCACAGTCAAGTATGGTGGTAAATTGGTAATGCACGAGTGTAAATCTACTAAATTACTTTCCATTCCCAAATTCATTACAATTATGTATTTAAATTGTCGGTAAGTCCTGAATTCAAGTAAAAAATTGTCGAGTGTTATTCATTTCATTGCCTTAGCTTTATTTACTCGATTAAATAGATATTCAATTTTTACCTGGTGAATGCGAGTATCCATTTCGATATCGTGAAGAATTCTAAATCGCCGAATTTCAAAGCTTTTGTCTTCCGAATGGTGGTCAAATCTTTGAAATAGTTCAAGGTGCTATTTTGTTGCTCTTTTTGCAAGTCGACATTGCATTTCCAGTAACCTGGGTGGACTGGTACCCAAGGATTTTCTCCCGAAGTGAACCCTGTTTGAAGAGTGAATTAGACAATTGGGCATTTGCATTTTTGTGGGTTGCATAAACTATGTCGTACAGTTTGGTATCCTATTATCACTATTTTTTTATTTTTTCCAAATAACTCATGAAATAAACAATTTTGGAACTCTTTCATAATAACTTGTTCGACAGGATGAAATCTTACTGGCTCATTCCATGTCAACTCGACCAGGTTTTGACCTTAGGTCTTCCGATTTCGCTCAATTTTTTTTACGAGTTCTCCTCGATGGTCTAATGAAGGAATCACCGTCATTCCGATCCTAATTCTTCAGGGGTGGCCGGGCTCTTGTAATTTTCGTATAATTAGGATTTTTTTGCGAAATGGCTTAACTTTGAAGTTTGAAGAAGCATATTTCGAGATTGGTTAGGTCTAAGATGAATCTGTTCGTGCGGTTTTGTAGAGAATTGAAAGGAGATTCAAAGCTGATAATCACTTTTTGAAAAGTTCAAAGTTGAGCTTTTGTGATGGAAGCTCAACTTTCATGATGAGTACAAAAGATGAAGGGCCTCATTTAAAAATCTGAAAAAATTACTATGAAGAGAACTTTTTATGTGTTTTTCAACAAATTACTTTTCAAGATGGGATCTCAATACCCCCGGGGGCACAGGGGTCCTAAATTTTGGTCAAAATTCAAAAATATGGAAAAAGTGAAGTAATACATCGATTTCTATTAATTCGAAGGCGCTGAGTTCGAATATGTGTTTAGTTTTTTCATTCGGCCCCTCTGAACCCCTCTATCAGCCCCCTAATCAGGTCAAAATTCAAAAAAATTAAAAATAAAGTAGACGTGTAGTTTGTTGGGTTTTTGAGGGAGCTGAGTTCGAATATTTGCTTATTTTTGGGATTCGACCCTTTAGTGCCCCCTTAGCCCAGAAATTTTGGAAAAAAAATGGAAATAGCATGTGTCATATCGATTTCTACTAATTCAAGAGTGCTGAGCTCGATTATCAACTTACTTTCTCGATCCGCCTCCTTCGTTCCCTACACAGCCACACTGATTCCCAAATTACTAAATAATTTGAAAAATCAATGTGTTTTTTTCAAAATTGGGGGCTAGAGGTGCACTAAAGGGTCGAATCCCAAAAATAAGCATATATTCGAACTCAGCTCCCTCAAAACCCCAACAAACGACACGTCATACGTTATTTTTCATTTTTTTAAAATTTTGACTTCATTAGGAGGCCGACAGGGGGGGGGGGAGTCAGAGGGGTCGAATGAAAAAACTAACACATATTCGAACTCAGCGCCTTCGAATTAGTAGAAATCGATGTATTACTTCACTTTTTCCACTTTAGGACCCCTGTGCCCCCAGGGGTATTGAGATCCCATCTTGAAAAATAATTAGTTGAAAAACACATGAAAAGTTCTCTTCATAGTAATTTTTTCAGATTTTTAAATGGGGCCCTTCATCTTTTGTACTCATCGTGAAAGTTGAGCTTCCATCACAAAAGCTCAACTTTGAACTTTTCAAACAGTGATTATCAATTTTGAATCTCCTTTCAATTTTCTACAAAACCGCATGAACAGATTCATCTTAGACCTAACCAATCTCGAGATATGCTCCTTCAAAGTTGAGCCATTTTCCCAAAAAATCCTAATTATACGAAAATTAAAAGGGTCACCCCCTGTCTCCCTGAAGGATTAGGATCGGAATGACGGCGATTCCTTCTTTAGACCATCGAGGAGAACTCGTAAAAAAACGTTGAGCGAAATCGGAAGACCCAAGGTCAAAACCTGGTCGAGTTGACATGGAATGAGCCCACTTTATTCTGAATCAGCCAAGTTATTCTAAAAAATTCTCAAAATTTCTTACTTTTTGAGTTATTTGGAAAAAATCAAAAAATAGTGATATCAGGACACCGAAATGTTAGGCATAGAGTAAAATATTCCATTTCTACGTTTGAAAAATGATTGGTCACTAAGTTTACCTGCGTTCAAAGAATCATCCCATTGCATAGGTAAACGGTACTGATCTCGGTCGACGAAGAAATCTTTTTTTATTTCTGGTGTAAAGTCGAACGTTTCTTGGCTCATTTCTTCTCCATAGTAAATCAGACTTGTTCCTGGCAGCATTGTGACCAGTGCCAAAAATATCGAATTGTATTCTTTATTAAATCGCCGAAAAATTCTTCCTTGGTCGTGATTTCCCAACTTTAATGGAAAAATTTGTGATAAAATTTATTCAGCTCAAAAACCGTACAAATATGCGAATGACATACTGCCCAATTCGATGCTGTGCCTTCGGGTATATTTTTCAACCATTCGTTTAAATGATCGATCATCTGTTGGGCATCTAAATACTTATTGATCAAAGTTAGACGAAAATTGATGGGGAAGTGTGTGACTGGGAATTTGGACGTTCCGAAATATTTCATCAGTATGTTTTTATGTCCATATGCTTCGCCTATCATCGCACTATTTTCAAATCAGTATTAGTTACGAAAATGTAGCCAAGTCTAGAAAATACAAAAAAATCGAATCATACCTTTCGAGTTGTTTTTTATTTTTTCGATCGTATTGTCGAAGATATAGAGCTAATTCGTTTAAGAATGGAATTGTATCTGGATGATTGAGTCTGTGACTGTGCGCATCTTGAAGTCCCATGGCAACTCTGGTCCATTCTTCGGTATCGGTTTCGTCCCGAAATTGTAAATCTTCCATGAAGAATGGCACAGCATCAATTCGAAAAGCTGTTATTCCTTTGTCTAGCCAAAATTTCATCAGATCCTGAAAGTAATCGCTGAAAAATGAAGGGCTCTCAAGGAAAGGGGGAGAGGAAATTAAGTAGGCTTATTAGAAAAGCAAAAATTGAAAATTTTCAACTGAAATTTTTTTTATCACTTTGAAGAGTTTTTCGACTCGGATCTAATTTTCTTACGTCTTCCATTATTAGGGAAGAGCTGTCCCTCTGATTCCAATTCGGTGTGTTTCCGCAAAGAGAACTTGAGAGATATTGACTTATGTTGATAGAGTATTTCTTACCTTCAAATCTTTCTTGAGATTTTCATTACGTAAATTGAAATCTGGTTGTTTTACTCCAAATTGATGGAAATAGAATTGCTTTCGCTCATCGTTCCAAGTCCAACCTGAACTAACTGTCTTAATATCGAATATGCTGACCTTTGAAAAATCATAGAAAAATTCGTAAAATTCAAGTCTCCCTGTCGTAAGTTTTTTCTTTTTATTTAAAAAATTTACCCAGTTGTTCGGTGGAAGAGGTTTGCCATTCTGGTCAAAACCTTTTGGATTTACCCAAACATAGTAATCCGTGTACGGTTCTATTTTCTTGATGGATTTTTGAAACCATTCGTGTTCATCGCTGCTGTGATTGATCACCAAGTCCATTACCAAGTTCAAACCTATTTGAAGAAATTATTCGAAATTTTTTTGCATCAAGCCAAATTTTTGATAAAATTAGATTACTAAATGTTATCAATCAATACTATACCTCGTTTTTTCATTTCTCTCATCAACTCATCAAAATCCTCATTTGTACCATAAGTAGGATCGATTCCGTAAAAATCCGTGATATCGTAGCCTCCATCAGCCATCGAAGACGGGAAAAATGGCGTTACCCAAAGCGTATCTATTCCTATATACTGAATGTAGTCTAATTTTGAAATTAACCCTTTGAAGTCGCCGATTCCATCGCCATTACTATCTTTGAATGATTTCAAAAAAACTTCGTACATGGTGGCATGTTTCCACCAAGTTCGGTCTATAGTCCAGCAACTCGATATTAGCAACGAAACGGTAATTATTTGAACGAATTTCATTTTTTCACTACTTTGAAAACCAAAATTCTGCTCACTGATCGATTGAAGGATGATTAATGCGAATTGAGGTATGAACTTCGTTTATATATCGATATTCGTGCGATATTTTATTGTCCAGTCATATTCTAATTTAAACCAAACATTTGTGATTTCATCTACTTACGTCAATTGCATAAAATTTCGTAATTGAGCTGAAGAGTATTTTATTTCGCGGATTTTTCAATAATAAAGTACTGCAATTTTTGAAAGATCAATGTGGATTTTTTTGAAGTTGAACACTCATTACATAATCGCGTTTTCATTAATATTTTCGAATTGATATTTTTTTTGAGTGATTTGTAAACGATCAATGGCGTCATTTTGTGTATGATGTTGGCAAAAAATTTCAATTGGGTGGTCGAGTTTCGTTTTCGTGGTATTCAGGTTTTAATCATTTATGGTGAGGTTTCAAATGTCGTTTTGAAAAGGTTTTCTCTTTCTTTAATTTTTGTCTAGAGCTAAAGAGCTTTGACATCACCGATATTAATAACCTGGCGAATCGAGTGTTTTTCTGAAAAATTCACATTGAATGATTCAAATTTGTGCAATCGTCTTTTATTTCATTTACGTACGCTATCCTAAATTGCAGTTCTAAAAATTGCATATTACTATACCATAATATCGATTATTTTTTCTTTTTCTTTTTCTTTTGAATGTGTAGAAAATTAGAATTATACATTTTTCTAAAACAGTATCTTGTGATTTAAAAATTTTTTGAACATTAAATTATAATGTTTTAAAAATGCACTTCTATTGTGATGGGGGAGTGTGATTTTTTAATCAGACTCCCTCTTATAGAAAATACGAAATACTTGTGCAAAAAACCTGTAAAATAGGCTACATATTTACTTTTTTCGTCTCTGAAATCTAAAATTCAGGAAAAAAAAAAGGGTTACTGAAAAAACGTGGGAAAAAGTTGGATGATCGCTGACATATCGCATTGACATTCTATTAAACATTTTGTACTTCAGGTTTTTGTGTCCTATTGACGTAATGGCATTTTGTTAGACCTGAAAAATTGAAAAAAATTTATGATCGTCAACATAATATTGACATTCTGTTAGACTTGAAAAAAAGAAAACTAAAATTTTGACTATTCAATTCAATAACATTTTGTTGGACTTTTGTAAACGAAAAAAGTTCAGCGAATTGAAATAATGATATTTGGTTTGGTAAAATACCGAAAAGTTATAGAAAATTTATGACATTTTGTTAAACTTGAAAAAACAGAAAAAATTTGGATGATTCCTGATGTATAAATTGAGATTGACATTATGTTGAATTTAACCATAAATCGTCAAAATTTTCATTAGGTACATATTTCGTTTCAATAATTGATCGTTAGAGAGTAGTTGAAGTCGAAAGAAAAAAAAATACAAATTTGATGCTGGTTGATGTTTTAATTGAAATACTTGAAAACAATTTTTGTTACTCAATTTCTTGAAAATAGTGAAGTTTGGTTTCCATTGCATCGCGATCTTCGCTGCTATTTACGTCTCACATATTCTAAACCATTTGAGATAATTCGGTAGTCAGCACTATGCTGGAATGTGGTCGTAGAACGGGAGAGTGCTCATGATTTGAAACAGTTTGAAATTGCTCCCTGAAAAATTTAAGATCAAATGTACTCAAAAAATATATGAAATGTTGAAATGTTTATGGCATCTTGTAGAATTGTTGACCCACTTTGAGATAGTGACATAATTATTGTATTCCCCCTCACTCAAATTAAATATCTTAACCCAGAAATACGAGCAAAGTTGTTTACTTTCAGTTTCCTGTACGAGTTTTATCGTACACTGAATTTTTTTTCCAAAATCACTCAGCTTTGAAAAAAAAACTGATGTCGACAAAAAAACTTCGATTTTCTACTTTTTATTTTCATTCTCTCTAAACCTAAATTTGGCGAAATTCGATAAAATTCTGCCTCTGAATTAGTGAAATGAATTTTCACTGAAAACCATTGATTTTTTGTTACTCAGCTCCCTAATTTGTCAAAAAATCAGCATTCGCCACTACTTTTCAGTGAAATGTGTTTCAGCGATTCAAAAAAGCAGAACTTCAACAGATTCGAGTGAACTGGAAATCGAATAGAATATTTTTACAAATTACCTAATAAAATGATTGCATTATTTGTTTTTTACCTGGCAGTGGCAGTATGATTGAGGGGTGATTGAAGTAAACACGTAGGAGGGGGAGGGATTAAGAAATATTAATACTACTAATTTATCTAATACTACCATTTTCACGTTCACGACATGTATGCACTTTAGTAATGATTTTATATCTATTATCAAGTTTTCAAATACTCACATATTCCCCAAAATCCATTTCCTTCAAAACTCTCTATCCAGGGGGTGCCGAGATCCCCAAAAATTTTGAGGACCCCCCATTTTATCACCCCCTTTTTCCCACCCTCTTCATTTTTTCGCAACCCTCAATGTAAAAAGCCAGTCTTCTAACTAGCTTTGGCCCTGTCCCATGCCTTAAATCATGAAAACTCAATTTTTTAAACCTACTAGTGACTTCCAAAGGCATTTTGCCGGGAGGGGGAGGGAAGGGATGAAATCTGTGAAAATCTCAATTCAGATTTTCAATTTTTCCAATCATATGATACCTAAATCAATATTACGTACCTATACCCCGGTCTGCAACCCAACTAAACTTTATGTAGAAGGTAGCACCGAAGAACTTTATGGGGGCAGGATGGATGAAATAAATTATTGCTTATTCCAAATTTGTAATTTCTGTCAAACCTATTACTAATTTCATTAAAATTGGAAAACCAAAAAAATTGTCCATTTGTTCCGACCAAAGCAAGGACGGAAAATTTCAAAAAAATATATATATAAATAAAATTTTGTTATTTTACTTGTGAATATAAGAAAAATTAATTTCTTCCGAGAGAAGCGAGTAGCGAGGGAGAAAATTTTAGAAAAATCACTTTTGTAAGATTTGTATTATTTTAAAATTATAAAAGGAGAAATATAATACGGCCAAACGCACCGAGGCCAAAGTTTTTGAAAAATTTCGATGGGGGGGGGGGGGTAATTCTAGCAATGCATTGACTGATTGTGATTTTAGGGTTAATTTCAGAGTTGAAATGTAATTTCTGAAATAGGTGTTTCCCCCTAAAAATTTTTTTGAAGACTTGGTCCTTAAGGATTTAGGTTTCTTGGCACGTCTGTCTCTATCTCCTTCCATAATGGTCGTACAAAAAAAATTTTCATACAAAAACTGTTGAAAATTGAGTGTAAAACAAAAAACCACTGAGCTATTTTTACCCTGAAATCAAACCCTGACTAGTTTGGGTGGGAGAAGGGGGTAATCACCCTAAAAAATTAGCCCAAGGTCTGCAGGGTGGTAACTCTCGGGGGTTATTCAGGGGACCACTCTCGACAATTTTCCGCAATAAAAGCTTTGCTCGACAAAATTTTTTCCCCAAAAATATGCTAATTCGCCTCTACTATACGCTTGGACAATTCTTTTAGATGTTTGGAACTTTGTGACTCGTTCAATTTTGAATTTAATCAAAAGACGATACTGATTTCAGAAAAACTTGATTAAAGAGGAGGAGACAGTGAAAAATAATTTCATTTCATATCCAAAATGTTTAATTAATAACTATTTCTTAAATTAGTTATGTTGAATTCTAATCAATTGATCGATAACCTATTTTGTTTTTTTTTTGTTTTAGGTAAGAACCTGTTGATTCCTTTGAAATAATGAAATCATATACGAAATAAGTGAGTTATTCGAATATTTCACCATAATTTATGAACCAACGTAACATTTTAATCGATTGAAACTTTTATTTTTCTAACAGGGTGTCCATTCTCTGGAAAACCGAAAAAAGTCAGGGAATTTTGAAATTTTCTCTGGAATTTTTCGAAACTCCAAAACAAGGATAAATCAATTAAAAAAGTGTTTCTTTGCTTATTTTATTGAAAAATTTTCAAAGAATTTCGCTTTCGCTCTGCTCGGGCCAAATTATTATGTACCTCTTTTAATCTGATTTTTTTATTCATAATTTTTTGCTGACCGTGATGTACCATAAAATTAATACTCAAAATGCATGCCTTCGTTCATTAAAATTATGAATTATTCAAAAAAAAGTTTTCCCTCGCTACGCTCGGGGCAATTTACACTCTTTTTTTCTACAGAATTTATTCAAAATCTTAAATGTTTTGGAAACTTGGTTTTTAATAAGTTATGATGAGAAAGAAATGCCATGATGGGAGGGGATGGAACAGAATTTGAAATTATTGGCCATGTTTTGGAAACCCCAAATGAGGGAAAAGTAGTGAACTTTTATGTTTTGAAGATCTTTTTTCGCAACAATTTTCGCCCCCGCTTCGCTCGGGCTCAACACGTTTATATGTTTCCTTTCCACAAAATTATTTTATATTTTACTTCCTCATTGATTTTTTTATTTATTGGTACAAACTAAAAAATTATCGGAGATGGTGTGAATTTATAAATTTGAGGCATGTGTTTTTCATGAGGTTAGGAGGAGAGAAAGTTTTTGAATTTTCAGCTTGGAAAAATCCGAATTTTCATTCGCTTGATTTGGCAGACACCCTGGCATACATAATTTGTTTATTTTTCAAAACCTAACTTTGCGTTGGAATACGTAGTTTTTTATTTTTATTTGAAATTTTTTCTGTAGGTAATGAATTCAAATTTTCAAATTTTTGTGGTGAGGGGGAGTTGGGTGGATTCAAAAATTTTCAGAATTGAATTGAATCTTTTTGTTGGGTATATAGTGATTTTGAAAAAAAAAATCGTTAGACACCATGCATTTTATATCATTTTTTTGCAAAATTTCGGGATGTAAGTACATCACTTGAAAAATTACCCCCTCCCCCCCCCGGTTAACGAATATCATATTTAAAAGCTCTGGAAAAATTCAAAAAAATAGTCTGGAAAACCTCGAAAAGTCAGGGAAAATCATTTTTGAAATATAGTGGACACCCTGTCTAAGCAGAGGGATGTTCCTGATTGAAAGAGGAATTGTTGCATGCCCTTTACCCCTTAGATTTTCTTTGAATTGTAGCATAAATTTATCAACTCTTAACTCGGATTAAATTTTTCCCCAGCTGCACCTCTGGAAACAAGCATATCAAAATTGAGTAATGTTTTTCCAAAACCCACAAAATCTTTTGGATAAAATTTTATAGGAACCGCAAAATACTTTCCTGATGGGTATGTAAGGGTTGTCGATCCACGACAGTGATTTTTACTAAAAGTCCAACTTACCCCTTTTTATATCCCGAATTTGAACTCGCTGTAGCCACAGTCAAGTATGGTGGTAAATCGATAATGCAAGAGTGTAAGTCTACTAAATTACTTTCCATTCCCAAATTCAATACAATTAAGTATTTAGATTGACGATAAGTCCTGAATTCAAGTAAAAAATTGTCGAGTGTTATTCATTTCATTGCCTTAGCTTTAATTACTCGATTAAATAGATATTCAATTTTTACCTGGTGAATGCGAGTATCCATTTCGATATCGTAAAAAATTCTAAATCGCCGAATTTCAAAGCTTCTGTCCTCCTAATGGTGGTCAAATCTTTGAAATAGTTCAAGGTACTGTTTTGTTGCTCTTTTTGCAACTGGACGTTGCAACGCCAGTAACCTGGGTGGATTGGTGCCCAAGGATTTTCTCCCGAAGTGAAACCTATTTGAAGAAAAAATCAGACAATTGAAATATGCCAATTTCATGTTTGAAAGATGATTGGTCAGTAAGTTTACCTGCGTTCAAAGAATCATCCCATTGCATAGGTAGTCGGTACTGATCTCGGTCGACGAAGAAATCTTTGGGTTTTTCAGGTGTAAAGTCGAACATTTCTTGACTCATTTCTTCTCCATAGTAAATTAGACTTGTTCCTGGTAGCATTGTGACCAGTGCCAATAATATCGAGTTGTATTCTTTATTGAGTCTTTGAAAAATTCTTCCTTGGTCGTGGTTTCCTAACTTGAATGCGAAAATTCGCGATAGAATTTATTCAACTCAAAAACTAAACAGATATGCAAATTACGTACTCCCCAATTCGATGCTGTGCCCTCAGGTATATTCTTCAGCCATTCGTTTAAATGATCGATCATCTGTTGGGCATCTAAATACTTATTGATCATAGTTAAACGAAAATTGATGGGGAAATGTGTAACTGGGAATTTTGACGTTCCAAAATATTTCATCAATATGTTTTTATGTCCATATGCTTCGGCTATCATCGCACTATTTTCAAATCAGCATTTGTTATAAAAATGTAGATACGCATGGAAAATGAAAAAAATCGAACCATACCTTTCGAGTTGTTTTTTATTTTTTCGATCATACTGTCGAAGATAAAGAGCTAATTCGTTTAAGAACGGAATTGTATCTGGGTGATTGAGCCTATGACTGTGTCCATCTTGAAGTCCCTTGGCAACTCTGATCAGTTCATAGGTATCTGCTTCGTCACGAAGTTCTGAATCTTCCATGAAGAATGGCACTGCATCTATTCGAAAAGCGGTTATTCCTTTGTCTAGCCAAAATTTCATCAGATTCTGAAAATAATCACTGAAAAATTAAAGAATTTCAAGGAAAGAGGAGCAAACTGAGTAGGCTTATTAGAGGGGAAAAATCAGAAATGTTATATCCAGTTTAGGAAGAAGATTTGGCCTGAATCAACCAATTTCGACCGTTTCCACCTCAAAAGGGTCGCCTATTCTGGTTAATAATTTTCACATCAATTTTGGATCCCTAGCTCGAGTATTTTTTCTTTGGGGAGGGGGGCAAATGTGTGTTTTCTTTCATAATTTTCTCATTTTACGCCAAATGCGGATTCAAATTCCACGTTTTTTAGATAGCTTGTATGTAGAGGGTAGGAGGAACCCTAGAAATTTTTTTCAAAGGGTACCGGTGGTTAAGGTAGGTGAATCTGCCCCCGAGCTGAAATTCGAAAATAACCGATGGAAGTTGGTTCTTATGGTCTGAAATCCTCGTAGAAAATTTTTTGGCCCCCTACCCCTCTCCTATTCTAAGTTATGGGTCAAAACGTTCTTTTTTTCAGCCTTTTCATTTAGAATTTTTATTTTTGCGAGTTTTCAACCGAATTTTTTCAAACTTGCGTGGATTGTACACTATACTGAGGGGTATTAGTTGGTGGTTTGAAAATTTTTTACGATGATTTCTTCTAGCTGAAACTCGTGTTTGAAAACATCAAATCGAGTTTTCTACATGGTGGTTCAGAGGTGCAATTCTGAAAAAAATATATTTCATGTACCTAGTCCTTATGTACAACGTGATATTTTTTTTAGAATTTTCCAGGTGGCGGAACATCTTGAAAAATGCAAAAAACCATTTTTCCACAACGTTTTTTACTCATAAAATGGTCGTTTTTGGTCGACATTTTTTTTGAGCAATTTTACCCCAAAATACGTATTTATACACCACTTGTCCAATTTTCACTTCATTTCATTCCTTTTTTGCGATTTTTGTAATTTCAAGTATAAAAAAGTACAGCAGTAGGCTCAAAATTGAACATGTCACTTTCATAGTACACGAAATTGGCATACGTCAAAATTTGCAACAGATCCGTGTTTAGCAGCTCAAACTACTCGCATATACCCCTTTTCTACGATCAAAGCACCCAAATTTTGAAAATTCACTTTCCATCCAACGAATTATTTTTCAAAAATACGCCAATACTAAGACTAAGATTATTCACATTTACATGTGAAAATTTTTTCGTTAGATATCGGTCGTGCCACCCCGCCAATTTTTTCTTTCATGGGATGCTATAACACAGAAAAAATTTCAGCCTGATCGATGTGAGGGAACCCGTGCCTCCCCCTCCCCAATTCCCCCTCCATTTTGAGTCAATATAGGTTAAGCAATATTGGTGTCGATTTCGTATAAGATGAACTTATGGTACTTAATTTGAGGGTAAAGATTCCATTGCACCTTTGACCCTTCATTACGAAAGGAAGGTTCAAAAATTTCAAAGAGCGTAACTCGACGAAAAATTGCCCAAAAATTTTGAACAAAATTTCCAGGGTTCTTCCTACTCTCTAGAAGTCATCTAAAAAACGCGAAATTTTGATATGCATTTGGCGAGAAATGAGAAAATTATGAAAAAAACCCACACATTTTGCCCCCCCCCCAAAAAAAAATACTCGAGCTAGGGATCCAAAATTTTTGTTAGAATTATTTGCCAGAACAGGTGACCCTTTTGGGATAGAAACGATCGAAATCGGTTTCCAAGGCCAAATCACCCTACTTAACCAGCTATACACTCTCCAATTGAAGTGGTATTTTTGTATCATTTTCCAATTTTATTAATTTTTCTATTATTAATGAAGAGCTGTCCTCATTCAATGTGATTCTGTGAAGAAAACGAGTGAGGGATATCTATTGACCTATGTTGAATTGTTGATATATCAAGTACATATTTCTTACTTTCAAATCTTTCTTGAGGTTTTCATTACGTAAATTGAAATCCGGCTGTTTTATTCCAAAGTGGTGGAAATAGAATTGCTTTCTTTCATCGTTCCAAGTCCAAGCTGAACTAACTTTTGTAATATCGAATATGCTGACCTTTGATAAATTATAGAAAAATGAGTCAATTTCAAGCCTCCGTGTTTAAATTTTTTTCTTTTTATTACGAAATGTTACCCAGTTGTTCGGTGGAAGAGGTTTGCCATTCTGGTCAAAACCTTTAGGATTTACCCAAACATAGTAATCCGTGTACGGTTCTATTTTCTTAATGGATTTTTGAAACCATTCGTGTTCGTCGCTGCTGTGATTGATGACCAAGTCCATTACCAAATTCAGACCTATTTGAGAAAATTAATCGAAATTGATTTATTCGAAGCAAATATCTGCGTAAAATTAAACTACGAACTGTTATTACCTCGTCTTTTCATTTCTCTTGTCAACTCGTCGAAATCTTCCATTGTACCATAAGTTGAATCGATTCCGTAAAAATCAGTGATATCGTAGCCTCCATCAGCCTTCGAGGAAGGAAAATATGGCGTTATCCAAAGCGTATCTATTCCTATATCGACGAAATAGTCCAGCTTCGACGTTACACCCTTGAGGTCTCCAATTCCATCTCCATTACTATCCTTGAATGATTTCAAAAACACTTCGTACATGGTGGCATGTCTCCACCAAGTTCGGTCTTTAGACCAACAACTCGATATTAGCAACGAAGCGATAATTAGTTGAACGAATTTCATTTTCTCACAATTTCGAAAACCAAAATTTCGCTCTCTGATTGATTAACAGATGAATACTGCAAATTGAGGTATAAACTTCGTTTATATATAGGATGCGTCTGATATTCTATGGTCTAGTCATATTTTAATTTCAACCATGCGTTTGTGATCTCATCTTTGTAAATCAGTTTCATTGTTTCGTAATTGAGCTGACGAATATTTTTATTTGATACATACTTACCTACTTAGATTTTTCAATGATGAAGTACTGCAATTCTTGAAAAATCAATATAGATCTTGTTGAGAAAAACACACATTACATAGACGCATTCTCACCATCATTTTCGAATATTTATTTTGAGTGATTGGTAAACGATCAATGGCGTCATTTTGTTAGTTGTATGATGCTGTTAGCCCGAAATTTCCAAGTGATCGAATTTTGTATTCGTAGTATTCAGGTTCTAATTTCGTCTCTTTTTTATTTTTGGCTAGAACTTTGACATCATCGATTTGAATAACCCGGTGTCGAGTTTTTCCGAAAAATTCACATTGAATGATTCAAATTTATTCAGTCGTTTTTCGTTTCATTCATAATCTGGATTGCAGTTGTTTCAAAAATTTCATTTATTACAATTTTTGCGATGTCATTATCAATCTTTTTTGTTTTTTTGAATGCGTGAAAAATTGGGGTTTTTATTTTCGCCCAAATAGTTTCACGTAGGTAATAAAATTTTTTTCGAACATTATATTATAGTATATTTTTTTAAGTGCATTTTTAATACTTAGTATTTGTGATGGAGGAGTGTGATTTTTTAGACAGACACCTGTTTTAGAAAATACGAGGTATTTGTGGTTGTGCAAAAAAAAAACCTGAAAATAGGTAACATAATTTTACTTTTTTTCATTCCTGAACTTCCAGAAAAAAAAATGGTTACTTTTTTGGTTACTTACTTTTTTTACTGTGAGAATTTACTCAAGTGATTTTTTTACCAAATTCCGTTAAATTTTGAATAATAGAGATACGTAATAGGGTGGGCCGAAAACCCCAAAATTTTGATTTTCGAAAAGTTGCCCCTCCACAAAAGTTGTTGGCTGGATAGGCTAGAAAAATAAAATAAAAAATTTCAAAATCGATTCATATCTTCCGATCGCGCAAGAGCCTTCAATTCTTCAAAAATTGCCAAAAATTCAAAGTTTCAAAAATTTCGAAACAATTTAAAATTGACTAAAATTAATTTTAGAGCAGAGCTTCTGTTGTGACTATCTAGACCAAAAAGTACTTTTTTTTTGAAAAAAATCAATTTTATAACTTTTTTCAAGTTTTTTCGGTAAAGAAATACCTATGAGAAATTTAAAAAAACTATAAAACACGGATTTTTTCAAAAAAGTTGTGCTTTTTGCTTTAAATAGACCCTAAATAAACTCTAAAATTAATTTTAATGAATTTTGATTTTTTTTTTGAAATTTTTTAAAATTTCTGAAAATGTTGAATTTTTGGACAATTTTCGAAGAATTGAAGGCCCTTGCACGATCGGAAGATATGAATCGAGTTTGAAATTTTTATTTTATTTTTCTAGTCTATCCAGCCAACAACTTTTGCCGGGGGTAACTTTTCAAAAATCAAAATTTTTGGTTTTTCGGCTCACCCTAATACGCAAGTACCTGAAGAGCGAAATTTTAAGTTTGAAAAACTTCGAAATACGGATTTATTTTGACCAAAATATTCAGAAATATGCACTTACTAAGCGAAAAATGCAAAATATGGAATATCGATGTGGGTGTCTTTGAAAAGGATTTTTTAATCTGACGAATAACGTGAGATGCTCCTTTTTGAAAGTATTTTACATTTTGATTTTCAAAAGCTCAAAAAATAAAAAAGGATACCTAGGTAAAACTGTGACAAATAACATCAAAATTTTTCAATTTTTTTTTCATTTTTCAGGTTATTTATTTTTTTGCAATGAAACACATTAAACGTGAATTAAAAAACAAAACTAATAAATAATCCATCTGGAAATCTATGTTTAAAAGTAGGTATAGTTGAATTTTGAAGACTTCCTTCCTCTCTTCTCACCGTTCATTCGTTCATATGGGCCCAAAATATGTCCATCACTTCATTCAATTTTTCCCGTGGTTAATATGATACTGGAATGCGGTCGTAGAACAGCTATGTTTTGACGATTTAAAACAGTACTAAATTTCTCTCTGGAAAACAAATGAAAATAGAAAATTGAAATTTATGAGCATATTGTGATTTTTTTGGATTAAGGTATGTATATTTGTTTGAAGTTTTTCATGAAAATTAATATTTAGGTGCTCATTGTGATTTTTTTTTGAATTAAGTATATTTGTTTGATATTTTCTTTAAAAATTGAAATTTAGTTTTGAAATTGCAATTGTTTCGTGATTTTTTTTTTTTTTTGGGGGGGGGGGGGTTCATAAAAAGTCATGTCAAGCTTTTTGCCCAACAAATTTTGTTAGCCACCCTGCATTGATACCTACTCATTTTCCACCTTTATCCTATTCTCAAGGACTTTTTAAGAAACAAGTTTTTCATATTTTTTATATTTCGTGCAAAAAATCCTAAAAAATGTTTTGAAATAATCTTGATATGAATCCATTTCAATTTTGTAAAAAAAAATCGTGATGCACACTTCTTCATTTTTATAAATGACCTTGGTGAAGGGAGGGGAGGATGGTGGTGGAAAATCGTCGTTTTTGATGTTTTTTCGGGGGGGGGGGGTAAAAGTATCCAGGTACAATGATTGTAAGACCATTTCGAGAATTTTTTTTCTATCTTTTACCGAACATTTTTAGGATGTGGTTTTGTAATATTCCTACTTCTAAAAATTAGACTAAAGGTGAAAAATGGACACCAATGATATTTTTGGGTACCTAAAAAATATTGATATCACTTTTCGCAACGTTTTAACAATATTTATGTTCAATTTTTCAAAATTATTCGAATTAGGGAGTCAAATTTTAGGGAAAATTGGACAGCAATGAGATTGTCTCAAGTGAGTGAAATTTTTCCATGTTTTTTAAAAGTCTATAGGCGGTAGGCATCTGAGCATGATTTTCCGACATCTCCTGCCTATTCAACTATTCAAAAAAAAGTGCAGAACGATACTTACCCTTTTATGTATCCAGAATTAGTACTCGCTGCTGCTACAGTTAAAGTTGATGGTAAATCATCGATACTGGAATGTAAATCAACCAAATTGTTCTCCGTTCCCAAATTCAACACAATGACGTATTTAAACTGGCGATAAATTCTGTAATTGGAAAAGTTAATTAAATCTTATGCTTGATATTTATTATTCAATGAAATAACTTGTTCACCTGGTAAATGCCAGTATCCATTTAGATATTGCGTATAACTTCAAGTCACCGTATTTGAAAGTATCTGTTTTTCGAATAGACATAAGATCTTTGAAAAAGCTCAAAGCACTGTTCTGTTGCGATTTCTGGGCTTCGACGTTCGTACGCCAGTAACTAGGATGAAGCGGTAACCAAGGTTTATCGCCGGAGGTAAAACCTGCAACGGAAAAAATTGAAATCATTTTACAGAAATTCTTCGTTCATTAATCCAATATGTATTTTTTGAACTTACCAGCGTTGAATGAATCGTCCCATTGCATCGGTAATCGAAACTGTTCTCTCTCAACCCAAAGATTTTTGGTACGCTCGGGTGTTAAATCGAACATCTCTTGACTTACTTCTTCTCCGTAATAGATACAAGCCGTTCCTGGTAACATGGTGACCAATGGCAATAGAATAGAATTGTACTCTCTGTTGAATCGATTGAAAATTCTCCCTTGGTCGTGGTTTCCCAACTAGAATAATTTTATAAATCGTAGCAAAAAGTGCATCTAGATGGATACAAAAATTTTAATTCATGGAAATTAATGACATACTGCCCAATTATTCGCAGCCCCTTCGGGTAATTTGTTCAACCATTCGTTCAGATAATCAATCATCTCTTGAGCATCGAGGTACTTTTTGAGTTGGGTAAGTCGAAAATTGAAAGTAAAATGTGTCGATGGCATATTCTTCGTACCATAATATCGCATTATTACATTCATCGTAGCATATGCTTCGGACATCATTGCCCTAGAATAATAGTATTCAAAGTATTCTTTCATATTTTCTGTACATACAGGGTGTTCCATGAATCGTTTGCCAAACCTAATTTTTTTAATATAACTGGGTACCACTAAAAAAAAACTTGAGATGAACATGTTGCGTATATTGAAAATTGAAGGGGAAAATGCTGGTTTTTTAAAAAAAATCCCGTAAAATTATATTTTCAACCATGAGAATGGATAGTACTTTGAAAATTGAACAAATTTTCTTCTTACAACTTTTTGCCTAATTTTGAAATTGAAGGGGCTACAAAAAAAATTGTCCTAAGAAAATTCGAAAAAATTAACTAATCAAGGGAATGGATAGTACGTCGAAAACTGAAAAAATTGTGTTTTAAAGATTTTTTGCCCAACATGAAAAATGAAGGGGCTATGGGTCATTCAAAGTTGAGAAAATTTGAAAATTTTTTGAAACCCATTTATTTTGAGTGACCCACGATTCCTTCATTTTTCATGTTAGGCAAAAAGTCTTAATAACATTTTTTTTTTCAGTTTTCGACGTACGTACTGTCCATTCCCTTGATTAGTTCATTTTTTTAGAATTGTTTTAGGACAATTTTTTTTGAAGCCCCTTCAATTTCAAAATTAGGCAAAAAGCCATAAGAAAAAAATTTCTTCAATTTTCAAAGATCTATCCATTCCCATGCTTGAAAAAATAATTTTACGTGATTTTTTTATAACCAGCATTTTCCCCTTCAATTTTCAAAAAACGCAAGATGTTCATCTCAAGTTATTTTTTTAGTGGTACCCGATTATATTAAAAAAATTACGTTTGGCAGACGATTCATGGAACACACTGTATTTAAGAAAATGGCAAACAAAAGTATTGCATACGTTTCTCGATCTTTTTTATTTTTCCGGTCGTATTGTCGAACGTATAAGTATAATTCGTTTAGGAATATGAAGGTGTCCGGATGATGGAACCGTCGACTGCTTCTTTCCTCAGTGCCTGCTGCAATCCTGGCTAATCCAGTTCCGTAATATTCGTCTTGGAATAACGGATCTTCCATAAAGAAGGGTGGTGCATCTATACGAAAAGCTGTCACGCCTTTATCCAACCAAAATTTCATTAAATCCTGAAAAAATGAAAGGTGTTGAGTTTGACTACATTTTCACTAAGAAAGGACGTGTTTATTTGCCTACCTTTATTTCTTTCTTGACGTTTTCATTACGTAAATCAAAATCTGGTTGTTTAGAAAGAAACTGATGGAAGTAAAATTGTTTCCTTTGGTCATTCCAAGTCCAACCACTGCCGGGTTTTGTGAAATTGAAAATGCTAACCTGTCATTTCATTCAGAACCGGTGTTATTCAAGTGATACCTATCGATTATTGTACTGCTTGAAAAATACATAAATAATAGGTACCCAGTTATTTGGAGGAATAGGATTGCTATCTTGATCGTATCCTTTTGGGTTGACCCAAACGTAGTAGTCTGTGTAAGGATCTATTTTCTTTATCGATTTTTGAAACCATTCGTGCTCGTCGCTGCTGTGATTGATCACCAAGTCCATGATGAAGTTCAGATCTATTCATTAACAAACATTTGAATGAATCGAAGCACCATAAAATCAGGATGTTTACTGGCAAGAAAAACCGGAAAATGGCCAAAATTTCACTTTAATTGCAAAAAAAAAAAAAAAAACAGAAAATAGCTAAAGTTTTGATAATTCAACTGTGAACATGAAGAATTTTCATATTTTCCACTTTAAATTTTTAATCGAAGGATTGCCTTTAAATGTTTTTTCAACTTCAATTTTTCGTAAAATATTCGTTCTCGATTCGCTCGTGCAGGATTTTTGTCTTCTTTTTCTTCAAAACATTATTATTCATTTTTTTCAGTCAAAATTTCAATATTATGATTTTTCTGTTTAGAATTATCACGGTATTTGCCTTCATGTTTAACCCTCCTTACAAGGGGGGTATCCCAACTCAAAGTAAAATTTTGAGCTCAAACAAAACTAAATCGAAAGTACATCATGAAAGAACTCCACATGAAAAATTTTTGTTGCTGAAGCTCATTTCTCGAATTTTGACGAATTTTTGAAATTTAAAAATTGGATTATCGCCCAGCAAAACATAAAAATTTGATCTAATCAACAAAAAAAGCTGAAATTTGGTATGTACCCCATTTTCGACTTCCCAACCCGATTGGAAGCGGTTTCGAGACGTTTCGGAGCCATCAGAAAATTTTGGAATTTTCCAGCGGTGGAAAAAATCCTATAAAAATGGTTCATATGCACTTCAGCACCTATAATAGCGGATTACTCATATTGGTGACCTATTTAATCGATTAAAGCACAATTTACGGAAATTCGCAACTTTGAGTTCAAATTCGCATTTTTGGGCAGGATATTTTTCTGGAAAAAATTCCAAAATATCCCCCTTGCACACGTAACTGGGTAAAAAGGTGAAACTTGGTATATACCCTATTTATTTTCGACCTTCCGAATCGATGGGAAGTGGTTTTGAAACGTTTCGGAGCTACCAGAAAATTTTAGAACTTTGCAGTACATAGAAAAAAATGTTTGCCCAAAAATACGAATTTGAACTCAAAGTTACGAATTTTGGAAAATTGTGTTTCAATTGATCAAATAGGTCACCAATATGGATAATCCGCGATTAGAGGTGCTGAAGCGCATATGTACAATTTTTGGGCTTTTCCCCAGCGCTGGAAAATTCTAAAATTTTTTGGTGGCTCCTAAACGTCTCGAAACCGCTTCCAATCAATTTTTGAGGTCGAAAATAGGGTACGTATACCAAATTTCAGCTTTTTTCGTTTGATTAGATCAAATTTTCATATTTCGCAGGGCGGAGGTAATTTGGAAATTTCAAAAATTCGCCAAAAATCGAGAAATGAACTTCAGCACCTGAAATTTTGGATACGGGGTCCTGTTACGATGTACTTTCAATTCTTTTTTGTTTGGGCTCAAAATTTTACTTTGAGTTGGGATACCTCCCTTCTTAGAAAATCCTGATTACTTGTTTATTGCTGCCATGATTGGGCGAGGTCAGATTCTTAAATTTTATGCTTTCCTAAAACTTTTTCAGATTATTTTCGGGCAATAAAATATTTGTGCTCAGCTCTTATTTCTATGTATTTGAAAATTTCGACTTCCAAATATTTTTGCTCTGATCTGATTTCGATCTGGCCAAATTACCTATTACTGTTTCTGATGTTTGGAATTTTAATGAATTTATATGAATAAAAAGTTCACGAAATTAATCCTAAATGTATATTCTTTTGTGTTGAATAATTTTCTCCCCCTATAATTTAATACTGATGAAAAATCCATGAAATTCGTTCCAAAAGTATTTTTTGGATATTTGAATCGTTCATTTACTGAAATTTTTGTTCTGGTTTCGCTGGTACCAAATTCGTAGACGAATTAGAATACAACTTTTAGAGGAGGAGGAAGAGGAGGCAATTAGAAAACAATTAAAATTTATCAGTTAGAAAAATATTGAAGAGTAGGACGTAAGAGATGTTTTTCCAAAGCTTTGGGGAAAATTTCTTCAAAATTCGTTTGGAAGGTCCTGCTAAAATCCTTCCTGTTGATTTCGAAAATTTGTTAGACACTTTAAATGCTCTTTTATTTTTCTCGTGAAGTTGTATTATTTTTTACCTGTAATGTGTAATATCTCATTCGAATAAAACTGCTAGAAAAGTGCTTTAAATTTCATATAAAACTTGTATACGCAGGGGTGGAGGTGCTAAAAAAAAAGCTTGAAATTTTATTCGTGAGGGGAGAGGTCTTTCGGGGCAAATTTGAAGAAAAAAATTGTATAAAAATGGCAAACAGAACGTGAAAATGGCATAAATTTTCATTTTCCAGACTACTAGCAAAACAAATAAGAAAAATGAAAAATATCAAGAATTTCACTTTAGTAGCAAGAAAATCAGAAAATAGCGAAATTTTTAGTAATTTCACAGCTAAAAGCAAGAATTTTCAACATTTCCTCTTTTTTTGAATTTTTTAATGGAAGGATCAGAAGGAAGTTCTTTTTTGGGCAAATTCGAAGCAAGAAAAATGGCATGAAAATGGCAAGAATCAATTTTTCAGATCCAGTAGACATAAATTTGTCAAGATTTATAAATACCTCGTTTTTTCATTTCTTTCAATAATTCTTCAAAATCGGCCATTGTACCGTAAATAGGATCAATTCCATAAAAATCAGTGATATCATAACCTCCATCAGCCATCGAAGAAGGGAAAAATGGCGTCACCCATACGGTATCTATTCCTGATTCGACAAAATAGTCCAATTTCGAAGTTAAGCCTTTGAAGTCTCCGATTCCATCACCGTTACTATCCTTGAATGATTTCAGAAAAACTTCATATATTGTTGCATGTTTCCACCACGTTTTGTCCAAAGCCCAAGAACCATATATTAACAAAGATATTGTTAAAATTTGAACGGACTTCATGATCTACACCGTAATAATTTCTTCGACGTGAAATTAACGCACCTACTGCTCGGAAATGTATCGAATTTGACTGTAGGAACAATATCTCTTATTCGTGTATTTATATATGTTTTTTCAATTATTTATCTCTTCAGTGTTTTTTAATGTAATGACGTGTGTTTTTTTGTACACACACGGATTTGATCATATTTTTTTATAAATTCGTTACCCTGCCGTTATTTCATTGATAGGTGTTGAACTGGAGTGGATTCCACTTACTTTGCCAACATGTGAGATACGAATATGTCTGCGTATTTCGATATTACTAATATTTGGGTGTTATCAAATTTCCATGAAAACCCATCGAAATGCTTGCGTAGGTAAAGAAAAATGTAAAGTCATCGGTTTCATTTTTCGATAATATGCATTTTTTTGTGAAACATTGTGACTGCGTGCTCTTTTTTTTTTAGTTCGATTTTTTAATTTTCACGGTTTTACTAATTTTTTTGATGAACGCTTGATTTTTGTGACTTCGACTGAACAAAAGCTTTGAAGTTTTCGGCTGATTTATAATAGAAATACGTAAAAATGACTAAAATATTCGCATTCGACTTGGAATATTGTGAAAAATTAATTAAAATGTGAAGAATAAGATGTCTACTAAGGTAATACCTACAAGAAAAACCAGAAATTGGCAAGAAAATTTGAAAATAGGGAGCGAGAAGAAAACACTTTCAATTCTTACTCTTCCTTGATTTTTTAATAGAAATATAAAATGGGGAGGGGTTATTTTTGGGAAAATCTAAAGTAAGAAAAATGGTGTGAAAATAGCAAGAAGCTGTATTTTTCAAATCCAGTAGACAATTGAAAGAAATTGCTAAAATTATTGAGGAAAATACTAAAATGACGTCCTCATCAAAGTAAAAAAGTGGATAAAATTCATCACTCTGAAAATTGTGAAAAATTCTTTAACCTGAGTTTTAAAATCATGTACAATTCATAACGTTACAGAATCAAAAAAAAATAATTCTTTTCAAATTTGATCAAATGTAGAAATAGTTTCGTGAATCTTTTTACCATTCTCATGAATATATAATCAATTTTCAATTGTTGAATACTTCGCAGGCATATTGTGTGAGTTTTGCAATATTTATGCTATTTTTGTGATAATATAGGTATTTAACTATTGTTGATTAATTTTTACCTGAGCTTCGTGCTTTTTGATTTTCTTGAATCTTATGAAGTACTTTAAAAGATGTTTTATTTCATGTCCTTATTGATCAAAAATGTCCTGTTCTGGTGCAATGTTCGTTATATTTTTGGAATTCTCTCCCATTTTTGATAATTTTTACTATAATCGAAGTAAATTTTGTAATGTTGTTCGTTTTTCACCTGTTTTAAGCCAAAGCGTCTGTAGTAAGAAAAAATTACATTTAAATAAAATATTGTGATTTTATAGGGGTTCTTTCCCACTGGTCATAAAAGTAATGAATTTCTATGGAAATTTCAAAGGATTTTCAATTATTTTTTATTTCATTCGAGCATCGCAGAAAATTGTTTCACATTTTCACAAAAAGAACAAAAAAATGTCATAGAAAAGTCATGAGTATTTGGAAGGCTAACCCAGTTTGTACCCTAATTAATAATATTTATCACACGAACAAAAAAAGCATTAAACTGAAGGTGGGGTGGGTTTTAAAATTTTTTAGTTGAATGCACAGCGTAGAAGAGGAATTATTTTCAAGTAGTAGAAAAATGGTAAAAAAAATTTTGATCCAAACCTTGATATAGGTACTGGGATAAAAAATTCCCACAGTTCATGAAGGATAAAAATATGACACATACATACATTTTTTTAGCAACAGTTTACAATGCAAAAAAACATGTTTTTGGAAATTGAGAAAAGGGTAGCAATTGAGGGGCTTGGTTCCAAAACTCACTTTTGCCAAAAAGATACTTTTTGAGAAAACAACGGAAAACGATTAGACAAAAGTGAGTTTTGACACCAAAGTTACTTTTCTTACGTCTATTATAGCAAAGTCGAAGCGTTAACATGAAAATGGAGATTGTAGAGTCGTGAAGCATTAAGAACGGAACCCAAATCCGCAAAGAAAACGTAGTAAATTTTCGTGGCAAAAGTGAGTTTTGGAACCAAGCCCCTCAATTATACATGGAAAAACAGAGATCTCACTTTAGATCCCATTTTCTCAGAAACCACATAACCTACGACCGACGTTCAGATTTTTAAAGTGCAATTCAGGAACATCCCAACCATGTTTTAACTGGAGGGTTTGAGGAAATCCCAACTTTACCTATCCCAAAAATTACATCAATTTATTCAAAATCAGCACAGTATTATGTAAATTAATTCAACATAAAAACACAAAAAATTGGCAGTTTTAAAAATCCTTCTGTTAAAATATAAAGAAATCTCTCCCGAATACAACGAAAAAAAAAAAAAAAAAAACAGAAAGAAAATTGGTCGGATGGTTTTGAAGAAAATGGGACAAAAACATGAAAAACTAACTTTACGGGAAAGAGCTTTTAAAAGAAAAACTTTCAATTTCCAAAAAAAGTTGAAAAATTAAAAAATGAATGCTTAGAGTTGTGTAGAATTGTGGGCCAAAAGTAAGGCAGTATTTAATAAAATTCAATTTCTCACAGTCATAACTTTTTCTAGGAAGCCATTTTGTAGAAACCCCTATTTGAAACCATTTATTTTTATTGGTGATAGGTTGACACTTAAATTGAGGTAATTGTCGATTTTAATATTCATCTGTGCATGGCGAATTAATCTGAGCATTTTTTTAAAATCGTTTTTTTCACCCCCATAAACGCCTCCCCTCCCTGAAATGAAGAAAACATTCTTTGAAAATGATTATAAAAACTTTCTTATTCAACATTCAACATTACTCAACCTGATAAACTAATGTTTATTTTACATTTTATTTTAAAAAATGATATTGAAAATGTAAAAACGTCCATTTTTTAAAAAAGTATCATTTTAGCCTTTTTGCTTGAGCAATGCCAATGATGTTATCGGGGAGTGTCCCGCATGTAGTGGAGAGAGAGGCAAACCAAAAAAAAAACTGCATTTATGGTGAATCTTGGGACCCAAACAAAGGTTTTGAGACCAGGAGCCATCCGCACTCCCCTCCTCTTCGAGGGGGGAGGGGGCTCGCAATTTTGAAAGAATTCCTAAAAATCGAGTTTTTGTTAGAAATGAAATATCTTGATGTCTAATGTTAGATATTGATCTGTAGATTCCATTTTCACCACCAAAATCATTTTTCCTCCCCCATTGGGCCACCATGAGAGGGGAGGGGGGAGGGGGAAGGTAATATGGTGAAAAATGTAATATGGAAAACATTTCTGTACCCTATGTAGCATAACTTCACCAAAATTCAGCCTTGGTCTTCATTTTTTTGGGACCCCACATTTTAGGGATCTACCCCCTCTAAGAGGTAGGGGTTAGGCGACAATTCTAACAATTCAAACCGAATGTATCGATCAATGAAGAACAGTAAATGCCATAATATTTCAATTAACATTTTCGTAATTAGGAACTCTATGGGAGTGCGCTGGTGGGAGGGGGTCAGAAGCACCAACGTTTTCACATCCTGTTTTGTTTTGAAAAAATATTTTCAACAAGAATTACTTTTTAGATCGCAATTCCTGCCCTGTTTCAGCGTTATAACGACAATTTTGAGCGCTTTTCAAGTTTCAAGGGTCTACAGGGGGCAGGAGGGGGTGCAAATCGAAAAATGGACTACAGCAGTGATTGGTACACCTTACGTAGTATATTTTCACAAAATTTCGGTTTCGAGTGTCCACTCTCACAAAATTCACATTTTGAAGGGTTGTACCCCCTCAGGGTGGCGGGGGAGGAACAATTATTTTGATGGTGAAAATGGAATCTACAGATCAATATTCAACATTAGACATCAAGATATTTCATTTCTAACAAAATTTCTATTTTTAGGAATTTTTTCAAAATTGCGAGCCCCACCCCCCTCGAAGAGGAGAGGAGCGTGGGTGGCTCTGGTCTCAAAACCTTTGTTTAGGCCCCAAGATTCATCATACCAAAATTCACGCTTCTTTCATTAAATGCAGTTTTCTTTCCATACATAGCTGTTTGCCTCTCCACTAATGAGGTCGAAACATTCAGAATGTTTCGTTAAATAGCAATTTTTTTCTTTTTTAACATGATTTTCATAAAAAATTTATGTTTTAAAAAATTCAACCAAAAATGAAGCTATTTTTCAATCCTTTCTTAAACCTTTTTTTAATCTTGATTTTTTGGCCATGTTTCTGTTCTGTATTTTTTTTTCATTTCTAGGGTCTTAATAATTCATCTTAAATCATATGAAAATTTAAATACTAAATCATCAATTTTTAAGATAAAAATACGCTAGGTAGCTGTAAATTCTTCCTTTTAAAAATTTCGTTGTGGTGAAGTAATTGGACAATGGTGATGATGTTCTGAAACTATTTGAATATAGAATTTAAATTGTATAAAAATTCCAGGTACTTGTTGCTTTAGGATTTCTTATTTTCTTGAATTTTGAAGAATTGCGACAATTTTAGATAATGTTGCAATTTTCTTCCTTTTCTCTCATCTCCCCTCCCCATACTAAATTTTTACTATATTTTCGAACAATTTTTGTATTATTATTTACCTGCAGGCAAATTTTCAAGGTAATTTATAATTTAATTATATTCTGATGTGATCAGCAATTAATTAATCTACTGTTGAAATAAATTACGTGAAATCAAATATAGGCAATTGGGCATTGCATAAATCAGTAAGTAATTTTATTTTTTAAGAATAATTTGTGAAGAAAATCGGTACATCACATCAGTTGATAAAATGTATGTTTCATCATTGTTATTCATTCATGGAACAGTTTTACATCAGTCTAATTATTAATTTCATTCCTCGCATTTGATACGATAATTCGAACGACTCGGTAGTGATACGTGTTTTTTGAAAAAGAAACTCTTCGAGAATTGATATATTTTTATTCAAGAGCCAGAACGAAAGTGGAATATGGTCGAAGTACAGTCAAATTAGGATAATTTGGAGCACTGCTTAATTTTTCCCTGAAAAATATTCGTATTTTTAGATTATTACAAAAATTAAAATCTAAATTGGTAAAGATCTAGTACCCACCCTTTGCTGAATCCAGAATTAGGACTTGCCACTGCTACAGTCAATGTTGGTGGTAAATCGGGAATATTCGCATGCAGATCCACTATATTGCTCTCCATTCCCAAATTTAACACGGTTATGTACTTGGATTTGTTGTAAGTTCTGTAATTAGAGATTTCTCGGTTAATTTTCGTCCATTAAAAGTCATTTTAATCAATTTATGAATAAGTTACCTGGCAAATGCCAGTATCCATTTCGATATCGGATGAAATTTCAAATTGCCAAATTTGAAAGTCTCGGTTTTTCGAATCGAGGTTAAATCTCTAAAATAGTTCAAAGTACTGTTTGGTTGCGCTTTTTGAGCTTCAACGTTCAAAGTCCAGTAACTGGGATGTAACGGTACCCACGATTTTTCAGCAGAAGTGAAACCTGCGGAATATTTGAAGTATTTCCTTGAGTAATGATGTTTGCCTATATGAAAAAAATAAAGGAATAACGATTTATACCTGCATTTAACGAATTGTCCCATTGCATTGGTGATCGGTAATGGTCTCTTTCAACCAGGGTTGTGCTGTAAATTTACACCAGTTATTTTACAGTAAAATAATGTGTAAAATAATGTAAAATAACCTATGTAAAATAACAATGTTATTTTACATTATTTTACATGTGTAAAATAATGTAAAATAACTCTTATCATGTAAAATAACTCTTATCACGTAAAATAACTTGAATTCTATTTTTTCAACAGTTTAGAAATGAAATTTAGTAAATTATGCTGAAAAGAGACAAATAAAGTAATTAAAACAATACCCTGATGAGTAGAAAAAAAGGAACATTAATTTTTATATCAAATGAACGGTGTTAAGTCAAAAGAGACCAAGCGACAAATTCGGAAGTGCTAAGATTTTAACATATTTTTCACTGGTAATACATACAGAATAAGCTTCTGAGCAAGTAAATTATTGATAGATTAATGTTTCCAGAGTTCACATTTTTCATACTTTTTATCCCTTCATCAACTGTTTAAAAGTTATTGTACTTTCAACTTTCAAGTCTGTTTTTTGATGAAATTTTTGATGGCGCTTGGTCGCTTTTAACTAAACACAGTTCAAATATCAATTCAGTATCAGTAATATCAATATACCTTATGTTTTACATTTCATTTGGTATCGGAATCAAGTTCGTTATCATCACAACGCAATGTATAATTAGGTGGCAATTATTACACATGGCACGGTATTTATTACCATCGGAATTTTTGGAAGCAGGCAACTTCTGTACTCCACCCTTTAGGGCGAGCCATTTTAATTTTATTACATCAAAATCACCTCAACTACATCAAAACTTCAAAACCACGTTGAAAATGCTCAAATAAAATACATTTAACCTATTATCAACTCTTATCAGTGTTATTTTACATTATTTTACAAGAAATTGTTATTTTACATGTTATTTTACATTTTCATTTTTTTACATCGTTATTTTACATTATTTTACACTTTGTGCAAAATAATTATTTTACATGTAAAAGAACAACCCTGCTTTCAACCCAGAGATCTTTAACACGTTCGGGTGCAAAATCGAAAAACTCTTGGGTCATCTCTTCGCCATAATAAATGATACTCGTTCCTGGTAGCATAGTGACCAGCGCCAGTAAAATATAATTGTATTCTTTGCTAAATCGATGGAAAATTCTACCCTGATCGTGATTTCCCAGCTACAAATATATCGAGGCCGAAGTTTATTAGAATTGAAGATGGAAGAATATGTCAAGTGTGTGGTTATTCAACTTACTGCCCAGTTCAATGCTGCTCCTTGGGGCATGTTTTTCAGCCAAATATTCAAATAGTCAACCATCTGATGAGCATCGAGATATTTTTTAAGCGTTGTGATTTGAAAATTGAAAGGAAAATGTGCCGCTGGCTTTTTCGCTGTTCCGTAATAATTCATTATGACGTTGATGGTTCCATATGCTTCGGCCATCATGACGCTGTTTCGAATTAATTCCCAAGAATGAATTTGAAAAAATATTTTTATGTTCAGAAATTGGAAAATCAATCGTACCTCTGGCGATCTTTTCTGTTTTTCCGATCGTATTGTCGCAGGAATAAGTGTAATTCGTTTAAAAATCCAATATTATCTGGGTGGTTGAGTCGGTAGCTAAATCCATCTTCGGTGCCAGCAGCCCATCTGGCCAGTGCATCGATATGGACGTCGTCACGAAGCAAAGAGTCTTCCATGAAAAAGGGGGTGGCATCTACGCGAAAAGCTGATACTCCTTTGTCCAGCCAGAATTTCATCAGAGCCTGGAAATGAAAAAAGGTTGTAAAAATTGATTTTATGGTAATTTGATATTTTTCGGTATTTTTCTGCTTACTTTTAAATCTTTTTTGACGTTTTCATTTCGTAAGTCGAAATCAGGCTGTTTTATTCCGAACTGATGGAAATAAAATTGTTTTCTTTGTTCATTCCAAGTCCAACATGAACTTGGTTTTGTGAAATTGAATATGCTGACCTGAAATGTAAATAATCGAGTTAGAAACACAATTTATTTTTTAACAATGAGAAATATTTAAACCTGCACTGAAAAAAAAAGAGAAATAAAAAATAAATAAAAAGGGTTAAAAAATGATACATTTTATACAAAAAAATAATAACGTGACACCATTCACAAAATTGATAACATTTATTCTAAAAAAAATGATAAAATTTAAATTTTACCCAATTTCGCGATAACTAGGTATCTATTATTATTTTTTAGAAAAAATTGGTGCCCCGTTATTATTTTTTTGGATAAAATTTATTTATTTGTTTTTTCAGTGTAATTCAGTACTTTGGTACCTACCCAATTATTTGGAGGAATAGGATTCCTCTGATGATCGTATCCTTTAGCATTAGCCCAAATATAGTAATCAGTGTATGGATCAATTTTCTTGATAGATTTTTGGAACCATTCGTGTTCATCGCTGCTGTGATTTATCACCAAATCCATGATAAAATTGAGACCTATTCGAATAAATTAATACTCAGAATTTCATCTCATTAGAAGGGTATAGCCGGGTAAGAGGTGAATTTGGCTCTGGCTTCGATTTTCGATCTAACTTTCCCAAATGGTACCCCTTGATGTAAAAAAATATGGAAAAAATTTTGACCCCTCACCCCTTTCGGAATTATGGCCATTTTATTGCAATATTTTCAAGAATTTTTAATTTCAACGGAAGTGAAGGAAATTTTCTGTTCTTTGGCACAAAGTTAAATCTCGTAGAGGTGTATTTACGATAATTTTTTCAACAATTTTGGTGCACTCCTTCACGTTTTTTCGGCTATTTGAAGTTTTCAATCATAAAAAACATCATACATATAAGCGAAGAGCGACCACTTTTTGAAAATATCCCAAAAACGTGGTTTTAAATGTAGATTCACGTCACGTATTCAGTTCTGGCGATTTCGATGCCGCAAGGGCCGAAAATTGCAAAAAACCGTCCAGAAATGTTGTTATTTTGGCAGATTTTTCAAA
This sequence comes from Pseudococcus viburni, assembly GCA_033439095.1. NCBI lineage: Eukaryota > Metazoa > Arthropoda > Insecta > Hemiptera > Pseudococcidae > Pseudococcus > Pseudococcus viburni. The sequence continues at coordinate 43,699 of JAVBJF010000341.1, forward strand.
TTTTGAGCGTTTTATGCGATCACTTTACTTGAATCCTCAAAATTTGCAATTTTTGTCATGAAAAATCAGTGAAAAAAGTGACTTTTGAGACTTGAAGCAAAACGATCGCGAAATGGATGCTTTTCTGGGTATTTTGACCCACTAAACACAAATCTGATGTTAGTTTTCTTTTTTTGGTCTTTTCCCCGTATAAAAACGCTCAAAATTTGAAAAATCTTCCAAAACACCAACGTTCCATCTCGCAGAGGTGTATTTACGATACTGTTTTCATCAATTTTGGTGCTCTCCTTCACGTTTTTTCGCCTATTTGAAATGCTTAAACGATAAACGAGAAAAGCAAAACGCTACCACCCTGGAAAAATTTATAATTTTTTATGCAGAATTTCCCTGTGTATTTGACTTCGGCCGTTTCTTTGAACTAATAAAGAAAGTGCAACGAGGTGTCACACGCTAAAATAATATATATTTTTTAACATGCTTTTAAATCATCACAAAAAACTCCACAGCCAAAATTTTAGTCCCTGAAGGGAGTTATGAGAACTTGAATTCTGAAAAATCGCCTGATAAATTATGAGTGAAAAAATTTACTCTGAAGTATTACACGCGGATATATGACGAGGTTAGTTCATATTAAAAAAAAAATTACGTTCTAAACGCCATAAGTTGTGGAGTGATTTCAATTTTCCTATTCCTTACATTCGATTTTTGTAATTTTTTCGATATATATTTGGCGATTTTTTTGAAATTCAAACCTCCATCCCCCCCCCCCACAGTCAACTTCAGAGGCTAAAATTTCGGCTGGGGAAGCTTTTTGTGATGTTCAACTAGCCTTTTTTTTTTTTTTTTTTTCGTTTTGACGGATCACACCTCGTGTACTTCCCTTGTGAAGACTGAAATCGGAAAAACCCCATGCAAAAATGTTGATGTTTTGGCAGATTTTTCAAATTTTGAGCATTTTTATGCGGGAAAAAGACCAAAAAAAGAAAACTAACGTTAGATTTGTGTTTAGCGGGTCAAAATACCCCGAAAAGCATCCATTTCGCGATCGTTTTGCTTCAAGTCTCAAAATTCACTTTTTTCAGTGATTTTTCATGACAAAAATTGCGAATTTCGAGGATTCAAGTAAAGTGATCGCGAAAAGGGTGTTTATCGGGATATTTTGACCCGCTTAACACGAATCCGACATTGGTTTTTTCATTTGGCCATTTCTTTCCATATAAAACGCTCAAAATTTGAAAAGTCTGCTAAAATAACAACATTTCTGGACGGTTTTTTGCAATTTTCGGCCCCTGCGGCATCGAAATCGCCAAAACTGAATACGTGACGTGAATCTACGTTAAAAACCACGTTTTTGGGATATTTTCAAAAAGCTGTCGCTCTTCGCTTATATGATGTTTTTTACGATTGAAAACTACAAATAGCCGAAAAAACGTGAAGGAGTGCACCAAAATTGTTGAAAAAACTATCGTAAACACACCTCTACGAGATTTTACTTTGTGCCAAAGAATAGAAAATTTCCTTTACTTCCGTTGAAATTAAAAATTCTTGAAAATATTGCAATAAAATGGCCACAACTCTGAAAGTGGTGGGGGGGGGTCAAAAATTTCACCAGATTTTTTTTACATCAAGGGGTACCATTTGGGGGAGTTGAATCTAAACTCGAAGCCAGGGCCAAATTCACCTCTTACCAGGCTATAACCTTTGTGCTAATGTCACAGTGAACAGGTGTACCTCTTTTCTTCATTTCTCTCATCAGTTCTTCGAAATCTTCCATTGTACCGTACGTAGGGTCTATTCCATAAAAATCTGTAATATCGTAGCCTCCATCAGCCATCGAAGAAGGAAAATATGGCGTTATCCATACGGTATCTATTCCTAAATCGACAAGATAGTCCAATTTCGAAGTTACTCCTTTAAAATCGCCGATTCCATCGCCATTACTATCCTTGAACGATTTTAAAAAAACTTCGTACATGGTGGCGTGTTTCCACCAATTTTTATCCAAAGCTGTGGAACTGAGTATGAACAACGATAATATAAAAATTTGAATTGACTTCATTTTTGACTTTTTAAAAAAATTTAATAATTCAACTTCACAGTAATCAAATTTAGGTATCAATGATTTAATTTGGGAGAGTTCAACTTCTTTTATATATTGTATTTTCGATGGGATGAAACAATGCGTTTATTATTCGAGATTTGACGTAGATCATGATGACATCTGAAAAAATTAAAATTAGATCATGTTTTATAAATAGTTCATCACTTTAAAACTATTTTTTTCTTCGAGCAGTTGAAAATTTTCAACTGGAGTGGGTATCCACTTGATTTTTCATTTAGATTCGTTGATAATATTATTTTCGAGTACGTATATCATTGCGGTGTTGAATACTAATAAAAAGTTGATGGAAATATTTGTAGAAAATTTTTCATAGTCATTTAACCACTTCAATTTGAATTTTTTTGGTAGATCGTGAAGGTGATGGGAGAAAAATAGAAAATCATTTTTTTAAAGTAGAATTACGAAGGACTCAAGTTTACAGTCTCCATTCCTCTTAGGTAGATGTTTTTAATAAGTACCATGTGAAGTTTCATCTCGTTCATAATTTTGAAATTCGATTTCGTAATGATAAGTTTAAAAAGCTATTCTTTTACTCATACCAACTTTGTATTTCGTTTCAACAATACTTTTTCTATGGACAACTGGAACAGTGTTGGAAAATTATACATACGATTTACGTATTTGTTGCGATGAGAATTATTTTTAAATAATGTGAGCGATTTTTTATAGCAGATATTTTTGATGGGGGGGGGGGGGGGGTGCGCTCAAGTTCAGTTCGCAGTTTTTCAATTTTCTTTTCCAGAGGAAGTTTTACTAAAAAAAGCATTAATGATGAATGTATAGAGAAAAAAACAAAATCAAGTTGTTTAACAGGTAGTGAAAGTAGGTATCTAGTGAAAAAGTAATGAATTTTAAAATGGATAGTAAAAGGAGTGAAAAAGTAGCGAATTGGTCAAAATTTCAATAAAAAGTAGTTAAAACTTTTTCAAGAAATACAAAGTCACAAAAAATGACTCTCTCTGATAATGTAATAATTGAAATCATGGAAAAAATTTGAAATTTCAGTTTTTGAAGGTCTTTTTTCGTAAAACATTTCGCCTTCTCTTTACTCAGGTTTAATGAATTAATAAATTAATTTTTCTCTGCAAAATGATTCACTTTTTCAATACGTACTATAATATAAAAATCTCCTTCGTCGATTCTCTATTTTTAATTGGGAAAGTCGGGAAATTCGCAGGCGATTCCGTAGAATTTATCAATTTGAAGCACGTATTTTTTTTTTGGAGTTGGTGGTAAGATAAAGCAATGATTTTTTTGAAAAAGTTGGAAATTTTCGGTCCGAAAAAAATTTAAAATTTTTATTCTCCTTTCTCATGATTTGATACACATCCTCACATAATTTGTTTATATTTTCAATTGAATTCAGCTCTCAAATTTTTGTATTGGGGGTGTCCAAAAATTTTCAAAATTAAATCCGAGTCATTTTTGTGGGTTGGAGAGGGGGTTTCTGAAAATTTTATAAAAAGTTGTAGAAAAGCAGTTATTTTTCAGAAGACACCATGAAAACAAATTTTTCAAAAATAGTGTATTGAAAACCATAATTATTTTGTTTTTGAAAAATGATGATGCAGTATCGAGGCTTTTCTTCTTTTAAATTTTCGAATCGTTTTGCTTTCTTCGTATCCGGTGGAAATAGTTTTCAATGGATTACCAATTACCATTCAGTGCTCAGTATTACGCAAGAATGTGATCGCAGCACCGAAAAATTTTGATTATTAGAGACCGTGCTGAATTTCTGTCTGTAAAATTGAAATAGAATGTGAGCATTGTGGCGACTACTTGAGTTAGCAAAAGTATGAAGATAATTACAAACCCTTTTTTGTATCCGGAATTTGGACTCGCTGCTATCACATTTAGAACTTGTGGCAAATTCGTGAGACTCGAGTGTAAATCCACCAAACTGCTTTCCATTCCCAGATTCAAAACAATAACGTATTTAGAATGTTGATAAGTTCTAAAAATGAATAATTTTTCAATTATTGGCCATTTTCGATGGTTCATTTAATAATAAATTGATGAAATATGGTAATTATAGTTACCTGGTGAATGCCAGGATCCATTTTGAAATCGAGTAGAGTTCCAAATTACCATACTTTGAAATGTCTGTTTTTCGGATCGACGTTAAATCCTTGAAGTAGTTCAAGCTACTGTTCTGATGTGCCTTTTGAGCTTCGACATTCGAATACCAATAACTGGGATGGAGTGGTACCCATGGCTTTTCGGCTGAGGTAAAACCTAGAAATAATTGTATGTGGCTGTAATATTCATTGTGTCATATTTGTTATTGAAAATGGAAAATTAGTTTACCAGCATTCAATGAATCGTCCCATTGCATTGGTAAACGAAAATGATCTCTCTCGACCCAAACATCTTTTTGACGTTCGGGTGTGAAATCGAGAAATTCTTGGGTCATCTCTTCGCCATAATAAATAACCGTTGCTCCAGGTAACATTGTGACGAATGTCAGTAAAATAAAATTGTATTCTTTGCTGAATCGATTGAAAATTCTTCCTTGATCGTGATTTCCTAGCTAATCACGAAAAATTCACAATGAAATAAAATTCCATAAAGAATTAGAAATTGGATTATTAGAAATTGAATCGACTAACCGCCCAATTCGATGCAGCTCCTTGGGGTATATTTTTCAACCAAACGTTTAAATAATCGATCATCTGTTTAGCATCCAAGTACTGCCGGAGTCTGGTGATTTGGAAATTGAAAGGGAAGTGGGTCACTGGTTTCTTCGACGTTCCGTAATATTTCATCAAGATGTTGATATGTCCATAAGCTTCAGCCATCATCGTACTAATTTCAAATTCGTTTAAAGAGATTTGTTGATTTTGTTGCATATTCTATGTATTTTTAAAAAAAAGAAAATTTCATCTTACGTTTCGAATTGCTTTTTATTTTTCCGATCGTATTGTCGAAGGAATAAGTATAATTCATTCAGAAAAGTGTACGTATCCGGATGATTGAGTCGATGAGTGAATCCATCTTCACTTCCCGCTGCTACTTTTGTGAGTTGATTTACGAACGTATCGTCGCGAAGAAAAGGATCTTCCATGAAAAATGGCGTTGCATCTACTCGAAAAGCTGTCACTCCTTTATCCAGCCAGAATTTCATCAGAGTCTGGAAACAGAAATGAATATTGAAGTCGGTTGTATTGGGGGGGGGGGGGATAAAATAAAAAATTTCCAAGGAGTCGAAATAAAATTTTAAGTCAAAAGTTGTGTTTGACAAGCTTGAAATTTAAATATTTTCAAATTAGAGATATTCGAGGCCGTTGAATTTCATCATTGTCCTTACAAGGGGGCATCCCAGATTAAAGTAAAATTTTGAGCTCAAATAAAAATAACTCGAAAGTACACCATGAAAGAAACCCATATCTAAATATTTCAGGTGCTGAAGTTCATTTCTCGAATTTTGAAGATTTTTTTAACTTTCAAAATTTCTCTCTCATTTTGAATCAGTGAAAAATCACTGAAAAATAGTCAGAATTGCAGCACACGGAAAATCAGCGACATTTTTTGATTTTCGGCGGATTTTTTCTGATTTTTTAAAAGAATTTCACTGATTTTTCAGTGAATTTCCGAGATTTTACTGACCTTCCAGTGAATTTTTACTGATTTTTCACCATTTTTTTTCACTGATTTATTACTGTGCTTCAATTCTGACTGTTTTCCAGTGATTTTCATTAATTTTCACTGATTTAGAAATGAGAGAGTACCTCTTCGCCCTATACATGATATGAAAATTTTATTTAATCAACGAGAAATGCTGAAATTTGGTATATATCCTATTTTTGATCTGCTGAATTGATTGGAAGCGGTTTTGAGACTTTCGGAGCCACCAGAAAGTTTTGGAATTTTCCAACGCTGCGCTGGAGAAAAGCTCATAAAGATGGTCCATATGAACTTCAGCATCTATAATCGTTGATTACCCATATAGATGATCGATTTGATAGCACAATTTTTTAGGAAATTCGTAACTTTGAGTTTAAATTTACAGTTTTAGGCTGGAAATTTTTCTAGAAAAAATTCAAAAATGCGCCCAGTGTGCACGCATTGACCATTTTTATGAGATTTTCTCCAATTCTGGAATATTCCAATATTTTCTGGAGGCTTTGGAACGTCTTGAAACCACTTACAATCGATTCGGAAGGTCGAAAATAGGGTTTATACCAGATTTAAGTTTTTTTCGTTGATTTAGGTAGATCAAATTTTCATATTTTGCTGGGCGATAATCCAATTTTGAAATTTCAAAAATTCGCCAAAATTCGAGAAATGAACTTCAGCTACTGAAATTTTGGATGTGGTGTTCTTTCTTGAATCATGATGTACTTTCGATTTAGTTTTGTTTGAGCTCAAAATTTTAATTTGAGTTGGGATCTCATTTGGTGAAGCTGATTTATTCACATTGGCCTATTACATATCTTGGCCATAACCACCATACCAACGGTTTGTCAGACGTAAAACGGGCTCCAATCGAGAAAGGGGAGGAGGGTCAAATATTGAAATTTAAAAAAATTACAATATGGGTATCGAAATCTAGGTATTCAAGGGCGCTCATATCAATCTTGACAACTATATTTTACCATCGGATCCAAAATAGCCCCGGTAGGGTTAAACATCGAATTTATGAAAAATGACGTTATAGATGTTTGAAAAATGTAGGCAGTTGAAGCTGCTGATTTCCATTTAAAGAAGAATTGTGGCCTTGAACTCAAAATATAGGGTTAAATGTCAAATTTTTTCTCACTTGGAACAATTTTATTCGAAAATTTTTTCAAAAAAAATTCATTTGCAAATTTCACCTCCAGTAATTCACCATGAAAAGTGGAATGGGGTGAGTTAGTACTTACTTTCAGGTCCTTCTTGACGTTTTCATTTCGTAAATTGAAGTCTGGCTGTTTTTTCCCAAACTGGTGGAAATAAAATTGTTCCCTTTTTTCATTCCAAGTCCAACATGAGCTGGCTGTTTTGAAATCGAATATGCTTGGCTATAGAATATAAATGTTTGCCGATTTCAACTCCAATTTTTTTCCAGAAGGAATATTGATTGAGAATTTTTCTTACCCAATTATTTGGTGGAATTGGTTTACCATTTTGAGCATACCCTTTTGCATTTGTCCAGACGTAGTAGTCTGTGTATGGTTCTTCTTTATTGATGGATTTTTCAAACCATTCGTGTTCATCGCTGCTGTGATTGATCACCAAATCCATAATAAATTTCAGGCCTATTTTTGAAAAATATGAAATGTACGATTAGATTTGAGCATTTGACCTATCAGTCTGTTGGTATCACGTCCTATTATCACCATACCTCGAATTTTCATTTCTTTCAATAATTCTTCGAAATCTTCCATCGTACCGTAGGTGGGATCAATTCCGTAGAAATCTGTGATATCGTAGCCTCCGTCAGCCATCGAAGAAGGATAAAATGGTGTAATCCATACCGTATCCACTCCGATATCCACGAAATAATCCAATTTCGAGATTACTCCTTTGAGATCTCCTATTCCATCTCCATCACTGTCTTTGAACGATTTCAAGAAAACTTCGTAAATGGTGGCGTGTTTCCACCAATTTCTATCCAATGTCCAACACCTGGATACCAATAATAAAACCGCAACAATTTGAGTGAAATACATGTTTGTAGTTTGTAAACGATGATTTTACATAAACGATTCGGGATGAATGATGTAAATTTTGTCATTAACTGAATTTATATTACGCGGTATTGCGATTCAGGTATACCTAGAATTTTTCAATTAGGGTAGGATCATAATCCAATTTTAAAGATGACATTTGTGTTTTCGTATAGGTACTTGGATGGTTAATGAATTGATTGAACTGAAGTGGATATCCACTTAATTTTGCATTATGTTAACGTAATTTTAGCAGTTTTCTATAGGTCATTGATAGCTTTGTTGATAGTTGAGTTATTGTCATTTGTTTTAATTAAAAATCAACTATAAGTGATTTTTAAAACGATAATTGCTGTCATTGTTCTAGTTGAATTTTTAATGGTTTTGAAGTGTAAAAATTTCCATAAAATGAATCAATAAGTATTTTCGATTTTCAACCTTAATTTTTAGGTTTGATGATTTCTTATCAGGATCACCTTTCTCCCTCTCGATAAAAAGCCTCACCCTATCCCTTCTATTTTTCAAATAGGTACTTGAAATTGGCCGATAAAATGATCTATAATCAATACAATTACAGTTGTGGGAGCCTAGATTTATACCAAGTATGTAGTAACAACATCCTTGCTCATACCTCACCTCTTTATATCACAAAATACTTCAAATTCGCCCGTGATAGGTATATGAGCAAAATCGCCATTTCGTTTTCTTCGTTGTAACTGTGGCTCAATTTAGTCTATTTGGGGGGGGGAAGAATCAAATTGGTGTACTTGGAGGAGCCTAAAAATTGAAAGCTTTTCCCTCAGACAACTCAAAATATAAATTTTTTTCAATTTTTTTGTAAAATTGTCGATCTATGAACCCAATTTTGCCAGATTTTCCCTCTCGCTTCCTTCTTCTACTCGGCTTGTCATAGCCCTGTTTTTTAAAAAGTCATGCAATTATTTTTTCCTTACAAATGCTCTTTTTTTTTTATGTGAAAATAGGATGACCATTGGTGAACTTATTTTCATTTAAGATTAAAAATAAATAGAATTTCTATTTAAATTTTTTTTTTTTTTTTCACTGATTCAATTTCAAATTCATCTATCAATTTGATTGACTCTTAGAAAACAGGCCAGAAGCAAGCGGAAGGGAGGGAGTGGAAGATTCTGGCTACCTAAACCTAAATAACAAAAATAATATGTTTTACTCAATAAAAACGAGAATTGACCAAAGTTGAAAAAATGGATTAACTTTGAAATTCCTATTCAAGTCACGGAAATGGTTCATTGCTCGGTTCACGGTCATTTTCCCGAAGCCGAAATCTCGAACGGACATTTTCCCGAATAAGAATTTTCACGAAAAATATTTTCACGAATCCGTTTTCCCGAATACCGAAATCCCGAATACAATTCTCGAATTACCTTTTTCCTGAATGCAAAAATCCCGAATGAAGAATTTCTCGAATGTAAAAATTCCGAGTATAGAATTTCACGAATCACTCTTTTTATTATTTCTATGGAATGTCTATTGCATAGTGGTATAACATTAGTTTTTTTTCATCCTCCAGAGGTTTTCGGTAGTATAGTTTTTCAGGAGGTGAAACAACTCAAAAATGGCATAAAATTTCGTAAATCAAACTTTTTTTCAAAAAGTTGGTCAAAATTGATGCCACCTAGAAAAAAAAACTGATTTTTTGAATGTGTTTTCTTTTATTTGTACTACATTGCACTTGATTTTCATTGATTTTTTTACAAATTACCATCTTTTTTACTATTTTTTTTTTGATTTATTGCAACAAAATAAAACTACCGGTAGTTTTTGGAGAAAACCGGTAGTTCTCGACTACTGAAGGTCAAAAAAACTATCGACGATTTCGGTAGTTTTTAGCAAAAATAAAATAAACTTTATTTAATAGTACATTAATTTTTTTAATTCGTGAAAAATTTTATTCGGGAAAATGTTCGTTCGGGATTTCGGCTTCGGGAAAACGGTCCATAAACTCATAGCTCATTTTTTAAGAAATTTTTGAGAAACCTACCTTTTCATAATTATTCTTACTCTTTTAATTTGGCGGAATTACAGCGAAAGGAGAGAGAGGGCTATTACTTATGAAAATTGAAACAGAGCGTGTGTACCTGATAAGAGTAGGTAATTCAAAAACATGAAATAATAATAATAAATCTACATAGTGGCTGCGCATACGAAAAGGGGGCACCGGCCAAAAAACGCGTTTCGAGAAAAACGCGTTTTTCTCGAAACGCGTTTTTTGGCCGGTGCCCCCTTTTCGTATGCGCAGCCACATAGGCCTCCACAACTGTAATTGTGTTGATTATTGATCATTATATCGGTCAATTTCAAGTACCTACCTATTTGAGAAATGGGAGGGGGTTTTATTGAGAGAGAGAAGGGCGCAGGGCTGCAAGAACGATGGGTTTTTGGTTCTCGTTCTCGTTCTGTTCTCCAAACTTTGGTTCTTCGCTCTTTTTTCACTCTCAAAAATCGTTCTCGTTCTCTTTCTCGTTCTCGCTCTTTTATGATCGTTCTGTTCTCGTTCCTGTTCTTTTCTATTCGTTCTCGTTCTTTCAACTCTTTATAATTGTGTTCTCATTTTCGTAATTTTTGGTTCTTTTTGGTTCTTTTTTGGTTCTTTTTTGGTTCTTTTTGCTTTTTGTTCTTTTTTGCTTCTTTGCTTTTGGTGTTTTGGTTCGTTCTTTTGTTTTCTCCTTTTCAAAATTCAAAGTAATCCAAAATTAAAAATTAAAAATAAAATTACGAAAAAATAACACCACCAAGACTAACTAAGACTAAACAACACGTCCGAAACGTGCCGGGCACCCAAAATGCCATTACACTATAAGGATAAGTATGAAACAATTCGAAATTTTTTTAAAAGAACAGAAAAGAACAAGGAAATTGTCGTTCTTGTTCTCGTTCTCGTTCTTTCCTGAGCGTTCTGTTCTCGTTCCTGTTCTTTTCTGATTGTTCTCGTTCTCGTTCTTTCACACTCACAAAGTTTGTTCTCGTTCTCGTTCTCGTTCTTCAAATTTTTGGTTCTTTTTGGTTCTTTGGTTCTTAGTTCTTGCAGCCCTGGAAGGGTGAGATGTGCAGATAGGTCGTTACTACCTATTTCAACATAAAAAGATAGAAATGCGATTCTGTTGATTTATGATAATTTTGTTACTAAATTTCAAGTCTACCTCCGAAACCCCAATTTTCAGGACGTCACTACTCCACTTCTATTCAAGGTATGGAAATGGTTGATGGCTCATTTTGAAGGGAATTTTATGTAGAATAAAATGTCTGTAATGTATTTTTTCATAAAAATGCAAAGAAAATGAAACAGAAACCAAAAACTGGTTTTGGGAGGGCTTTACTCCACCATAGGAGGGTTAGTGGTGGGGTTGGGTCATTGACTTTATATAACTAACATGGATTGAGGGAATACAAATTGTATCAACGGAGTCGTCAGACATTCTATTGGGAAAGAACGCTTCTGATTGGGTAATCACACCATCCTCTTCCCCTTAACCTGCACACGCATAAACCACAATGACGAGGCGAACGTTAGACTCACTCACTTGTTCCTTGTAGTAGTGTATGCCCCTGATCAGAGGTGACCAGAGTCCGAGTCCATTTTGCATGGACTCTTACATCATGGACTCGCGAGTCCAATTTCAAGGATTTAGAAACGAGTCCTTTCAAGAGTCCGAGTCCAGTCAACTAGAGTCCATTAAATTTTTTAATGCCCAAAAATTGGAAAAATAATTTGGAAATTCACACGATTTTATGTTCTTTTGAGTCCGTAGAAAGCCTTTTTTCTATACGTCCCCCGATTTTGATGCCAAAGAGAGGAGCATTCACGGATTCAAATTTTTTGGACTCGAAAACGGACTCGCAAAAGACTCTAAGAGTCCATTGGTTATGGACTCGTAAATTTGGACTCTCGAGTCCAATTTACTTGGACTCTGGTCACCTCTGCCCCTGATGCAATTTACTTGAAAATTACTTGTTTAAATGAAAAAGCACAAGAATTGAAAAGTTGTTTATTTTTGAAGTACTTTAATTTGAGCTATGAATGAATTTTCTACCATAAAAACTCACTAAGATCCGATTTTTCACATTTTACATGATGATAAATCAATTAGTCATAGGCGTTCTTTCTTAGTAGGATTTTTGACGACTACATTTTCACTGCTAGCTTGGTCCACGTCAGTATTCTATAGTCAAAGGGTTGGGTGAGGTGGGTCAAAGTATATTGATTAGGGAACTATTCTCGACAATATTCAGCAAAAAAATCGTTGTTGGCTCGGATATTTGACTTTACCCTCTAAAAATGCTTTATTGACTAAACTATTGGAATGAAAATCAATGCAGGTAAGACTAAAGTTATGAAGTTTACAAAAAACGATGACAGGGAGGTAAAGATCAAGATCTGAACGCAAGAAATAGAGAATGTAAACCAATTCTGGTATTTAGGGGCGCTGATAAACAACGATGGGAGAGATCATAAGGAGATAAAAACATGAATTGGCATGACAAAATGTGTGTTCAACAACCTTAAGAAAGTGCTTAGAAATCGAAGCATGGATTTGGACCTCCGAAAAAAGATAATGTGGTGCCATGTATGGACGATCCTAAAATATTCTTGTGAAACCTGGACTATGAGTACGGAATGCGAAAAGAAAATATCTGCCTTTGAAATGTGGTGTTATCAAAGACTACTAAAAATCTTATGGAAAGACTACTTAACCAACCAAGTAGTTTTAGCAAGAATAGGAGAAGAATGGAAAGTCTTATTAGAAGATATCAAGAACAGGAAGATGAAATACATAGCCCACAAAATTCAAGAAAATGGGTATCTTCAATTCTTCATGCTAGCTGTACAGGGGAAAATACAAGGGAAAATAAAGAAAGGAAGAAGGTGGTCAGAGCTACTAACAACAAACTCACCAGACAACTCACCTTGCAAGACCCTGAGAGATGCCATCAAATGCGCAAGGAGTCGCCAAATATAGGCAAAGATTTAGATGCACACAATCTCCTGTTAAGGAGACGCAACTACGACAACGATGATTTCCCAAAAATTGGGGAAGGAAGCTAGGGGATACTGAAGGGTCAAATTCAAAAAAATGAGCAAATATTCGAACTCAGTGCCCTCAATAACCTAACAAACGACAGGTCACACATTATTTTTAAATTTTTATCTTTGCAAGAAAGCTAATAGGGAGGTTCAGAGAGGTTGGATGAAAAAACTGAGCACATATTCGAACTCAGTGCCTTCGAATTAGTTAAAACCAATGTGTTACTTTACTTTTTCAATTTTTTTTTGAATTTTTTTCAAAATTTGTGGACCCCTGTACCCCAGAGGTGTAAAGATCCCATCTTGAAAATTTATTATGGCTGAAAAAAAGGTAAAAAAGGCTACTTGATGTAATTTTTTCAGATTTTTAAATGGTAGCTTTCATCGTTTGTACTTATCATGAAAATTTAACTTTGAGCTTTTCAAAATGTTATCATCGTTTTTGAATCTATGCAAACAGTTTTCCTTCGAGTGCAACCGATCTCGAGATATGAGCTTTCAAAGTTGGATAATTCGGCAAAAAATCGCAATTCAGTCACTCGTGTCATTTTCTAGATCGATTGCTAAAATTTAATAAAAATTTTCTCAAAAACGTAAAATTTAGTTTTAAAAAAATAGATTATTTTTTAATGTATTTTATTTTTGAAATACGGTACACTTAGAATTTTCGATAGACCAATACTATAAAATTTAGTCAGAAATTTGATAACACAAAGTACAAGCAATGCAAAAATAGTTAAAACCACTATTACAAAAATCGCTACATCTAATAATAAATACTGAAACCAATTTAAATGGGAAGCATCCGGTTTTAAGTGTGGAGCACCGTCGTGCCTTACGATATATTCGGTCCAATATACGACGCTTTGGTGAGGTGTCATTGGACGATCTTTGAAAATGCGCGAAAATTTCTTCATATTGTTGTAATACCTTTGGAAAAAAGATATGTATTTTGTTAGTTTTTAATCGAATAAACACGATTTTAGTCGAAAATACCCAATTAATTACTTAGTATCGTTGACAATCGCATTCAACGCCCTTAGAATATCTTTTTTAGATACGTTGCTTATATCTAAGTTAACTGCTACTTCTTTTTTCTGTAGAATGTCAGCATTTATAATTTGATCGTTAAATATGGGGAACGCGATTATCGGAGTAGCCGTGTAGACAGCTTCGTTGACACCTCCTTGGCCACAATGGCTGATAAAAGCGATTACATTTTTGTGTTCTGCAAAATAATGGAGAATTTAGCCGGAGAGTTTATCGATTTTATGGCCATTTATGAAAATTCTCACCTAGAATGTCTCTTTGTGGCAACCAATCTAGAACCATTACGTTGCTGGATAAATTCGCCATTCTGTCTTCGAATTTCCATATCACCCTTTGCGGTATTTCTGCAAAAGCTTCCCTGAATGCTTTTAATGTTTTGGGTGGTAATGTACTTGCCTTTACTAAAGACCCCATTGAAAACAGAATGGCTCCGTGAATGGCGTCGTCGATGAATTTTTCAATGTACTGGAAAGAAAATATCCATTATTGCGAATGTTTTCGAGTAATCAGGCGATTAGTGAAAATTACAAGTACTTTTGGTAAAGCTTTAGCCGGCTTTACGTGGATACCGCCTACTTCGATGGCATTCGGAGTCAAAGGCCTGGATATGAAACACGGATGGTTATTGTAGAAATTCAAAGAAGGCCCCATTTCCGTATATTTCCCCAAGGAGCTCAGCTGCGTGGAATGATCCTGATGGAATTTTTTCAAAAATGGGCCTACGACGAAATATTTGTACGAAATGACGGCCATGTAATTCCATACGTTGAATAGACGCCCGTAAATGTTGTCTAATTTCCAATTGTGGGCTATTCCTTCGTAAGGGATGTAAGCCGGATGATTAATGTTGCCTATGGCGTGGTCGGCGTCTTGCCATTGTTTCACACTCAGCGTTCCGATGACCGGGATGTTCATTTTTTCGGCTATCGGCAGGAAACATTTGTAAAGTAGCAGTAGCTCTACAAATAGAACGTCGTATAGTTTTTCATTTGAATGGAAAATAGCCTAGAAAAAGGAGTTCGTTTCAGTTAAGACGTTAATCGTGGTGAAGAAATGTCTAGATGATTGATGAATGTTGGATGACTGTGAAATTAAGTAAGAAGCGAAAAAACTTCGAGGAGGAAGGGGAGGGGGAGGGTGGAAATCGAAAATTTCTCTCGACGTAGATTTTTTCCAACTCGAAACGAAAATTTTCTTAAAAAAGTTCACAACTTCTTAAAATTTTTGGAATTGAACCTTACTATCGCGTTTAAAAAACTGTAATTTTTCCATAATAAGAGGGCCAAATTACTCCAATTCCCAAAATGATTGCTTTCCTGTTTGAAATCTTCGAAACGTACGATAGATATTTTTTAATAATTGTAGAACTGTTGTCTGGACAGCGTTTTAAAAATCATATTTTTGATGAAAAATTCGAAGAATTTTAAGCACTTTGGAGAATTGTTCATGGGAGTCAACCTATAAAATGAGTGATCAAATTTTGTACACCGAGTCACCAAATTTTTTTAAAATGGAATTCTCAGGATCAAAATTTTGAGATTGTTGACAAAATGATATCTTGTTAGACCTGGAAAAACTTAGAAAAATTTTGGTAAATTGAAATAACTTTCTGTTAAACTTTCAAAAACTTGGAAAAAATTTGACAAATCGATACAATGACTTTTTGTTGCACTTCCGAAAACTTAGAAAAATTTTAATGAATCGAATGTTGAAATTCCTTGACAAAAGTGGTGGCTACTTAAATTTTTCCAGTCTGTTGTCAAAATTTCAACGTTTGACCCCGCTAAAAAAGAGATTATTGGTGAGCCCCCCCCCCCAAATGAAAATATAAATATTGGTAATTTTCACGATTTTTCTTATTCGTTTAAATAACAACCAGTTGACACTTTTTTTTTTTTGGATTCAGATTTTGAAACTTTTCTAAACCAGAATGTCTGACCTCACTATCAATTATGTCTATCACTAGCTCTTCCTTCAATAACTTTTCGTTGGATGTGTGAAATAATGAAATAGGTACACTCCTCATTTTGAATCAGTGAAAAATCACTGATGAATGGTCAGAATTGCAGCACAGAGAAAATCAGCAAAATTCTTTGAGTTTCAGCGGATTTTCGCTGATTTTTCAAAAATTTTTACTGATTTTCAACGAATTTCACTGATTTTTTTGACTTTCCGGTGAATTTTCACTGCTTTTCCAACAATTTTTTTCACTGGTTGCTTTCAGTGACAGTTTTCACTGATTTGTGTTGCAATTCTGACTGTTTTCCAATTATTTTCGATAATTTTCACTGATTTATAAATGAGAGAGTAGTTATCAGTAGGTATACAAGAAGAAATAACGAAGAGGATGTATACAGAATTACAGATTGCAACAAGCTCAATTTTTTATGACAAAATTTTTTCAATTTTTTTTTTAGAAACGGTCTTAATATTCTTAAAAATGGTAAATAGTTGGGTTTATGTGATAAAAATGCGAAAAATGTTGTGTTTTTTGAAATAATTTTTTTTTTAAATATCAAAATATAGAGAATAGTCATATTTTATGGAAAAACACAGAAGAGTTCCACTCACTCGTGCGACGCGATGGTGAAATTATTTTCTGAGAAATTACATTTAAAAACCAAAAAATGGTCATGTTTGTAACATTTTTCTAGCCATTTTCAGTCGTTCGGGGGAGGGAAGACTGGGGGCAAATTCCCAATTTTTCTGAGTGACGCCAGCTGGTTTTGGAGTGTTGCCACTAATGTTGCCACACTGGCACCACGTGCTATATGAAGGTTGCCACCCCAGGTTGACAATTTAGAAACTGAAATTTGAATACGTTATGTACTATGAAACAAAACTTGCCTAATTTTTTATCGTTTTTCTTCTATCGATTTTTTTTCGGTTTTCAAATTTTCATTATGATAATTTTTTCTGAAAAATAAGGGTCATAAAAGAAGCGGCAAAACATCTTGAAAAAAAGCATGAAAATCCAAAAAGCTACGCCGGTAGACATCTTGTTCAAAAAATTTTCAAAAAAATTATTTTATAGAAGCCATGCGAAAAAGTGTTTTTTTTTTGCTCGAAAAATTTTTAACCTTCACGAAAAAAGTAGGAAGTGAAAAAATTCCATCACCCAAGGATTTTTTACAATTTAAATTTTCTGTTGGTGAAAATTTTTTTACACTTTTTGATAATTTTTAACACTTAAGGAATGTGTTTCTAAACCCGAGTGATCAGTCTAGACTTTGTATTTTTTTTAAATTCTACAATAAATATTTATTTTGAGGTTGTGTCGGTCGTGTTGGCCAAAGAATTTTTAGAGTTCAAGCCTATGAATTCAGACGTCCGGAATTTTTATCCACAATTGTAAACTGGTTTTCTAAACGATTAAATTAAACAAAGAATGGTCCAGAACATTTCGATGTCTGTAATATGCATTTCTAGGCAACTGATGTACCTGTTTTTTTTTTCGTTTTTTTTTTTAAATAAAAAATCCCGAATCGTGAATGTTATTTTTAGTAAATTGAAAATCTGAAACCATCGAAAACCAAACAGTTCTACCTGCATTAGTCAGAGATCTGGACAATTAAAATTTTCATCCACAAAATGCAAGATGATTAGTTAAATTGATGAATGGTTCAGAAGTATCGTGCCTGTTGTTACTTTTTTTAAACAACTGACAAGATTTTTATCACAAATCGAACCATTGCAATTCAAAAATTTCTTGGTGACAAATTTGTAACCTATACATCCAGAATTTTCATCCACAAAAATCGTAAGATGGCTTTTTTGACGATTAAAATTGAAAAGTGGTTCACAAACGCATAATTTTTATTATTTATTTCTGGATCTGACTAACTATTTATTTCTCATTTCAAATCGTATCTATGATTTTCACGTGATTAAATTCGAAACGAAGTATAAAAATCTAAATAATTTCTGATATGTTCTTATTCAATTTTAAATAACACAAGCTTAATTTCTTACCGAAACAATTCGCGTCGAGTTTTTTTTTTAAATGCTCAGAACTACATAGGAAAAAAATGATGGGTAATGTTGCGTGTAGCACAACCTTTCTATTAATGTATACATATTAAAAGACGATTCTAGCAATTTGCTATCTCTAAAATAATACTTCCCAGTTGAATGATAAGACCGAGTATGTATCAGGATATTAAAAGAAAACTTATGATTATCATTTTTCAATTAATTGAGGTGATATGTCTTTAACCTCTTCGGATATTGGCGGTGAATTAATAACTAATCGACGGCGATTCTACCCGGGAAAAGAATCACATAGAAGAAAAATGTTTCTACGAATTCCCTCCTTCTCCCTCGAAGCTTTTTCGTCATCGAGGAATTTTCTCCTCGTATCTTGGGTCTTAATATGATGGACGAATTCGTCTTGTAAGAGGTTTGTCATAATGTAATTTTATCAGAAAATGATCATATCAGTAACTTGACGCGTGGAATGTGGAAAAGAAGGGGGTTCGATCTGTTTGCTAATGTAAAAATTTTCATTGGTTCGTTGTTCTGTAGGAATTGAATCAAAAACTTCGTTATCTCCATCTTCGTTGAGGTCTTTGCTCGATAAAAATATTTTTTCGTATTTAAAAGTTTTGTTTATATTTTTCCAAAAATAAATTTTACAATATTTTCTTTGTGGTCTGAACTGAACCATGGTAAAGGGACAGATTGCCTATTCAATGGTAAAACTACATTTTCAGTAAAAAAAAATACGTCATAGTGGAAAATTTACGAAAGTGGTAACTTTTTTCTTAAAAAATTCAGTAATTTTAGTTGGAAAAGTTTAATTTGGGTAAATTTTTGATTTTTAGCCCCTTCTTCAATAATGCCTACCTCGATTCCTCCCTATTCTTCCCTCCTCATTCTTCGCTTATGGAAATAAATCTCACGTACTTGAATTTGTGGTAAATTCATAACTTTGTAGCAAAACAACGCTTCGGTTTCCTTGATCGTGTCCAAATTTGAGAAAACATTTTGCGTGGCTAGGAAATCGAACGGTTGCCCGACGTAGAAGAATTCGTCCTCCGATGTATCGATGATCGACGTATAGTTTTCCAAAGCCGCCTGATCCGGAAACGAGGTAACTACGGTGACTTCGTGACCAGCTTCGATTAGACTTTTCATTATGGCGTTATGAAAAGTAAAATGGCTTTTGGCTGTTATCGGAAAGATTCCCAAAATTTTGAAGCCATTGATACAGTGCAGGAATGATATCAAAAAGAAGCATATCTGTAAAGAAAAATTAATTTTTCAACGAGGTATCGATTAATGAATTACACAAAATTTGAAGAAGGGGTGGGAAAATTTTGAAAATTTGGTTCGTCGAATTGCCTAGTCTTGAATTATTTATGAAATTTCAACAGTTTATCAGCAAACAACGAAACCAGACCATAATTTTTTTAGCTCCTCGAATCAAATTTGAGGAAGATTTTTCGAAAGGAAATTTATACCACGTGAATAAAAAAATTATACTGGAAAAATGGTAAAAAAAAATAAGAAACATGTGTGAAAACTTACATGTTGGAGTACGATTTCCATTTTCAAGTCCAAATCATATTTCGTTTTTGTTACAAAGGCTTAAAAAGTCGCGTGAAACATACAGTCTATGAGTTTCTTTGGCATGATCGGTACTCGAGAATGAGCCATTTCTAAAATTAGTCGAAAACTTTTTTAATCTAAATAACGATCGAGTAAATAGATAGTTACTTAGTTGCTAAGATAAAACGATTCGGAGAAAAATTGAAAATGATAAAGATTGGAGCTACCGGCGAAAAGATGATACGACCAGATAAATGATTTCTTTTTGAAATCAATCAAGTGGTTTTGTGAGAAAAAAACATTGCGAAAGGTTTGCCTAATTTTGGTATGTAGGTAAGATGTTTTCAAGAAATCGTTGTGTATTTGATAGAGGTTAATTTGAAGTGACTGCGATATCTTTTGCTTTTTTGAAAACAAAAACAACGATTCATTTTATCGTAAAAATTTCAATTAACGAATTATATCAAGTTTTACGATCGTATTACGGAGGATCATCTTGTACCCCTTCACTCCTTCAGTTTAAAGTTTTATCGTTGAGTTGCAAATGTGATATGGTTTGCCTATGTCGAATGCCTGAACAGTTGAGTGGAGTGAAAAAAAGTATCTGGGATTTTGACGAATATTAATGAGGTAGTATTTTTGTTGAGAAGAGAGAGCTGAGGAGCCTCAAAGTGGACCATTTTCGAATATAATTGTGGTTTTTTACATTTTTGGGCATTGCCATCAGCTGGGACCTCGGTTAACCACTCCTAAAAAGTTGCAATTCAAGTTCTCCATTTTCGTAAAATTCAAATTGTTCATCCGGCGACTTGAAAAGTGAGCCTTGGTCATGAAAATAAATGTAAATTGATTTTTTGCAGTTCTGTCAACTGAAAATTTTCTGAAAATTGCGTAAATCAAAATTCAGTCGATAACGCAACAATGGATTTTTTTGAAAAATTTCATTCGAAAATATTTTTGGTGGCCAAAAGATTTTTTGACTCGATTTTGAGTTATTGTAGTAAACGATTTGAATTTTGTGAAAATCAAAAGCTTCTCAAATTCCAGTGATGGAAAGCTGGAACTGGAACTAGAACTGAAATTATGAGAACTGAAAACTAAAAACTGGAACTAGAACTAATATGAATTTCAGTTTTATACCAGTTCCAGCAGTTGCAATTTTTATACTTAAAATATGACTTGAAAAAGTTAAAATTTTAATGTTGAAATTTACCAAACCACATTCAATTAAAATTTTTTTACTAAAAACCCCCAAACCTTGAAAATTTACGTCGAAAAGTACATAAAGAAGAATTGTGTTGTAAGTAAACTCGAAAATTTCATCCAATCAAAGACGTCTTCTCTTACATTATTAGGTATTCAAATTTTTTGTTGAAAAATTCAGGGGTTAGTCACAACATTTTCGAAAAAATTACTACTTAATGACTTTTTTTCTAGAATTCTTTTGCTTTGAGCTTGAAATGGGAAAAAATTGTATTTTGAATCGAAAAGGAAAAACAACACAGTTCAAATTTAGCAGAAAATTTTACATTTTTTTGTCCCTCAAAATTTAAAAAACTGAAATTTTGGAACTGATATTTGGAACTGAAACTGGAACTGAAAACTGGAACTAAAAATTTTTTTAGAACTGAAACTGAAACTGGAACTAATATAATTTCAGTTTTCCATCACTGTCAAATTCTCGATTTGCGATTTTTCAACTCTTGGTAGGGAGAAAAAAGTCGTATCCAGTTTTAGCATCAGTAGTTCTCAGAGAGGTGAAGAAACTCGAATTACAACTTTTTAGAGGTGAATGAGTTTCTCAGCAGGTGGCATTATCAAAAAAGATGGAAAACCTAGTTTTTTCGAAAATAATCCCTATCTGAGGCTTTCTAAGTCACCCCCCCCCCCCCCCTCTGGACTGGAGCTCAAAATTTTTTTGAGGGATCCCTTACTCAAAATGAAAATGATCTCAATTTTCGTCAAAATTCAGAATGCTTTTTTTGCTCCACTTTATTGAATGGGTAATATTTTTTAATTGATACTTCGAGGTGCTAGATCGATTTCTCTAAATATAGAATATTCGACATATTTTCATCGATCAATTTACTCAGTATTTTGATCAAGTTAACAAAAAAAAAATCAACTTTTATTGTCAGGTATCTCGAATTGGAAAAAAAAATTCAAGTCAATTATAGCATCTTTCATTTGAATCACATTTCCAGAGATACGTATTTTTCTGGCGAGATCAAATTATTCCAAAAAGTAGTTGTATCATAATTCTCAATATTTTCCATTCGTAGCCACGTGTACGAATAAATCTCCAAACAATTTATGATGACATTTCTAGAAAAAGGTCTCCACTCTACTTTTAGCTCCGGAATGTTTGGATTTTTGAAAGAAACTCCAAATAATTTTGCAAAAAATAACGCAAAGGTATAAAACAATTATAAAAAAATTTCAGGTTGAAAGAAATTATGAAAAATATGAAAATTTTGAAGGAAACATCAGGGATTGAAAAAAGCTGGGAAAATTTGGAGTTAACTTTTGGGCGAAAAACTCTCGAGTTGAAAAAAATTTGATAAGATAATTCTTAAGATTGAAAAAAATGAGCTTGAAAAAAATGAGCTTGAAAAAAATATGTTGAAAATAACTCCTCGTGCTATCTTTTAAAGTTCGGAATCAACACGTATGTACCCCGAAAAAAATCAAAATCAATTCGCACATACCTTGAAAAAAAATGATCAATTAACACATTTCTAAATTCAAGGAATCAAGTCAACAACTCCCCTTCGCCTTGCTCATTTTCCAAAAATGGAAAAATGCTTCTTTATGTATTTTTTAAATTAAAAAAATTATGGGAAATCGTCGCCAATAGATTTAGTGGGTAAAAAATTCTCTAAAAAATTTTGACAGAGTGTTTCTAAAAAATATGGTTAATGTGAAAAGTTGATCTTCCATGATAGTTTGAGTGAAGACATTTACACTTACCATTTTTGGCAACATTTTTTCAAATTGAAAAAATTGATTATGGTTAAATTTTAAGGAAGATTTGGTGGGAGTAAAGATAGAGTTAGGGGATGACATTTTTACCAAGTCTGTTTGAAGTGCAGACTTGACTTCCTGTGTACCTTTTTTTCAACTTCAAAAAAAAATGCGAAACGATCCATAGATAGGGTCATTTGTGCTGTGATACCGATAAAATGAATATCGAATGATTTTCATTACTCAATTTATTAATTTCAAGATTTCATCAAGTTTGATTTACAAGAAGAAGTATCGATTTAAAAGTTTCATCGCCTCAAGTTTCTTGAATTTGAAGAAATTTCCCAAGTCAATTTTAACATCTTCCACTTAGATCACATTTACGATATTTCCACGGTGGTAATAAATTATTCCAAAATTGAGTTGCTTTGCGATTCTCGATATCCTCCATTCGTTGCCACGTGTACGAATAAATCCCCAAACAATTCATAATCCCGTCTCCAGACAGGGGTTCCCATTCATCTTGTAACTCTGGAATGTTGGGATTCCTGAAAATATTGAAAAATGATGTTTTGGAACGAACGAGTACGAAAAATTGAACAAACTGAACGACTTAAATTTACGAATTCTTACCCAGTTTCCATAAAAGTGATAATAATCGAAGTTAGCAATTTCGTTATTTCTATGTCATTGTCAGTTTTAGATTTTCCATCGGGGGATTTTACAACGTAAAGTATATCTTCACCGTGAAGAGAACCTTTGAAGTACAAAAAAAGAAAAAAATATATTGTTAGAAATTTTTGACTCTTAACTGAAAATATTAATTAGAAATATTTGGCACAATTTACCATAATTTTTTTTAGTTTTTGAGAACCCATACGAGTAGCTTTCGGTGCCACGATAGTAAAATTTATAACAGAACGTGTTTCCTAAGGAAGCAGAAGCATACAACTTTGCAGTATCGATTATCCCATTGTAAAAATGTCGATCTCCTAAAGCCTTTGGAAAATTTTCGTCAGATATTTATTGTTCATTATAATTTACTAGAATTAAATTTATTGAGAATTTTGGTTCTAATATTACCTGAAAAAAGTTTTTGGCTGTTTGATCCGATAAATGTTTATTACCCAAGTAGTATTTTCGAATTGAAGCGCTGATGTAATCTCGTTCGTACTCTGAAGGCAGATTATTGTACCTGAATATTATCGGCGCCATCTCATTCCATTGGTTATTGATTTGACTTGTTTTTGTTTTGTTTTCAGTTGCTTCTATAATTTGTAAAGTGCAATGGATTTATCGTTTGGATAGTTTTGGCAGAAGACTGACAGTTTATTGATGATTCTCTAACCTATTCCGAGAAGTGCTCCTTCATTTTCGGCTACGCTGATCAACCACGGTATGTGCTTTATTTTAGACGCTTTCATCAATTCGTAAGGATTTTCGGATAAAAAGGCTTTCGGATGAGGTGGTTCGATTACCGGAATGAATCGGAAATCGATCAGATACCCGGCCATCTGTCGAGAAATAGGTTTATAATTTCTCGGTGCATCCTGGCTTGGTTTTTTAAATTACGGACCCAGGTTTTTTTTCAACTTACCAAGTATTTTTCATATCCTGCAATCACTACATCATTTACTGGTTTACTTTTCAAACATTTCATCAACGCGAAAGCATTCCTGTGTCTACAGCCTAATGACGTGGCCAATTCTAAGGATTCTTTGACAACGGTATCTTGTAGTGTCCAAGGTAATGATACTGATCCACTGGATGAAATTGCACTGTGGAAAAGTCCTGAAAAAAATTTTTGTCATAGGAATTTTTGAAAATGTGTTAAAGTGTATGGCCGGATAAGGGGTGAATCTGGTCCCTTGGAGCTTTTGGGCTCCTAAACCCCTCAAGTGGGTATATTGGCTTGAAAACAATTTTCTCAAATTTTTGGACCCTACCCCCTTCCATTCAGAGTTATGGCCATTTTATTGCATTATTTTCGAGAATTTTTCATTTCAATGGAAGTGAAGGAAATTTTCTGTTCTTTGGCACAAAGTTACATCTCGTAGAAGTGTATTTATGATAATTTTTCTCGAATTTTGGTGCACTCCTTCACGTTTTTTCGGCCATTTGAATTTTTCAATTGTAAAAAACACCATAAGCGAAGATCGATCACCCTGTAAAATTTTTTTAAGAAATAAAGAATAACCTTACGTTTTTCTATGGAGAATTTTGCAGGGTATTTGATTTAGGCATTTCTGTGAGCTAAGGCTTGATAATTGCGTAAAACCGTACAATGAAGTTGTTATTTTAGCAGATTTATCAAATCTTGGACGTTTTATACACAAAGAAATGATCAAATGAAAAAATCAATTCCATATTCATGTTCAATGACAAAAAAAGTGGATTTCGACACTTCAAGTAAAACGATTATGAAAATGGTGTTTATCGGGTTATGTTGACCTGCAGAACACGAATATGGATTTGGATTTTTCATTTGGTCATTTCTCCCTTGAAAATTTCCCTTTTTCAAGTTTGAATTCGGTCTTTGGGGCCAGAAAATTACAATAGAAAATAATGAATGTCATATTTATGTTTTACGATCCAAAATTAGTTGGAAATCGGTATTTGAGTCACATTTCGTAGATATGCATAAGTAATGGAGTACCCAACTCTGTGCAGCTGCAGATACAGAACCCGTCCAAGAGGAGTGATGATGAAAACTTTGTTTCACGTATCTTCCATGTCTTCTTTTTCATAATCGTTTCACTTGAAGTCCTGAAATTTACTTCTTTGGGATGAAAAATCGGCGAAAATGGTGAATTTTGAAACTTTGTGCAAAACTATCGCGAAAAACGTGTTTATCGGGGTATAGGTATTTGACCTGCTGAACACTAGTATGAGATTCGCTTTTCCATTTGATCATTTTTTTCCGTATAAAACGCTCAAAAGGGTATAACCGGGTTTTAGGTGAATTTGGCCCCCGCTCCGATTTTCGATCTAACCCCCTCAGATGGTGTACCTTGATGTAAAAAAAACTTAGACAAATTTTTGACCCCTCAACCCCCTCCCATTCGGAGTTATGGCCATTTTATTGCATTATTTTCAAAATTTTTTAATTTCAATGGAAGTGAAGGAAATTTTCTGTTCTTTGGCATAAAGTTACATCTCGTAGAGATATATTTACGACAATTTTTTCTACAATTTTGGTGCACTCCTTCACGTTGTTTCGGCTATTTGAAGTTTTCAATCGTAAAAAACACCATATACGCGAAGAGCGACCACTTTTTTAAAATATCCCAAAAACGTGTTTGTTAACGTAGATTTACGTCACGTATTCACTTTTGGCGATTTCGATGCACCAAGGACCGAAAATCGCGGAAACCCGTACAAAAATATTGTTTTTTTTAGCAGATTTTTCAAATTTTGAGCGTTTTGTATAAAGAGAAATGACTGAACGAAGAAACTAACGTCGGATTCGTGTTTAGCGGTTCAAAATACCCTGATAAACACCCTTTTCGCGGTCGTTTTATTTGAAGACTCGAAATTCGCTATTTTTGTCATGAAAAATCAATGAAAAAGGTGAATTGACTTTAAGCAAAACGATCGCGAAAAGGGTGTTTATCGTATTATTTTGACCCGATAAACACGAATCCGACGTTAGTTTCTTTATTTGGCGATTTTTTTCCGTATAAAGCACTCAAAACTTGAAAAATCTGCTAAAACAACAACATTTCTGCATGGGTTTTCGCGATTTTCGGAGCTCAATTTTTTTGTTTCGCGTACTTGACTTCGACAACAAAAACAACGAAATTGTTTTCTACCTCTTGAGTCCCAGATTTCTCTTTGTGACTAAATGGCATTTTATAAAGGCTATACATACCTCTGGTCAAGGGCGAAATCATATGAAAATGGACGCTAGCACCTCCTGTTGAACTTCCATAAATAGTTACTCTATCAGGATTTCCTCCAAAATAACGGATATTTCGTTGAACCCATCGTAACGCCTCTGCTTGATCTTTCAGTCCATTATTGCCTGGTGCCTGTGGATTACCCACACTGAAGAAACCTAAAGATAATATTTAAATTAGCCTTTCACTGTGTAGTTGACAATTCTGATTCTTGAACGTGAAATTCCATCGCAAATTACCTACCCAGTGGCCCTAATCGATAATTAAAATTGACAAAAACGACATTAGCTTCTTGTAAAATGTAATCTGGATACGCGTCGTTGCGAGTTCCAAATACGAATCCTCCTCCATGTATGCAAAATAGCACATTCATCAAATCGTCCTCATTATCTGGATCATCTGGCAACTGAATAAACACAAAAAATTACAAGTTATCCACTAAATTGAAATTTTCCTGCAGCAAATCTGTTCATTTTCGATTACCCACCTTGGGAGTGAACACATTTAAAAACAGACAATCTTCGTCGCCAACATGTTGGCGACCAAGAAAAAATATTGAAATTGCAATTTCAATATTTTTTCTTGTTTTTTCTTTGAAGTTTCCAATTATAGCTTGCAAACATTTTTTACCCACGGATGTCGTATCTTTCACCCCTTTCCATGGTAAAGGTGGCCTCGGTTCCTATAAAATTGCTTACTCAATTTTATTCTGCCGTCGAATGTTGAGAAAACTCGATTCTTGGCACGTACCTCAAATCTATCATCGCCAATTGGAGCTGCTGCATATAGAATTCCGAGAAATGCTTTCACTTCCCGACCGTTTGGTAAAGTGTAAGTAGTTTTGAGCTAATTTTTAACAACTTTATTATGCAGTTACGAAAATATATTAATTTTTTCAAATCATAATGCTTAAAAATAAAGACTGATTTTCGTTATAAAATTAATTAATTAATTAAAAAATTTAATCACGTTTGATTTATAAGAAAAAGTATGTACTCAGGTCAACATTTTTATGCTTTTGAAATGCTGTTAAAAGTTTAATTGGGAATTTTTATATTATTTTTCATGCTGATAGCGAAAAAGGTAGTAAAAAAATTTCATCACTCAAGGATTTTTCACAATTGAATTTTTTGTTGAACTTTTTGTTTACACTTTTTGATAACTTTTGACACTCGAAGTCAATTTTCTGAGCCAGGGAAGGGTTCGACGACAAGAATGAATAGAACATAAATTGTAGAGCGTAAAATTTCTTTTTTGTAGAGTTCAATTAGTGTTTTCTCAGGTGGCTTAGCTTTCGAGATATTTTAGTTGAGAGTTTATAAAGTTCCAACTAATTTTTTTTATCAAAAAATCTCAAAAACTAGGCCTTCTAGAAAAAAAACGAATTGGACTCAACAGAAAGGAGGTTTTACACTCTAAATTCCATGTTCTATTCATATTTTGTTTTGCGGCTCTTATTTTCCCACAAAATTGATTTTTTGTTTTGAACCAAACTTTCAACATTTGTAACAATGGCAATATCAGAGGCCGGCGAATCAATAATTTTTTCCTGCGTAATTGATTCTGATTGGTGATTTTGACCTACTTTTTAATGCTAAGTTCGAACATGATTTCAGTTTTACTCCATCGCGTCAGGATTTTTTATAATTTGAATTTTTTGTTGAGAATTTGTTTTACACTTTTTGATACAACTTTTGACATTCAAGAGTCGATTTTCTGAGCAAAAAAAAACTTTTTTAAAAAATGAATAGAACATGAAATTTCCTTTCTGTAGAGTCCAATTAGTTTTTTCTTAAGGGGCTTAGTTTTGAATATATTTTATATTCAAAAAATGAAGTTGAACTCTGAATTTATGACTAAAATATCGGGAAGCTAAACCTCCTAAGAAAAAACGGATCAATCTTTACAGAAAGGAAATTTTACACTCTACAATGTACGTTCTATTCATTTTTTTCGTCGAACCCTTCCTTTACCCAGAAAATGGGTTTCGGTTGTCAGAAGTTATCGAAGAGTGTAAAAAAAAATGTTCCACAGAAAATTCAAATTGTGAAAAATCCTTGAATGATGAATTTTTCCACTATTTTTCTCGCGATCAGCCGAAAAATACCATAAAAATCGCTTATTAAACTTGAAACAGCATTTTCTATGTCGACATGTGGTATCGATTGAAAAATTTCATTGCCAAGTATCTTGAATTTGAAGAAACTCCGAGTAAATTTTAACATCTTCCACTTAGATCACATTTGCGATATTTTCCCGGTGGTAATAAATTATTCCAAAATTGAGTTGTTTTGTGATTCTCAACATCCTCCATTCGTTGCCACGTATACGAATAAATCCCCAAACAATTCATGACCCCGTCTCCAGACAGGGGTTCCCATTCAACTTGAAATTCTGGAATGTTGGGATTTCTGAAAACAATAAAAAATAGTGTTTCGGAACAAACAAACATAAAAAATTAAATAAGTAAACTAAACGAATGTTGAATTTACGAATTCTTACCCAGTTTCCATGAAAGTGATGATGCTCGAAGTTAGCAATTTCATAATTTCCATATCATTGTCAGTTTTAGATTTTCCATCGAGGGATTTTACGACGTAAAGTGAATCTTCACAGTGAAGAGAGCCTTTGAAGTAGAAAAAAACAAAATAATGTCAGAAATTTTCAACTCATACTGAAAATAAAAATAATAATTATGAATGTTTGGCTCCATTTACCATAATTTTTTTTAGTTTTTGACAACACATTCGAGAAGCTTTCGGCACCTCGATAGTAAAATTTGTAACAGAACGTGTTTCCTGAGGAAGCAGCAGCATACAACTTTACAGTATCGATTATCCCATTGTAAAAATGACGGTCTCCTAAAGCCTTTGGAAAATTTTCGTCTGATATTATTCATAAATATTTACTATAATTAAATTTATTCGGATTTTTTTTCGAATATTACTTGAAAAAGGTTTTTGGCTGTTCGATCCGTTAAAGGTTTATTTTTCAAGTAGTATTTTCGAATTGAAGCACTGATGTAATCTCGTTCGTTCTCTGAAGGGACATTATTGAATTTGAATATTGTCGGCGCAATATCATCCCATTGGTTATTTATTTGTCTTGTTTTTGTTTTGTTATCAATTGCTTCTATAATTTGAAAAGTTCAATAGATTTTTCGTTTCGATAGTTTTGACAGAAACATTGATAACTGATGAATGATTCTCTAACCAAATCCGAAAAGTGCTCCTTCATTTTCGGCTACGCTGATCAACCACGGTATGTGCTTTATTTTAGACGATTTCATCAATTCGTAGGGATTTTCGGATAGAAAGGCTTTCGGATGAGGAGGTTCGATTACCGGGGCGAATCGGAAGTCTATTAGATATCCGGCTAGCTGTCGAGAAATAGGCATACAACTTCTGGGTACATCCTTGCTTTGTTTATGAATTACATAATGGACATAGTTTTTCTAACTTACCAAGTATTCTTCGTATCCTTCCATTACTATATCATTTATTGGTTTACTTTTCAAACATTTCATCAACGCGAAAGCATTCCTGTGTCTACAGCCTAATGACGCGGCCAATGTCATGGATTCTTTGACCACGCCATCTTGAAGAGACCAAGGTAATGATACAGATCCACTGGATGAAATTGCACTATGAAAAAGTCCTGAAAAAAAAATTTCGACGCAGGAATTTTTAAAAAATGTGTTGAATTTAGTATGGGAAGGTGGGGCAGGATGCACCAACCTAGACCAAAAATGTTCTGCCAAATCAATTCAAATTGACCAAATTGTCTGATTCTTGCAAGAAATTACCGTTTATTTCACTGAAAAAACTCGATTTTGGTGCATACCGCAACCCTAAATTTTTTTCTAATTTTGTACTTTTTTGCATCCTGCCCCATCAGTGGGGCAGGACGGAAAATACCACCAGGCAAGATGCATAAAGTAAAGACATGATGAAAAATCACGATTTTTTTCGTCTAATTTAGTAGGCTGCCTTAATTGATTTTTCGATTTTTAAAGCAAACTTTTGATATTTTTGATATTTTATCTTAAAATTAAAGAAAAAATGTGATGTTCTGGAAAAGATATCACACGAATATCAATTGAAGCATGTTTAGTACCATGTGCGACTTTTTTCGAATAATTCATATACAAAAACCATGTTTGCATCCTGCCCCATTTTCGATTTGCATTTTGCCCCACGTTTCTTTAACGCAGAGTACTGGGAAGAAAATATAGCCAACCAAATACATTATTCGATAGCTAATTGAATGTGGATTATAAAAAAAAGTTACTTTCATCTTTTTTTAAAAACTTGAAAACACGATATTTCACAAAAGGCTTGTTCCCTTCGATGGTCTAATGAAGGAATCACCGTCATTCCGATCCTAATCCCTCAGGAGGTGGGGAATTGCTCTTGTGATTTTCGTATAATTGAGATTTTTTGTGAAATGGCTAAAATTCAAAGGCGCATATCTCGAGATCGGTCATGTCCAAGATGAATCTGTTCATGCGGTTTTGTAGAGAATTGAAAGGAGATTAGAAATTGATAATCACATTTTGAAAAGTTCAAAGTTGAACTTTTGTGAGGAAAGCTCAACTTTCATGATAAGTACGAAAGATGAGGGGCTCCATTTAAAAATCTATAAAAATCACGATGAATAGAACTTTTTATGCATTTTTCAACTAATTACTTTTCAAGATGGGATCTCAATACCCCTGAAAGGCACAGGGGTTCTCAATTTTGGTCAAAATTCAAAAAAATGGAAAACGTGAAGTAATACATTGATTTTTACTAATTCAAAGGCGCTGAGCTCGAATATGTGCTCAGTATTTTCATCTGACCTCACTGAACCCTCCTATCAGCCCTTCTGATGGAGGTCAAAATTAAAATAAATGAAAAAAAAAACGTGTGACGTGCCGTTTGTTGGGTTTTTGAGGGCGCTGAGTTCGAATATTTACTTATTTTTGGTATTGGACCCTTGAGTGCACCCCTAACCCCCATTTTTTTTTAAAATATTGATTTTTTAAATTTATTAGTAATTTGGGAGTCAGTGTGGGGCACGGAGGTGGTGGATCGAGAAGGTAAGTTGAAAATCAAGTTCAGCTCCCTCTAATCTGTAGAAATCGATATGACACATGCTATTTCCATATTTTTGCATGTGTTTTCTCAAAATTGGGGTCTAGGGGGCACCCAAGGGTCGAATCCCAAAAATAAGCAAAAATTCGAACTCAGCGCCCTCAAAACACACAAAAAAACGACACGTCACGTTTTTTTTCATTTTTTTGAATTTTGACCCCATCAGGGAGGCTGGTAGGGGGTTCAGAGGGGTCAAATGGAGAAACTGAGCACATATTCGAACTCAGCGCCTTCGAATTAGTAGAAATCAATGTATTACTTCACTTCTTCCATTTTTTTGAATTTTGTCCAAAATTGAGGACCCTGTGCCCCCTCCCACCAGGGGTATTGAGATCCCATCTTGAAAAGTAATTAGTTGAAAAATACATAAAAAGTTTTCTTCACCGTAATTTTTTCAGATTTTTAAATATGGCCCCTCATCTTTCGTACTTATCATGAAAGTTGAGCTTTCATCACAAAAGTTCAACTTTGAACTTTTCAAAATAAGATTATCAATTTCTAATCTCCTTTCAATTCTCTACAAAACCGCATAAACAGATTCATCTTGGACTTGATCGATCTCGAGATATGCACCTTCGAAGTTGAGCCATTTCGCAAAAAATCCCAATTGCACAAAAATTACAAGGGCCACCTCCCACTCCCTGAAGGATTAGTATCGGAATGGCGGTGATTCCTTCATTAGACCATCGAGAGGAACTCGTAAAAAAATTGTAAGCGAAATCGGAAGACCCAAGGTCAAAACCTAGTCGAGTTGACATGGAATGAGCCAAAAATCAAATCTCAAGAATTTTACGAAAGTGACATGAAATCACATTATTTATATGTTTCGTGGCGAACTGATACCCATCCTCCAGTCTCGTGGAAAAGATTTTTCAACCACATCATAGACGACAATAATCCGATTTGCAACCTGCCCCACCTTCCTTCCATCTCACTCGCGTAATTGAATAATGAACTTGGAAGAATTTTGAAATGCAATACAAATATCATTAGATAAGTGCAGGTAACTTATAAAACTATAGAACTGAGTAAACAATTAATTTTATCGAAAGTTTTGAACCCTTGAATTTGATTCAGAAATCTGATCAATTGAAGTAGTCGTCCAAATAAAAGAGAAATTGTAAGTACCTATCTACTTCTTTAGTTGATCAAGAATTAGATTATTTTTGCGATTTTGATTCCGGTCTAATCTCTAGGTACATTTGGGCCAATTTGTACCAATGAGTTCAAAAAATTGCACGAGATGACTATTGTTTTTTTCGTTTTTCACGAAGTTGTAGTTTTTGAGAATAGAAGCTGAATACCGCAAACCAGAAATTTCCAAGCTAGTTTTTAAAAGGTGGATAGAGATTTCGATATTTACATATCAAGTTTTGAAAAAAGTTTTTTTAGGAAATTTTGAAAATCAGTGTTTCCACTTTCCTTGCTTCTGAAACTCTTAATTTTAATTTTTAAAAACAAAAACATGTCCAAAAAGTCGAAAATTGACGAGTAAAAAAATTCATGATTTTTTCTCAAAAATTCACAAAAAGTAGAGAAATTATGGAAAATAAAATAAGAAAAATTATAGGAAAAATGGAAGATCAAAGCACTTTTTAAGAAAAAAAATGAAGTATCAAAAGGGGAAGCTTTTTGAAAAATACTCATTTTTCGTACTTGACTTTGACGAATCAAGCGTGAAATTATTTTTAGCCTCCTGATCGTGCGAAATTTCTCCTTGTAACTAAAATAATTTCTTGCAGGCTATGCATACCTCGGGTCAAAGGCGAAAACATTTGAAAATGGACGCTAGCACCTCCTGCTGAAATTCCATAAATAGTTACTCTATCAGGATTTCCTCCAAAATAACGGATATTCCGTTGAACCCATCTTAACGCTTCGGCTTGATCTTTTAATCCATTATTGCCTGGTGCCTGTGGATTACCCACACTGAAGAAACCTAAAGATAATATTTAAATTAGCCTTTCACTGTGTAGTTGACAATTCTGATTCTTGAACGTGAAATTCCATCGCAAATTACCTACCCAGTGGCCCTAATCGATAATTAATACTGACGAAAACGATATTAGCTTCTCGTAAAATGTAATCTGGATTTGCATCGTTGCCAGTTCCAAATACGAATCCTCCCCCATGTATGTAAAATAACACATTCATCAAATCGTCCTCTTTATCTGGATCATCTGGCAACTGAATAACCACAAAAAATTACAAGTTATCCACTAAATTGAAATTTTCCTTTAGCAAGTCTGTTCATTTTCGATTACCCACCTTAGGAGTGAACACATTTAAAAACAGACAATCTTCGTCGCCAAAAATTTCAATATTTTCTTTGGTTTTTTCTTTGAAGCTTCCAATTTTAGCTTGTAAACATTGTTTACCCACGGATGTCACTTCTTTTACTCCTTTCCATGGTAGAGGTGGCCTTGGCTCCTATAAAATTACTGATTCAGCTTGAATCTGCATCAAATGTTGAAAAAACTCGATTTCTGGCACGTACCTCAAATCTATCATCGCCAGTTGGGGCTGCTGCATATGGAATTCCGAGAAATGCTTGTAATTCTCGACCATTCGGTAACGTGTAAGTAGTTCCTATTAGTTCACCTTCGCTGATTTTCACACGAGGTTGAAAACGGTAGCCATAGGCTGCTAATATACAAGTTAATAAAATTATCACCACAAACTTCATTTTTGTAATTTAAAATTCTTTCAGAATTCGAATTGAGTAGCGAGTGTACTAATTTATTTCGTCAAATACTCCACAATATATACGAATTGGTGGGTTTTATTTGTATTAAATATTTACCGTTATTCGTTTGACTACTTGAGATTATGCGGTTCTGCTTATTTCGTACAATATCGATTTCTAAATTGATTTACAGATTGGTGTATTCATCTTTTTGGTAGGTACTTGACTTGCCCGTATCTATGAAAAGCGGTTTCTGAGAAAGATTTTTCGCAGGTAAATATTCGGGCGAATAAAGACTTTATTATTATTTTCAAGGCTCCGAAAATTGTCATGTAAGGGAATCGATCACGTTCGAAATTTGTTCTCATCTTTGGTCGTCGATTGATCGGAAAACAGAACTATTTTGAAAGATTGAGGCCCGAATTTTAAATCATACCTTAAAAGTTAAGGTAGCCTTAAAAATTCCTTATCGCATTTTCAACCAATCAGAAAGCACGAAACGGTTCCTTAAAACCATTAAGGTTGCCTTAATTTCTAAGGAATGATTTAAAATTCGGGCCTGAAATTCATATTTTTTTAATGGTATGAGTATGAAATTAATGGAAGTGGTTCAATTTAAATTTCAATGGCAGCAATTTTTGCCATTTTTACGTCAGTGGATTACAATCTTTTAATTGTTGTCACCTGGTAACGATCTAATAATATATTTTGTTTGAAGTACATCTTGAAGTTGGAGTGGTTGTAGTAAATTTGCTTACCACTTTGAACAATTGCAAAATATTATGACGTAGAATATACGGACATTTTACCATATGGTGTAATAATGCTTCTTAACGAATTATTTGTATTTTGTTATTTTTTCAATTTTAAGTGAAAAGTCCTTCTTGGGTTTTTAGATTCGTTATTGATTTTAAAATGCTTCGATGAGGGGAATGATTTGTAGGTTGTCGCATTTTAAAATGAAGGAATTTTTTATTTCAAATCAATGCTTGCTATTTCTTTCAGTTCACAAAAATTTTCAAAAATTTAGGTCTTGAAAAAATAAAGTTGTTATTGTCATAACGGTATATTAGAAAGTGCGAGTACATGATTGGCGAAAAAGAGTATTTTCATCATTAATATGTACAATACATACATGAATATTGATCAAAGTACCAGAGGAATTTGATCTTGAAAATTTAATCTTTCACCAACGTAAAATTTACTTGAAGTTCAACACTATAACGGAATGAGGTCTGAGGACAGATGAGATAGGATAATTCGGCGTCGTTTCCATTTTGAAACTGTAAAAACCGAACAATATTTTCATTTACTTAGTCGCAATTTCTAAAACTTTACCTAATGTATGTGTGAATGAAGCTCAATTTCAATTCACAAAATCATATTTCTGGATGTCCTAGTCGTTTTAAGATCATATTTCGAGTTTTTTCGGTTGTTTTCACTGATTTTATGTACATAATAGAAATGTTGGGCAAAGTTTTTTGAACGATTTTTTTTGTTGTAAATTTTATGAAATTGAAAAAAAAAATTTGACGGTAAAGTTTTTTAAATTTTTTTCGTTTTTTATGGTTTTGTAAGTAAAGTCATGGCGTCTACTGGCAAGGAAAACAAGGGTAACCAGAAAATAGCAAGAACTTTGCTTCAGAAAATAAGAACTTGAATAATTTTAATGCAAAAAGCAAGAAGTTTCTAATTAATTAATAAATTTGATCAAGTTTGATTTACAATAAAAAGTACACTACACAGGTTAACATTTTTATGCTTTTGAAATTCTGTTAGAAGTTTAATTGGTGATTTTAATAGTATTTTTCATGCTGATCAAGAAAAAAGTAGTAAAAAAATTCCATCACTCAAGGATTTTTCGCAGTTGAATTTTTTGTTGAACTTTTTTTTCACACTTTTTGATTACGTTTGCCATTTGAAGTCAATTTTCTGAGCGAGGGAAGGGGTCAACGAAAAAAATGAATAGAACATAAAATTTCAGAGCGTAAAATTTTCTTTTTGAAGAGTTCTATTAGTGTTTTCCTTGGGAAGCTTGACTTCCGAGATATTTTAGTTGAAAGTTTATAAATTTAAACAATTTTTTTTTATCAAAAAATCTCAAAAACTAGGCCTTCTAGAAAAAAACGAATTGGACTCTACAGAAAGGAGATTTTATGCTCTAAATTCCATTATCTATTCATATATTTTTTTTGCGGCTCTATTTTCTCAGAAAATCGATTTTTAGTTTCGAACCAAACTTTCAACATTTCTCATTTGAAACAATGGTAATTCCAAAGGCCGTCGAATCAATAATTTTTTCCTGCGTAATTGATTCTGATTGGTGATTTTGACCTACTTTTTAATGCTGAGTTCGAATATGATTTTAGTTTTACACCATCTTTGAATTTTTGACTAGAATATCTCGAAAGCTGGGCCTAGTAAGAAAAAACGAATCAACCTCTACAGAAAGGAAATTTCACATTGCACAATTTATGTACGTCTTATTCATTTTTTTCGTCGAACCCTTCCCTTGCCCAGAAAATGGACTTCGGGTGTCAGAAGGTATCAAAGAGTGTAAAAAAAAGTTCTACACAAAATTCGCATGGTGAAAAATCCTTGGATGATGAATTTCTCCACAATTTTTCTCGCGATAAGCCGAAAAATACCATAAAAATCTTTCATTAAACTTCAAAAATAATTTTCTACCTATGTCGACCTGTGGTATCGATTGAATAGTTTCATTGCCGAGTATCTTGAATTTGAAGAAACTTTCCAAATAATTTTAACATCTTCCACTTAGATCACATTTACGATATTTCCCCGGTGGTATCAAATTATTCCAAAATTGAGTTGTTTTGTGATTCTCAATATCCTCCATTCGTTGCCACGTATACGAATAAATTCCCAAACAATTCATCACCCCGTCTCCAGACAGAGGTTCCCATTCAACTTGCAATTCAGGAATGTTGGGATTTCTGAAAACAATAAAAAATAGTGGTTCGAAACAAACAAACATAAAAAATTAAATAAACTAAACGAATGTTGAATTTACGAAATCTTACCCAGTTTCCATGAAAGTGGTGATGCTCGAAGTTAGCAATTTCATAATTTCCATGTCATTGTTAGTTTTAGATTTTCCATCGAGGGATTTTACGACGTAAAGTGAATCATCGCAGTGATTTGAGCCTTTGAAGTACAAAAACACAAAATGATGTTTGAAATTTTCAACTCGTACTGAATATGATAGGTACATATTAATTATGAATGTTTAGCTCCATTTACCATAATTTTTTTTACTTTTTGACAGCAAATTCGAGTAGCTTTCGGCACCTCGATAGTAAAATTTGTAACAGAACGTGTTTTCTAAGGAAGCAGCAGCATACAACTTAACAGCATCGATTATCCCATTGTAAAAATGACGATCTCCTAAAGCCTTTGGAAAATTTTCGTCAGATATTGTTTATTAAAATTTATTACAATTAAATTTATTCAGATTTTTTTTCGAATATTACTTGAAAAAGGTTTTTGGCTGTTCGATCCGTTAAAGGTTTATTTTTCAAGTAGTATTTTCGAATTGAAGCACTGATGTAATCTCGTTCGTTCTCTGAAGGGACATTATTGAATTTGAATATTGTCGGCGCAATCTCATCCCATTGGTTATTTATTTGTCTTGTTTTTGTTTTGTTATCAATTGCTTCTATAATTTGAAAAGTTCAATAGATTTTTTGTTTCGATAGTTTTGATAGAAACATTGACAAGTGATGAATGATTCTCTAACCAAATCCGAAAACTGCTCCTTCATTTTCGGCTACACTAATCAACCACGGTATGTGCTTTATTGTAGACGCTTTCATCAATTCGTAGGGATTTTCGGATAGAAAGGCTTTCGGATGAGGAGGTTCGATTACCGGGGCGAATCGGATGTCTATTATATATCCGGCTATCTGTCGAGAAATAGACGTACAACTTCTGAGTACATCCTTGCTTTGTTTATGAATTACATAATGGACATAGTTTTTCCAACTTACCAAGTATTTTTCATATCCTTCCATCACTATATCATTTATTGGTTTACTTTTCAAACATTTCATTAACGCGAAAGCATTCCTGTGTCTACAGCCTAATGACTCGGCTAATTCTATGGATTCTTTGACAACGCCATCTTGAAGAGACCAAGGTAATGATACTGATCCACTGGATGAAATTGCACTGTGGAAAAGTCCTGAAAAAAAAATTCGTCGTAGGAATTTAAAAAAATGTGTTAAATTTAGTGGGGCAGGATGCACCAACCTAGTCCAAAAATGTTCTGCCAAATCAATTCAAATTGACCAAACCGTCTGATTATTGCAAAAAATTGAAGTTCAAACATTTACCTTTTATTTCACTAAAAAAACTCTATTCTGATGCATACCTCAACCCTAATGTTTTTTTTTTTCAAATTTTTTACTTTTTTGCATCCTGTCTCATGAGTGGGGCAGGACGCAAAATACCACAAGGCAAGATGCAAAAAGTAAAGGCATGATGAAAAATCGCGATTTTTTTGTCGAATTTAGTATTTACTTATGTAAATACTTACATTCGAGGCGCATACCGCAGATTTAAAATAAAAGTGTAAGGTATAGAAGAAGGGGTTATAAAACCTCCGTAGGTATTCATAATTTCGGCTGCCTTAATTAATTTTTCGATTTTTAAAGCAAACTTTTGATATTTTTGATATTTTATCTGAAAATTAAAGCAGAAATGTGATGTTCTGGAAAAAATATCACACGAATATCAATTGAAGCATGTTTAGTACCATGTGTGACTTTTTTCGAAAAATTCGTATGTATAAACCATGTTTGCATCCTGCCCCACTCTCAATTTGAATTTTGCCCCACCGGCAGTTAAGTAATTACAATTTTGTTATTATTAGAATGGCAGCTCTAAAAGTCTGAAAATTTTCAACTTAGATGAGAATTTTTATGATTTTTTTCAAGTCTGAATGGAAACTAACTTTTGAAGCTGTTGCCTTCAAGAACCGCTTATAATGGCCAGAAATTTCCAATTTTCGTATATTTTCAAATGAAATAGAAAAAATGTACAACGATGGCGTTGGTATTTCGTGTGTGGAAGGAGGGAGAGGGACTGTGGAAAACTGATATGCTTATTGGCTGGATTTCACGTGCAAAATGTTTTTCAGAAGGAAATATGTATTTTCATTGCTTTGAAATTATGAAAAGAGGAAAAAATAGATTTTAAGCATCCCCCTCCAAAAAAAAACAATTCACAGGGCCATCGAATTTTAACTCTCTGATTTATATATTTTTATAAATTTTTAGTTTCTGATAAATTATCAATTTCTAAATTGATATTTTTTTGATTAAAATATGTAACCAATAGTATATTATGCAACTAGGGAATAAAATTATTCATCTCCCGAGTTGCATACGATATTTTTCGTTATAGAGGGGGTAAAAGGCGAGTTTGGGCACTCGAGTGATTCGCGAGAGGGAGTAAAAGTCTACTTTTACTCCCTCTATGACGAAAAATACTATATCGGCGAAAATGACTTAAAATTTTTGAAAAACACCATTATTTTTACGTATTCGTGGAAATATAATATGAGTTATGAAAAATTTGGACGTAAGGCAAAACCAAACGAATGTGAAAGAACAACTCAGTGTGCAAAAATAGCGGAATTTTGGTGAAACTTTCCACTGGAATTCTTCTATGATTCCGCTATTTTTTCATGCCGGGAATTTCCCTGCACTCCTCTCTCATGACAAAATTAAATTTTCAACTGTAAAATTGAAGACCTCACGGGAAGAACGGGTTAATTGAAGGTTTTTTCAAAAATGACTTTTTTGTGCCATTGTGTACAATAAACCATGTACTTTTATGTGGTTTATATGAAAAATGTCAAACTTTTCAAATTTTGTCAATAAAAGCAAAAAAGAATTTTCAAGAAATTAAAAACACGGAAAGAACGGGTTAACTACTCTAAACAAAGAAAAAAATGTGCAAAAAGCTGATTTTTGTTTTTTAAATAGTTGATGTATTGTTGTGAACATGAAAAAAAAATCATACTTTAACAAAAGATAACTCATAGGTGAAAAAAACTGATTAATTTTAGAGAAAAAATATGTTAATTTCAAGAAAACACGGAAAGAACGGGTTAACTGTGTCACTTTACGGAAAGAACGGGTTAATCGGGGCACTTACACGGAAAGAACGGGTTAACTTCTCAGAATGTTGTTGAAACACGTTTTGTGTTGAGTGACTTTGAAGCTTTTAAAAAACTTTTGAGCAATATTTGCCGATGTAAAATGATTCTAATTGACATTTTGCAAGTAATAAAATCAAAACGAAACTTGAAAACCCATTTTTTTTTCCGTTCCACATCCACATTATCTTTAAAACGTTCTCCTGCAAAATTTATAAAATTTTAGTTAACCCGTTCTTCCCGTGAGGTCTTCAATTGTAAAATAACATTCCAACCAACATTTTTTCAAAGGTAATAGCTTCAAAATTTAGTTTCCACTAAGAATTGAAAAAATCATTAAAATTCTCATCTGATTTGAAAATTTTCAAACTTTTAGAGCTGTCATTCTAATGATGACAAAGTTGTAATTAGTTATAGTCGGAAAAATTAAGTTGAAAGGGATAAAGAAGGCAACTTTTTTCTGAAGTTTAGCTTGCATTTAATTTTGAGAAAATGGAAGTATAAGAGTGAAAAATTTTCCTCGATTGTGACAGTTTTTTTTCAATTTTCATGCATCGTAGCACCTTCAATTTTCGACCTAGGTGAAAATTTTATATGACCTTTTTCGTAGATTTTTTTATGAGCAACAAGAAAGGTTCTATACAGAATTCGCCCAAATTAAAAATTGAAAGAGTTACTGCTTTTTGAAAATATCCTAAAATCCATGACTTATAACATGACTTTGAAGCCATGGCGGCACGGGTAAACGTGCTTCAGTCGGGTCGTAACCAAGCTGAAGTATGTTTTAGGGGTAAAAGTGAAAAATTTAGAGGGTATGCGCCCCGAAATTTTAACTTTGATTTTTCTTGGGACACCCTAACCGGCACTTTTCTTTAACGCACTGTACTGGGAAGAAAATAATTATAGCCAACCAAATACATCATTCGATAGCTAATTGAATGTGGATTATAAAAAAATTACTTTAATCTTTTTTTCAAAACTTGAAAACAACACGGAAAATTTTTTTTTATATAATTTTTATTATTTTAAAATAATAACGCGGCACCATTCTAAAAATGAATAAAATTTATTACCAAAACTGAAAATTTTTTATTTGTCCAACCATTGATTTTCATTAAATAGTTCGTATAATTTTTATCATATTGATTTAATAAAAACTATCCGTGTCAGATAATTTTTACTATAAGGACATAATAAAAATTATTCGACTATTTAAAAAAATATATCAATTATATTGATAATTTTTATTATAGTGATATGATAAAAATTATTCAGTATAGAAAAATTCCTAACGCCCTAACCTAACCTACTGGGCTACATAGACTCTATAAGTGATTAGCCATTAAAGCCACTACTTATACTCATGATTTGTGTTCAAATATTTCTTTTTTTGCCTTAGCAGCAGATTCCAAAGGATTTTTTTTTTCATACACGTACGGCTAGTTTCATTGTACAAGGTGTGTAGTTGGTGAGGCTTGATTTATTTTTTCAACATTTGCTCATAATGTAATTAACTAACTTGTTCCTTGTTTAACTCAGTGTCCAAATTTATATTATTAACCTAACTTTTTGAACTGTGCTCTCTTTTTTTCTGATGTGAATTATATTTTTCATTTGTAGAAAATTTTTAACGTCATATTTTCAACACTGAATTTTTTCATATAGTTTTTCAACACTCAAAATTTATTAATCGGTGGTGATTTTTTTTTAAGAACACAAAAGTACAGTTTGGCGAACGCAGAATTTTTTTCTTAAAGTTTTTCAAACTCTAAAATTGTTTCCATGTAAATTTGTTAGCCTAAACTTTTATGAAAGCTGAAATTTTTTTTGACCTTATCTGATAGGAAATTTTACGGCGAATCGAATGGAACAACCCGCAGACCGCTATCTCTTTAGGAAAAAAAGTTACCGCCAAATCTTTCCGCAATTCTGTGAAAAAATCGATTTTTTTTGTGCCTTGCTTACAAAAAAGTGACATTCATGAGAATTGAATTTTTTTGACCTTATCTGATAGGAAATTTTACGACGAATCGAATGGAACAACCCGGAAACCTTTATCTCTTTAAGAAAAAAAGTTACAGCCAAATCTTTCCGTAATTCTGTGAAAAAATCGAATTTTTTTGTGCCTTGCTTACAAAAAAGTGACATTCATGAGAAAACTAAGTGTCCTAGGATAAAAATTTAAAAAAAATTCAGTTCTCATAAATGTCACTTTTTTGTAAGCAAGGCACAAAATAAATAGATTTTTTCACAGAATTACGGAAAGATTTGGCTGTAACTTTTTTTCCTGAAGAGACAGAGGTCTGCTGGTTGTTCCATTCGATTCGCCGTAAAACTTCCTATCAGATAAGGTCAAAAAAAATTTCAGCTTTCATAAATGTCACTTTTTTGTAAACAAGGTACAAAAAAGTGTGATTTTTTCACAGAATTACGGAAAGATTTGTCTGTAACTTTTTTTCTTGAAGAGATAGAGGTCTGCGGTTTGTTCCATTCGATTCGCCGTGAAATTTCCTATAAGGCTGAATCAAAAAAAAAATTCAATTTTTTTTTCTGAAACCAGTGTTTATTGTTCTCGAAAAAACGGGGTTTTCGCCCCCCCCCACCACCAAGCAAACTTTGGTCAAAAAATTATGTTTCCCTTCATTAGATGAGGTCATTTGGGGTAATTGTAAACATGGGGTAATTGTAAACAAGTCATGCTGTAAATACTTAAATCATCTAGCGAGCTGGAGTTGCCAAAAATAAAAACTTTGAATAATAGGTCTTACTATAAAAACGAACTTCGGGTTCTTGGTGACAGCTGGGATGAAAAATTTTAGCGATGAAAAAAACATGATATCAAATTTCGTTTTTCACACAATCTACGTAATCTTCAAAATTCGAGAAAAAATAGAAAAAAGTAAAAAAGTTGGTGTTTGATGCATTAATTTAGTTCTACGGACATTCAAAAATGATGAAATTCAATTCTTATGGTTTTTGAAGCTGAGAAATTAATTTTCTGCAGCATTCACAAATACCCATCAAATTTTTCAGGTGTGGGGTAATTGTAAACACGTGTTATTTAAATGGGATTCACAAATTTAAACACAAAATATCATTTTTTTCGGTTTTGATTTTTTTTTTGATTTTTTTCACAAGTTAGTTTTTCCACACGTTTAAATATTTAATCTGTATAATTTTTTTCCAAATTATGCAAAAAAACCCGAGAGATACGTTTTTTATGGGGTACAATGTATGCATTTACATTTACCCCATCATTGTGGGGTAAATGTAAATATTCTTGTCCAATTGTAAACGAAGTCCATAATTTCGGAATGAATAATCGAATCGTTGAAAACAAACCGCCATATTACTCCTCATACATT
Organism: Pseudococcus viburni; assembly: GCA_033439095.1. Classification (NCBI taxonomy): domain Eukaryota; kingdom Metazoa; phylum Arthropoda; class Insecta; order Hemiptera; family Pseudococcidae; genus Pseudococcus; species Pseudococcus viburni. The sequence goes on from JAVBJF010000341.1 coordinate 87,364, forward strand.
CATTGATACATGGAAAAAATTTCAATCACTTTGCTTTCTTACGTACAGAGTAAAACGAAAAAGAGTATCACAAAATCGGTTCAATTTTCCGAAAAATTTACAATTACCCCAATTGACCTTACATAAAAGCAACCAAAATAGGGCAATGAGAACCCAGACCCAAAAATCGTGTTGACTTGTGTAATGAGCATTATTTACTACTCCCTTTTTAAAAAAATTATTTGTACCAGAGTTGTTAAAAATTACTATAAAATTGCAGGTACAATTTATACCAAAAAACATGTACTTTTTATTAAACCAAAATATTAAAAAATATCCAATTCGTGAATAATAAAAATTATCAAAAAAATTATAATAAAAAATATTCATTATTGTAATAATTTTTACTTATTACAATTTTTATTAAATCTTTTTGATAATTTTTAACATCAGAGAATAAAATTTATCTAAAATGTAGATAAAATATATTTTTGACTTTGTATTTATTAATAAAAAATGAATAATTTTTATTTTTATTTTTTTCCGTGAAGATATTTCGCAAAAATCAAATTTCAAGAATTTTACGAAAATCACGTGAAATCACATTATTGATATATGTTTCATGGCGAACTGATACCCATCCACCAGTCACGTGTAAAATACTTTTTCAACCACATTATAGACGACAATAATCCAATTTGCATCCTGTCCCCTGGTGCAGCCAGCCCCACCTTCCCGGTTCCCTCTTAGATCACTCGCATAACTGAATACATTTTTCGTACTTGACTTTGACGAATCAAGCGTGAAACTGTATTTAGCCTCCTGATCGTGCGAGATTTCTCCTTGTGACTAAAATAACTTCTTAAAGGCTATGTATACCTCGGGTCAAGGGCGACATCATTTGAAAATGGACGCTAGCACCTCCTGCTGAAATTCCATAAATAGTTACTTTAGCAGGATTTCCTCCGAAATAGCGAATATTCCGTTGAACCCATCGCAACGCTTCGGCTTGATCTTTTAATCCATTATTGCCTGGTGCCTGAGGATTACCCACACTGAAGAAACCTAGAGATAATATTTAAATTAGCCTTTCACTGTGTAGTTGACAATTCTGATTCTTGAACGTGAAATTCCATCGCAAATTACCTACCCAGCGGCCCTAATCGATAATTAATACTGACGAAAACGATATTAGCTTCTTGTAAAATGTAATCTGGATACGCGTAGTTGCCAGTTCCAAATACGAATCCGCCTCCATGTATGTAAAATAGCACATTCATCAAATCGTCCTCTTTATCTGGATCATCTGGCAACTGAATAACCACAAAAAATTACAAGTTATCCACTAAATTGAAATTTTCCTTTAGCAAGTCTGTTCATTTTCGATTACCCACCTTAGGAGTGAACACATTTAAAAACAGACAATCTTCGTCGCCAAAAATTTCAATATTTTCTTTGGGTTTTTCTTTGAAGCTTCCAATTTTAGCTTGTAAACATTGTTTACCCACGGATGTCACTTCTTTTACTCCTTTCCATGGTAGAGGTGGCCTTGGCTCCTATAAGATTACTTATTCAATTTGAATCTGCATCAAATGTTGAAAAAACTCGATTTCTGGCACATACCTCAAATCTATCATCGCCAATTGGGGCTGCTGCATATGGAATTCCGAGAAATGCTTGTAATTCTCGACCATTCGGTAACGTGTAAGTAGTTCCTATTAGTTCACCTTCGCTGATTTTCACACGAGGTTGAAAACGGTAGCCATAGGCTGCTAATATACAAGTTAATAAAATTATCACCCCAAACTTCATTTTTGTAATTTAAAATTCTTTCAGAATTCGAATTGAGTAGCGAGTGTACTAATTTATTTCGTCAAATGCTCCACAATATATACGATTATTTTGATTTTATTTGTATTAAATATTTATTGTCATTCGTTTGACTACTTGAGATTATGTGGTTCTGCTTACTTCGTACAATGTCGATCTAAATTGATTTACAGATTGGTGTACTTATTCATCTTTTTGGAGGTACTTGACTTGCCCTTATCTATAAAAAGCGGTTTCTGAACGATATTTTTCGCAGGTAAATATTCGGGCGAATAAAGACTTTAATATTTTTTGTGTGGTATGAAGATGAAATTAATGGAAGTGGTTCAATTTAAATTTCAATGTTGGCAATTTTTGCAATTTTTACGTCAGTGGATTAGAATTTTTTAATTGTTGTCACCTGGTAATGATCACGATCTAATAATATACTTTGTTTGAAGTACATCTTAAAGTTGGAGTGGTTGTAGTAAATTTGCTTACCACTTTAAACGGACATTTCGCCATATGGTGGAATAATGCTTCCTACGAATTGTGACCCGTGCAGGAAAAGGTACCTAAAGTCGAAATTTTCAAAAATGAGTTTTTTTAGCTATAGTAATAAAGGGGGCCATAAGGAACATATTGAGACCTTGATGAGCATGCAAGGTAGATTTTTCGCCAAGATAGAGACATTTAAAGTTGGGAAATTCATGAATTCTAAAAAAACAAAATTCTGAGGAAAAACGCGTTCAAAGTTTTTACCCCTGTTTTTAATTATCAATCATCAAAAAAGCTACCAAAACCACTCTTTTGTACTAAAATTTCACGAGGAATTCGTTTCTGACGTTGAAAATTACCTTAGGAGAAGAGAAAAATTGAAAATTAAAAATTCACCATTACGATGTGTTTAATTTTGAAAAAAAATTCATTACAAAAAGAAACTCTGTTTTTCAAGTACTTATCAATCAACAAAAAATCTCCCAAAACTATACTTTTTTGTACTGAAAGGCTCTGGTGTGATTTGGGGGTCATTTGGCCCTTGGTGGAACTTTGACAAAATTTTTATGCCATTCGACTTGCCTATGTAGAAGATGATTTTAGAGCGCAAAAACGAATTTTTACCACACACCCCGCGCCCCAGGGGCGGAGGCCTCAAAATACGTGATTTTCGCGCTAAAAATTCTATCTCCGCGAGTTTTCAACCGATTTTTTTCAAACTTGGTATGTAGGCAGAGGTACTCGAGGGGTGTACCCTGAAATTTTTTCAGATTTTTTCGACCGCTACAATGACCTTAAATTTAACCTTGAAAGTTTAAAATCGCCATGGGGGCACCGTTTTGGCGGGTGGTATAAAAAAAATATTTTCATGTTTCTCACTCTATTTTACACTACTTAGAATTTTTTTCAGATTTTTTCGAGTGATGGCCTATGCGTGACGTTCAAAAACCCGATAAATCGGTCGTTTTACCTAGTACTTGAGAAATACACTTTGAAAAAAGACAAACATGTTAATCGCAATTTTATAGCTGGAAAAGCTTCTATATGATGTCCAGAGTCTTTGATAAATTCGCATCGCCCCAGCCCATATTGCTTTTTGAGGGGGGGGGGGGCTTATGAAAGAAAAAACAGTAGGGTTTGTTTTTTAAGATTCCCGAACTTCCCTAAAATTGGTGCATATTTAGTCCCCCTTTTGGGGGGTAAGGGGGTTCAAATTTTGGTTTTTCGGCTATAACTTTCGAAATTACGCACTAATGAAAAAGTAGTTGAGACAAAAGTTGTAAAGCATTAAAAAACGAACAAATAACGATTTATTAGAAAGTACGAGTAAGTACTACTTATTGATGAAAGAGAGTATTTTCATCATTAATATGTACATAAATATTGATCAAAGTACCAGAGGAATTTGATATTGAAAATTTAGTCTTTCAGCATCGTAAATTTTCTTTACTTGAAGTTCAACACAATAACAGAATGAGGTCTGAGGACAGATGAGATAGGATAGTTCAGCGTCGTTTCCATTATGAAACTATAAAAATTAAACAATATTTTCATCTAGTCACAATTCCAAAATTTTCATATAAATTAAGTTCAATTTCAGTTGACAAAATCATATTTCAGCATGTCTTAGGCGTTTTATGATTATCTTTTGTGACTTTGTTGTTGTTTTCACTGATTTTATGTACACAATAGAAATGTTGACCAAAGTTTTTTGAACGATTTTTTTTGTACCTAAATTAATTTTATGAACTTGAAAAAAAAAAGTTTTTGGCGGTAATTTTTTTTTCAATTTTTTCATTTTTTATGGTTTTGTAAGTAGAATCATGGCGTCTACTGGCAAGAAAAACAAGGGTAACCAGAAAATAGCAAGAATTTTGCTTTATAGCAAAAAAAAAAAAACACTAGAAAATAACAAGAATTTCAATAATTTTACTGCGAAAAGCAAGAAATGTCAACATTTTTCTCTTTTTTTGAATATTTTAATCGAAAAATAAAAAGGAGGTTCTTTTTTTGACAAATTTAATACAAGAAAAATGGCATGAAAATAGTAAGATGAATCCAGAAAAAATCTTTTTCAAATTCAGCAATTACCCTGACAGTATCAAATAGGTCAACTGGTTCTGTAAAAGTATACTTTTTTGCTTTAAGGTGATTTTTCAAAAATTCTTGCAAATGTTTTACCTCTGGGTAAAAGATCTTGTTTTTTTTTCAAGTTTTATTAAATATTTCATTCAAGCAAAAATTGAATAACTGTACATTTTTTGAACCAGTTATTCATTTTTTTTGAAATTGGAAATTTTTGTCGAATTTCTTATTGTGAATGTTGCTGGTGAATTGGTGGAGGGGAGGATAATTTTTTTATATTGAAAAAGACTTGCTGAAGGTCTTCCTCTATGGTTTTGAGATTTTGTCAGGTACTCGGCATGCCTTACAGTGTTGCCATGGTGTACTGGTCAACTTTTTTTTTTCAAACACGTCTCTATCGATTTTACTAAGTTTTCATACCATTCATATCTACAATCTACCTATATTTTTTTGAACATTTTCAGTATAAAAAATGTCAATTTTATAGTGCTTCTTTTCAACGCTTTACTGTGAGTTTTATTTCTGATTCTAACTCTAAAAAAATAGTATTGTTTTTTACCCCTTTCTGTATCCTGAATTGGGACTCGAAGCCACCACAGTTAAAGTGGCTGGAACATTATTAACATAGTCTTGTAAATCTATAGCATGAGTCTCCGTTCCCAAATTCATCACTATGATGTAACTGTTTTGCTTATAAGTTCTGGAGAATGTCAGCACCCATTTGGATAAGTTGTGGAACTTCAGATCGCCATATTTCACAGTGTCGGTTTTCCGGAGAGACATTAAATCTTTGAAATAATTCAGGCTGCTGTTTTCATGAGTGTATTGATTTTGTACGTTGACGTTCCAGTAATTTGGATGTACCGATAACCAGGGCGTTTCACTGGTGGAGAAACCTGAACCAGACGAATATTTATTTTGATATAAATGAGGCAAGTCCCAATAAAAATTCTGCATTATGAATTGATTTAATTTTTCTTTTTCTTTGGGAGGGGGGAGGGTGTACGAATGAATGGTACGGTTTGATTCAATTTGGGTATCAATTTTCAGATTTATTAGCATTACTCAGGAGATACCAGGGAAAAGTTGGCAATCCTCTCAAAATTGTTCAAAACTTCTGAATTCTTAGTTGATTCTAAAAACTTTGAATTGAAGTTTAAACATTTTAAAATTTGGAAGATTTTGCATCAAGAAATGGCGAAAATTTTTTAAAGCTCTTACTTCTCATGAATGCCAAATTTGGTTCACCCCTAGGAATGAACCGTTGTATTTTAATTTATTTCTCTATTTTTACCCGTTTAGCACTTTGTACCATCACAAAAACGAGGGAATCAACTTACACTAATTTACTTATTTGCACGATTCCCTAATATTTGAGGCTAATTGAAATTGACTAACCTGCATTTCTCGAATCATCCCACTGCATTGGTGAGCGATGGAAAACTCGTTCAAACGGATCCTTGATTTGAACCAGATGATTTGCTCCCATGCTCAGTTCTTCGCCGTAATATATTGTGGATGTACCAGGTAACATGGTGGTCAATGCCAGTAAAACAGAATTGTATTCTGGATTGAAGTAATGTGCTACTCTGCCATAATCATGGTTACCCAGCTAGAAAACAATAGAATTGTTCGAATATTCAAGATCAGATCAGAGCAGTGATTTTGCCAGCAAATGACTTCGACTCACCGCCCAATTTGATTGCATGCCTTTTGGAACTTTGTCCAGCCAAGAATGCAGAAAATCGTTGAGTTCTCGAGCATCTCGATATTTTTTTGTCGAGGTGAAGCGATAGTTTAGAGGCAAATGGAAATTTGGAAAATGTTTTGTCCCGTAATACTTTATTACATTATCCACTGTTCCTAATGTTTCTCCTATTAGTACCCTGGTTTGGGAATGAAATGCGTATTCGATATACTTTTTATTAAATATACCTTATATTTCACTATTTTTTTTAAATTTCCTTTTTTGAAAAATATTACGTACGTCTGATTTTGTCTTCGATTTATACGATCATATTGTTTGACGAATACATTCAACTCGTTCAAGAACTTGAATGTATCTGGATGATTGAGGGTATGTTCGCAATAGTCAAATAATGAGAAAATTGTAGCATCAGGGCTCAAAGGTAGATTATCGCGAAGTTGTTCGTCTTCCATAAATACCATAGGCGCATCTACTCTAAATCCTGATACACCTTTTTCCAACCAGAATTTCATGATGTCCTATAAATTTAAAGATACCTAATGTGGTCAGAAATTGGAGGGTACATTTCGTCGGCCCGCCCATAATAATTTCGGAAATGAAACCTATGTACATACTACATAGATAGTGCATCTTAGTGCAGATTAGTGCACCAATTTTTTTCGTTAGTGCACACCCCCTCCCAATTTATAAAAAAGTCTTTGGGCGGGCTGGCGAAACGTGTCCCCGCCCATAACGAATTAGGGGATGAAACCTATATACATCGACAGTGCATCGTTAGTGCAGAATAGTGCACCAACTTTTATCGTTAGTGCACGCCCCCTTTTCACTGTGAATATGTGATCTTTTCCAGGGGGTTTGGGCGGGGCTGGGGAAATGCTGCCCCGCCCATACGTCAAAGGGGTCAAAAGTGGTGTGTATCGTTAATGCATAGTTAGTGCAGAATAGTGCACGCATGATTCACGTTAGTGCACGTCCCATTTCATTCCTGAGAACGTTTCAAAGTGATAAACAATGGTATATAAAAACGTTATTTTTTTTTTAGTTTTTCAATTTTTTAAATAGCTTTCACTCATTTTTGAGTTTTGAAAAAGTGATGTCACACCTTGGGGGGCAACAAAATGGGGGGAGGGAGCTTTCTCAAAAAAAAACACGTTTTTATATACCATTGTCTGTCACTATGAAACCTTCTCAGGAATGAAATGGGACGTGCACTAATGTGAAGCATGCGTGCACTATTCTGCACTAACGATGCACTAACGATACACACCACGTTTGACCCCTTTGGCGTATGGGCGGGCAGCATTTCCCTAGCCCCGCCCCGCCCAAACCCCCTTGAAAACATCACATATTCACAGTGAAAAAGGGGCGTGCAATAACGATAGAATATGGTGCACTATACTGCACTAACGATGGTCTATCCATGTATATAGGTTTCATACCCAAAATTCGTTATGGGCGGGGGCACGTTTCGCCAGCCCCGCCCAAAGACTTTTTTTAATAACTTGGGAGTTGGTGTGCACTAACGATAAAAATTGGTGCACCATCCTGCACTAACGATGCACTATCGATGTATATAGGTTTCATTTCCAAAATCATTATGGGTGGGGTCGACAAAATGTACCCAGAATTAGAGTTATTAGCAGGTTTTTGAAATGGGCCAATTTACCTTTATTTCCTGTTTGACTGCTTCATTTCTCAAATTCAAATCCGGTTGTTGTACGAAACACTGATGCAGAAAGAACTGCTTCCTTTCCTCGTTCCATACCCATGCACTGCCACTCTCGTGCATAGTGACAATGCTGAACTAAATATCAAGATCAAAAAAGGTATACTTACACTATGCCATAAAAGTCTTATCCACCTGAAACACTCTTCAATATCTCAGAATGGAAAAGGAAGAGAGGTATCAGGACGCGGTTCAAACGGTAATGTGGACATTCGGCTCCCAAGTCTTGACGTCACAACTGATAACTCAAAAGGGGGAAAATGTTAAAAAATGTATTAAACTTCACAATTTTTTAAAATTTGGATAGAAAATGGATAAATTAAGAAAAAAATTCAGATAAAGTTTTTCCAAAACTCAATTGTTTTAATAAAAAACGTATTATTCGCAAAAATTTCCCCCTTTTGAGCTGAGATCAGTGCATTTATCTGTGGTTCACGTGACTTTTGACGTCAGACTTGGAAGTCGAATTGAAGATCGACAGGATGTCCATTCTCTGGAAAACCGGGGAAACCGGAAAAAGTCAGGAAATTTTGGTGGTCTGGAAAAGTCAGGGAATTTTGGGATTTTCTCTAGAATTTATTAATCATTTAGAAAAATGTTTCTTTGCTTATTTTATTATAAATTTTTCGAAAGAATTTCGCCCTCGCTCGCTTGGGCCAAATTATTACATCTTTTATCTGATTTTTTTATTCATCATTTTTTGTTGACCATAATGTTAATGTACATTCAAAATGCATGTCTTTGTCTATTAAATTATGAACTATTCAAAAAAAAAATTCCCTCGCTACAGTCGGGGTAATTTACCATGGTGTCCATTCTCTGGAAAACCGGGAAAACTGGGAAAACCGGGAAAAGTCAGGGAATTTTGGTGGTCTGGAAAAGTCAGGAAATTTTGGAATTTTCTCTGGAATTTTTCGAAAATCCCAAAAAAATGTAAATCATTTAGAAAAATGTGTTTTTGCTTATTTTATTATAAATTTTTCAAAAAATTTCGCCCTCGCTCCGCTCGGGCCAAATTATTGCATATTTTATCCAATTGTCTTATTCATCATTTTTTGTCGGTCTTAATGTACAATAAAATTGATATTCAAAATGCATGTCTTTGTCCATTGAATTACCAAAAAAAAATTCCCTCCCGCTACGCTCGGGATAATTTACACTTTCTTTCTACAGAATTTATTTTTAATCTTAAGTTTTTTGGAAACTTACTTTTTAATGAGCTGTAATAAGAAAGAAATGTCATGATGCCCTTGATCACGATGTTGAAAAAAAAGGGAGAGAATGGAACAAAAATCGAAATTATTGGCCATGTTTTGGAAAACATGAATGAGGGAAAAGTGGTGAATTTTCATCTTTTGAAGATCTTTTTTCGCAAAAATTTTCGCCCTCGCTTCGCTCGGGCTCAACACATTTATATATTTTCATAAAATGATTTATATTTTACCTTCTCATTCACTTTTTCATTTATTGGTACATACTAAAAAATTGCAAGGGATTGCGTGAATTTATAAATTTGAGACAAGTGTTTTTCATTTTGGAGGGGGAGGGAGGAATGAAATGTGAAGAAAATTTTGAATTTTTAGCCCGGAAAAATCCGAATTTTTATTCCCTCAATTTGGTAAACACCCTGGCATATTTTTTTTCATTTTTCAAAACTTAATTTTGCGTGGGAATACTTGGTTTTTCTATTTTATTTAAAAAATTTTCTGTAGGTAATAAATTCAGATTTTCAAATTTTTGTGGTGAGGGGGAGTTGGATGGGCGAAAAAATTTTCAGAATTGAATTTGAATATGTTTTTTGACCCGAAGAAGGGCATCTAAAGATCTCGTAAAAAGTATCCAGTGATTTTGAAAAAAAAATCGTAAGACCCTATGCATTTTATATCATTTTTATACAAAATTTCGGGATGTAAGTACATCACGCGAAAAAATCCCCCCCCCCCTTCCTCCCTGGTTTACGAATATCATATTTATAAGGTTTGGAAAAATTCGAAAAATTGGTCTGGAAAACCTGGAAAAGTTGGGGAAAATCATTTCTGAAATATAGTGGACACCATGTTTACACTCTTTCTTTCTACAGAATTTGTTTAAAATCTTACGTTTTTTGGATCATGATGCCCTTGACCACGATGTTGAAAAAAAAAGGGAAGGGAATGGGAAAGAATTCGAAATTATTAACCATGTTTTGGAAAACATGAATGAGGAAAAAGTGGTGAATTTTTATCTTTTAAAGATATTTTTTTGCAAAAAATTTCGCCCTTGTTTCGCATTGTCCGTCCAAGATAGCTTGAGTCAAATTGTGTCAGTTTCGTTACCCAAAAGCCAAAAACAAAGTTGTTGTAGTTAAATTTTAAAAAATCAAAATTTTGTTTGGTTTTTGCTAACGAAACTGACACAATTTGGCTCAAACTATGTTGGACGGGCAATACGTGTTTCAATGTTTCCATAAAATGATTTATATTCCACCTCCTCATTGAATTTTTTATTTATTGGTACAAACTAAAAAAATCGCAAGGGATTGTGTGAATTTATAAATTTGAGGCACGTGTTTCTCATTTTTTTTGAGAAGGGAGAGGAGATGTGAAGAAATTTTTGAATTTTCAGGCCGGAAAAATTTGAATTTTAATTCGCTTGGTTTGATAAACACCCTGGCATAATTTATTTCATTTTTAAAACTTGATTTTGCGTTGGAATACTTAGTTTTCCTTTTATTTGAAATTCTTACTGTAAGTAATAAATTCGAATTTTCAAATTTTTGCGGCGAGGGGAATTGGGTGGGCTCAAAAATTTTCAGAATTGAATTTGAATCTTTTTTTTGGCCCGAAGAGGAGCCAGGAGCATCTAAAGATCTCGTAAAAAGTATCTAGTGATTTAGAAAAAAAAAATCCTTAGACCCATGCATTTTGTATCATTCTTATGCAAAATTCGGAATGTAAGTACATCACGTGAAAAATTACTCCCTCCTCACCCTGTTTCACGAGTATCATATTTAGAAGGTCTGGAAAAATTCGAAAAATTAGTCTGGAAAACCTAGAAAAGTCAGGGAAAATCATTTCTAAAATATAGTGGACAGGGTGATCGATAATCAAACTTCTAGTCTCACCTATAAGGCGTCCGAAATTGGGAAACCGGTTTGGGTCAAGAAATGTGGACCCAGTTTCTTTAATAATACTCGTACAAAGTCTACACACCGGTGCGATCAAAAGTGATATGTTTTTTTGTAACCGGTTCAGCAGTTCCGAACCAGTTTTCAGTAATATCCAAAAAATTAGAGATATGAAAAAAAGTTTGGAACAAAAATTGCAGAGAATTAAAAAACAATCATTTTTTGTTCCATAAATTTTTTCCCATCTTGCATTGGAAAGAAGTTGTTGTACAAAACGTTTGAGCTTAATTTTTTCTTATTTAAGTCATAACTCTTTTCCATTGCTAAATGAAAAAAAAAAAAACATTACGAAACGTGAAATGTTCAGTTTTCAATTCCCTACAACTTTTATTTCAAACATTTTTTGATATCTCCACTTTTTGATAACTGCATGGTTATTAGGGTGGATCGAAAAAAAAAAACATATCTTGGATTTTGACCAAATTTGGTGAAGTGGTTTACTTTGAGTGGGAGACTTCACAAAAAAAATTTGAGCCCCCAAGGGGCAAGGGGAGGGTAGCAAGAGGTGCTCAAAGTGCACCTCTTTTTGAAAAAAACGCTGTTTTTTGCGTTTTTTAGCCAATCAAAATTGTGTGAGAAGCCTTAGTAAGACTTAAAAGATGCGATTTGAGTTTCTACATCTCCCTAAACCATCGCCATCCTTCTCCGATCAAAACTCTGACTGCTACCAGGGGGTTGAAAAGTTGCAGATTGCAATATTTCAATAATATGAAATTATCACTAAGCTGGAATGATTTTTTTTTTCATCAAGTAAGTGAACAAAAATTTTTTTCAACCACTAAAATTGAATTTTGAACAAAAAAATTGAAAAATTTTGTACACCAGTGCAGCCAACAGCAAATCATAAAATTCCAAAATACGGAATTTATATCGACTTTGAATTGATTATTTTTTCGCCTGATAATATTATGTTTTTTTTTTTCAAAAATTTTGTATGTCAGTGCAGCCAGTTACAAATCGTGGCATGCTACACTATGGAGTTTACGTTGACATCAAATTAATTTTTTTATCGTTCGAAAAATACACAATAATTTTATTTTCAATCATTAGAAATTGAAAATTTTAAAATTTTTCTTTAAACATTTTGTACGTCAGTGCAGCCAGTTGCTAATTGTGATATTCTTATATTATGAGCTCGAATCCATTATTTTTTCGTCAAGTGATTGGACCAATTTTTTCTCCTAATCAATAGAAATACGTTTCAAATTTGAAGACATCGGAACATCACAATTAGCAACTGGCTGCACTGACGTACAAAATTTTCAAAGAAAAATTTCAAATTTTAAATTTCTGATGATTGAAAACAAAATTATTGTGTATTTTTCAAACGATAAAAAAAATTAATTTGAGGCCAACGTAAACTCCATAGTGTAGCATGCCACGATTTGTAACTGGCTGCACTGACATACAAAATTTTTGAAAAAAAAAATTCGAAATATACTTTCAGTGATTGAAAAAAAAACATAATATTTTCAGGCGAAAAAATAATCAATTCAAAGTCGATATAAATTCCGTATTTTGGAATTTTATGATTTGCTGTTGGCTGCACTGGTGTACAAAATTTTTCAATTTTTTTGTTCAAAATTCAATTTTAGTGGTTGAAAAAAATTTTTATTCACTTACACGATGAAAAAAAAAATCATTCCAGCTTAGTGATAATTTCATATTATTGAAATATTGCAATCTGCAATTTTTCAACCCCCTGGTAGCAGTCAGAGTTTTGATCGGAGAAGGATGGCGATGGTTTAGGGAGATGTAGAAACTCAAATCGCATCTTTTAAGTCTTACTAAGGCTTCTCACACAATTTTGATTGGCTAAAAAACGCAAAAAACAGCGTTTTTTTCAAAAGGAGGTGCACTTTGAGCACCTCCTGCTACCCTCCCCTTGCCCCTTGGGGGCTCAAAATTTTTTTGTGAAATCTCCCACTCAAAGTAAACCACCCCACCAAATTTGGTCAAAATCCAAGATATGTTTTTTTTTTCGATCCACCCTAATGGTTATCGACTTGCAAAAAAAAATTATACTCCAACCTTTTGTACGACATCTTCTTTCCATTGCAAGATGGAAAAATTTACGGATCAAAAAAAGATTGTTTTCTTCATATCTCCACTTTTTTGGACATTATTGACAACTGGTTCGAAACTGCAGAACCGGTTTCAAAAAAACATAGCACATTTTAATCGCGTCAGTGTGTATAAACTTGATTTCACATGGTGTCCATTCTCTGGAAAACCGGGAAAACCGGGAAAATTCAGGGAATTTTGGTGGTCTGGAAAAGTCAGGGAAAGGTCAGGGAATTTTGGAATTTTCTCTGGAATTTTTCGAAAATTCAAAGAATTATTCAGAAAAGTGTTTCTTTGCTTATTTTATTATAAATTTTTCAAAAAGTTTCGCCCTCGCTCCGCTCGGGCCGGATTATTACATCTTTTATCTGATTTTTTATTCGTAATTTTTTGTTAGCCATAATGTACCTACATACAATAAAATTGATACTGAAAATGCATGTATTTATTCAAAAAAAAGATTCCCCTCGCTACGCTCGGGGTACTTTACACTCTTTCTTTCTGCAAAATTTATTTAATATCTCAGTTTTTTGGAAACTCAATTTTTACTGAGCTGTAATGAGAAAGAAATGCCATGATGCCCTTCACCACGATGTTGAAACAAAAGGAGCGGGAATTGAACTTAGGGAAAAGTGGTGAATTTTCATCTTTTGAAGATATTTTTTCACAAAAATTTTCGGCCCCGCTTCGCTCAGGCTTAACACATTTCTATATTTCCATAAAATAATTTATATTTTACCTCCTCATTGACTTTTTTATTTATTGGTACTTAGGTACTAAAAAATGGCAGGGGATTACGTGAATTTATAAATTTGAGGCATGTGTTTTTCATGAGAGGGGGAGGGGGATAAATGTGAATAAATTTTTGAATTTTTAGCTCGGAAAAATCCGAATTTTCATTCGCTTGATTTGGTAGACATCCTGGCATAATTTTTTTCATTTTTCAAACTTAATTTTGCGTTGAAATACTTGGTTTTTCCTTTTTAATTTGACATTTTTTCTGTAGGTAATCAATTCAAATTTTCAAATTTTTGTAGTGAGGGGAAGTTAGGTGGGCTCAAAAGTTTTTAGAATTGAATTTGAATATTTTTTTTGGCTCGAAGAGGAGCATTTAAAAATCTCGTAAAAAGTACCGAAAAAAAATCGTTTGACCGCATGCATTTTATATCATTCTTCTGAGAAATTTCGGGATGTAAGTACATCATGTGAAAAATTACCCCCCCCCCCCCCCGGTTAACGAATATCATATTTAAAAGGTCTGGAAAAATTCGAAAAATTGGTCCGGAAAACCTGGAAAAGTCAGGGAAAATCATTTCTGAAATATAGTGGACACAATGTTTCAATAAAAAAAAAAAAACGGACCCCCATTTTTTGACCCAAACGGGTTTCTCAATTTGTGGACACCCTATAGGAAGGACTAGACGTTTGATTATCGATCTTCAATGTCCTCGTTGCCGGGAATAGTACATTGCTGTTTGAACTGTCTTTATTTCTTTTTAGTTCTGAGTAATTGAGAATTTTTTCAAGTGGACATGACTTCTGTGTCATATTGTATGCAATGCTTTTCAAAGGTTTTAATGAAAATTCAATTGTAAAATCAATTTCGTACCCAATTATTCGGCGGAATAGGTTTGCCATTTTGATCGTAACCTTTTGGATTGACCCAAACGTAGTAATCAGTGTATGCGCTGATTTTCCTAATTGATTTTTGAAACCATTCGTGCTCATCGCTGCTGTGATTGATCACCAGGTCTGCTACGAAATGCAAGCCTTTCCAAAAATAAAAAATTATTACAAATAATTCGAGTTCTTAAAATGAATGGGAATGGAAAGTATGGAACACATACCTCGACGTCGCATTTCTTTCATTAATCGTTCGAAATCGTCCATCGTTCCATAAATCGGATCTGATCCTTTATAATCGGTGATATCGTACCCGCCATCAATTTTCGAAGATGGATAAAACGGGTTCATGTAAATTGTATCCACTCCAATATCGACCAAATAATCCAGTTTGGAAATTATTCCATTGATGTCTCCTATTCCGTCGCCATCGCTGTCTTTGAACGATTTCGGGTATATTTGGTAGATGCTGGCGTGTTTCCACCATTCTTTATTCAATGCTGAGACGCAATAGATGACCGATAGTGAAAATAAAATGAACAATGGGTTCATTTTTTACGAGATATTTTCGTTTTTAAAAAATTTATCGTCGAAAATGATTATTCAAAATACAGAAGTATCTGGAAATCTATTTTCAATTTCGAATTGAGAAAAGGTTATTGAAAAGTTCACTTAATAATTCAGCACACGAGCTGGATTTTATTACCGTCAAAGCACCATATTTATTACTGACTTCTATCGCCAATCAATTTAACGTTTAAATGCATACCTACTGCGATTGCCTTTTTTGGCAATTTGGTGTAATATACCTACTTAAGATTGCTCATTACAGTTCCCTGAACACTTCACTCGTAAAATCGTTGTCAACGTTGAACATATAATCCATTGAAAATTCAGTCGAACATTGAAGTTAGGTGAGGTGCTCGAATGTATTTAATCGGTTTTAAATTTACCAATGACATGAAAATAATTTAATTTCTTGTCATTGAAACATTTTTATTATTATATTTTTTTGAACTATTAAGTTCAAGTCATTACTTGGCAACGAAACCAGCAACTGAAAAAAAGTATTCCTGATTTCGACAAATATTAACGAGATATAGTTTATTTTGAGTGAGGTACTTTTCGGCAAAAGTCTATGGGTTTTAGCCATAAGAGAAGTGAAGCTAGGAGTCCTAATTGAAGCCAATGTACAGTTTTTTGCTTCTTTTTGGTAGTGTCACTTGCTTGGGGCTTCGGTCATGCAACGAAAAAGTACAATTTAAATTTCTGTGTAAGTACATCTCTCAGATCAGCTAATGTTGAAACCGAATACCTCTGTTCTCTGATTACCCTCTAACAGGAAATTAACGCAAGTTTTATGTAAGGTAAAATACCAATTGTGGATCAAGGTACCAATTACGGACCGCAACTTTGAGGCGATAGTTCGTTCCCATGTTGACCAAGAGTCGCCGTTTGCGGCATCTTGTAGATCGGAGTCTTCTCTACCTAAGTGATAATAACCTCGGAGCACTTTCCGTTGCATCCAACCCAAGTAAAATTCGTTTTTTAAAAAGTGTTTAATTTTTTTAGTGAAAAATACGTTTTTACGAAGTTGATGTCGGATTAAAATTTGAGTAAAAAAAATAAATTTCAACTTTTTTCAAGACTCCTGCGTTTTTTGGGTCAAGGGATGTACTAGCGACTATTTTTTTTAGCGAGATCAAACCAATTTTCATATTTTGTATTTGTGTTGTGGGCATATGAAAAAAGTACAAAATTCATGCCTTTGAAGTGTAATAATTTCGCAAAATCTCAAGTATTTTGACTGGTGTTTGGTTTTTTGCAATATTCAAAATGTAAATTTTCAGAATCTGTCATCACGTCAAAAGTTTTACCTGATCCATAATTGGTTTGATCCGTAATTGGTATTCAAAATCTGTGTTTTGCGATTGAATTTCTATTAAAAGTCTACCAATTATGGATCGATCCACAATTGGTAGTTTTTCAACCTGCCTTTCTCGTGAATCTGATGATCAAAATAGTTGAAGATGGCCCGTCTAACCTTAAAAATACAATCAAAGCAGAAATTTTTTTGGGTCGAGTTATTCCATGATTGGTAATTGGTACCTCCTGAAAAAATCCATTTTTTAGGACATGTTTTCGAATACCTGAACGAAATTGTTGAAACTTTTGTTTTCGAGATTCAACCCTCCTACGTGAAAGAGAAAGGTTTGAACTTTATTTTTTTTTTAAAACAGCGAATTTGGTCCAAAAATAACGATTTTATGCATTTTTAAAAAAATTGATCCACAATTGGTATTTTACCTCATGTGTAGAACGCGAAATTAAATATTTATCGAGTTTTGCCAAATTCAAAACGTTCACTGAATCACCTCAAAATCGATCCAATTTTTTGTTCACCGAGAAATAAATTTGATTACTTTTTTCATAAATTCCATTTCGGTGCTACCTATTATTTATTTTTCTGACCAATAAATGTTTCAACGTTGTTTTCAGGTCATTGATTGAATTCTTTCAAAAATCGGGTTATTCGTGTCTAATATAAACGCACAAAAAAGTTGAGAAGATTCTCTTGAAATTATTCTGGACATTGAAAAAATTATCCAATAATGAATGATATTTTTGTTTAAAAATCAAATTACTTGATCTAAATTTTCAGTTAGAGTCATTCCACGTCAGTTCGGTCACAAAGTGAAAAATGGGGTCGGCGATTTTTCTGATTTTTTTCACGTGGGTAGATCTCGATGAGAGATGACGAAAGGTGCAAACCGGAGCTCCCAAAGTCTTTTTGGAGGGCAGCCATGGACACTCAAAATTTTGAGGTAAAATTGGATATGGTAAATTTCGAGCGTGGATAACACTCGAAAACTATGATGGGTAGAAAGCTGAAACTTTTTCTAATGTGTAAAGCCTTTGAATAGCCTTTTAGCGATTTTTTTTGAAATCAGTGTTGCCACTTTTTTTAATACCAAAAATTAGCTAGAAAAGTTGAAATGTGGTATTTTTGTGTAAAGGGCACCTTCAAAAATTCCCCCCAAAAAATATATATATGGTACAACTTTTCATGCTGAACAACCATATTAAAAAACTAAGATGGTGTTATTTTTTAAACTCGTTTTAAAAAATTTCAAAGTTTACGAGAAAACATAATTTTTTACCCCAAGTGCTGAAAATTCCCTAAACTGGTTAAATTATATTGTTTTTACTACATTTTCATCGTATATTAAAAATTAGCCCACAAAACTATTTTTATCAAGTTGATCTTGAATGCCATGTACCCAAAAGGTAGGCTTTTTGTCACTTCGCCCTTCAATAGCAGTCCTACATAAAAATAGTGTATAAGTATGGGCAGATGTTATTAAAAACCAAAAATAACATTCAAAACTAGAAATTTGATTCGTTAATCAATTTTCATTTTCTTAAAATATGTTTAATATTCGAATTCTGTCGTTACCGACTGGATAAAAATGGTTTTGTGGACTAATTTTTAATGTGTGTACGATGAAAATTTTGTAAAAACGATGTAATTTAATCCGTTTGGGAAATTTTCAGATCTTGGAGTGAAAAATTACGTTTTCTCGTAAACTTTGACATTTTTTTAAACGAGTTTAAAAAATAACGTCATCTCAGTTTTTTAATATGTTGTTCAGCTTGAATAGTTGTACCATATATATTTTTTGGGGAATTTTTGAAGGTGTCCTTCATACAAAAATACTACTTTTTAACTTTTCTAGCTAATTTTTGGTATTAAAAAAAGTGGCAATACTGATTTCAAAAAATCGTCGAAAAGCTATTTAAAGGCCCTACATATTACATAGAAAAAGTTTCAACTTTCTACCCACAGGGGCGTATTAACCAATAGGCGGAGTAGGCGACGCCTAGGGCGCAAACATTTTTGGGGGCGCAGAATTCGGAAAGCCGTACTTTCTATAATATAAATCATGAATAAAAAAAAAAATATTTTGAAGCTGTGAGAAAAATTATCTCAGATGCAGCATGTCCGATGACCCAAGCAAGAAACTGGAAAATTTCCTGGTACACCCAAATGTTTATTTGCGCCCAAATTTTAAATTTCAACCCTTTAATTATTGTGAAAACTACTCACAATAGTTGGCAAACTGAATTGAAAACAGGCACAAAAAAACACAAATTTTTATCATGTAAGTACGTAATATAAAAACACGAAAAAATCGTAAAATTCAGTAAAAAAAAATTAAAAAGCAGGTGATTTTTACTTCAAATTGATGGAATTTTTCCATCATTTTTTCAAGTCTGAGGGCCGTATTTTAAAACATACCTTATTTTTAAGTAGTTTTTAAGGTACCTTAAAAAGTACCTTAGACAGAATTGGTATTTTAAAACGTTCCTTAACAAGACTTGAAACACAAATTCTATCAGTGAGACTTGGAATACCTTAAGGTACCTCGCGAGGTACCTTAAGGCAACAAATAGTTTTATCTTACGTATTTACAGTTGTGATGATATTTGAATTATATTATAAACAGATTTGTTCAGTAAAAATATGATGGTAGACCACGATATTATCGATATATGTATACCTAATGGACATTATTGACATATCTACATCTATCCCCAAGGATTATAGTTTTCACTGACGACTATATGAATGAAAATTTACAGAGACGAATTTAAAAAAAAATCATATTTATAAAGTGGCCTATTCTTAAAATTGAAGGGATGTTCTGTGAAAGAAGATCTGAAACTGTCAATGGGGAGGGTACAGGGAAGAGGGAGCTAAAAATTGAGAAAACCTCTCATGCGGAATTTTTCAATTTTCCTCTTGCAATGCAATTTTCCTCAATTTTTCAGACTCGACATGAATAATATTTATCAATTTTTTAGCAGGGTCATTAGTCTTATCATGTTTGTAAATTTTATATTCCTGAATTCAAACGTAATTGCTCCGAATAAAAATGAAAATTTGCTTTGAGGAGCAATATCGTTTGCCTTCTAATCAGACCCACCCCTGATTGATGGCAAAATTTACGAGGTCACTTACAAAAAAAACTTGTACTTACATACTTAAACATTTTTGACTATCTTCTGTCTTGGAAGGGATAAATCTTTTTTTTTTAATTTTTAAATTTGCAATGAACAAAGGAAATTATTTGAGCACACTTGAAGAAAGAGGAGGTAAATTATCAGAATTTCGAATGAAAGTTTCGAAAATTTTTTATGGCAATAAAAAAAATCGATTTCTTAACAACAAAAAATGAACAGATGACTTTGATATTCTTTATTTCTCATCTTTTTTTTTCATTCATTGTGAATGGAACACCGAAATAAAAAAATAGAAACATTAGAAAATTATAGAAACCTTCAAACACTGATGCAATATTGATTACAAAAAGTGTTGATAAATTTGTAAAAATAAGTAAATACAGCCAATTATATCTGAATAATGCGTTTTGATTGGTTGAATCATCTTTCAAGACTTGGCAACATGGTATTCAAAGCAAACGCAAACGAAATTAAGGAAGGTTTTAAAATACGACTTTTAAGGAAGCCCTTACCGAAGTTCTCCTAAGGAAGGTTTTAAAATACCAAACCATTCCTTAAAATAAGGTATCCTTATTTTTTAAGGATACCTTAAGGTATGTTTTAAAATACGGCCCTTAGCCCTCGCTTCGCTCGGGCATACAAATCTTAACTTCTATAAAAGAGAGGGGGGGTTGAGGATTTCGGCTCCTTTTCAATGATAAAATATTGATTTATAAAATTGTAAAATTTTAGCTTTTGGATGTTTTTTTTTTCAAAAATTTTTGCCCTCGCTTTGCTCAGGCTCGATGAATCTACTTGATTTTTTCTTAAAAATATGGTATGAACCCTCTACTTCTCCATTGTGAGCAAAAAACTTTAAAAAGGTGTGGACAAAATAATCCTATCACTAACTCTCTGCTGCGAAGCGTCCTTTTAGTTCTCAAATTTCCGTTTTACTTTATTGTTTCTCAAATAAATTTAAAAAACGTTACATGTGAATTCTGACAATTTTTTCTACCTCCTCCCCCTCATGTGTACCGTTGAATTATTTCAGCTTTGTCTTTAGAGAAAAAATTGGGGGGGGGGCGTTAGCTTTCGCCCTCGCCTAGGGCGTGAAAAATTCTTAATACGCCTCTGTCTACCCATCATAGTTTTCGAGTTATCCACGCTCGAAATTTACCATATTCAATTTTACCTCAAAATTTTGAGTGCCCATGGCGGCCCTCCAAAAAGACTTCGGGAGCTCCGGTTTGCGCCATTCGTCATCTCTCATCGAGATCTACCCACGAGAAAAAAATCAGAAAAATCTCCGACCCCATTTTCCACTTCGTGAACGAACTGACGTGGAATGACTTGGAATGACTCGTTAGTTATTGATTTTAAATTGTTTTTATGAGGGAAATAATCTATTGATTGCTGCATGTAAAAATAGGGGAATTTGTTATTTCATAATCAAAGCATGCAGTTTCTCTCAGTTCACAATAATTTGCAAAAATTAAAAAGATCATGAAAAAAGAAAATTTTCGTTTTCTTAACGATATATTAGAAAGTAAGAGTACATGCATAATTGGTGAAAAAGAGTATTTCATTATTAATATGTAAGTACATAGATATTGATCAAAGTATCAGAGAAATATGATCTTGAAAATGGATTCTTTCAGCATTCAGCGCAGTAAATTTATTTACTTGAAGTTAAACACTACAACGGAATGAGGTCTGAGGACAGATGAGGTAGGATAATTCGACGTCGTTTCCATTTTGAAACTGTAAAAATTGAACAATATTTTCATTTAGTCAAAATTTCTAAAATTATTCATGTAAATGAAGTCCAATTTTAGTCAACATTTATTTTGACTATTTCAAACTAAAATCATATTTCTGCATGTCCCAGACGTTTTATGATTATATTTTGTGATTTTGTGGTTGTTTTTTTTTACTGATTTTATGTTCATGATAAAAATTCTCTCTAAAATTATTTGAACTATTTTTTGTTTGTAAAATTGACGAAATTGAAAAAAATGCTGGCAATGGGATTTTTTCCATTTTTCCAGTTTTTAAAGTTTTGCAAGTTTAACCAAAAAATTTGAATACAAGAATTACCAGATTAATAGTGTCTACGAGCAAGAAAAACAAGGGAAACCAGAAAATCGCAAGAATTTCGTTTCAGGACTAGGAGCAAGAAAACCAGAAAATAACAAGAAATGATTTTACTCCAAAAAGCATGAATTTTCAACATTCTCCTCTTGTTTTGAATTTTTTAATCGAAAAATCATGAGGTAGGTTCTTTCTTTTTTGGAAAGTGAGCAAAAAGGACAAGAATAATTCAGAAAATAGCAAGAATTTTAATTTTTCAGATCCAGTAGACACCATGAGAGTATCTAATGAGTCTACACTGATCCCAGGTATTGATTTTTCGAGAAGTCCTGTTAGTGTCCTACCTCTGAGTAAAAGGTCGTGTGTTTTTAAAATTTTTTATTCGAGCGGAAATTGGGCAATAGAATTACATTAATTTTCGTTGAATTTTTTTGGATGTGTTTTCTTGAATGTATCCGATGAATTGGGGAAGGATAAGTTTTTCGTGTGAAAAAGATGTGCTGAAGGTCCTACTTTTTGGTTTTGAGATTTTGTTAGGCATTCGACAGATCTTACAGTGTTGTCATGGTGTTCTGGTCAACATTTTTTTTCCAAACACGTCTCTATCGATTTTACTAAATTTTTACACCTACGCACCCATATTTTTTAGACATTTTCGACATCGAAAATACAAATTATATGGTGCTTCTTTTCAACGTTTTACTGTGAGTTTTTTTTCCTGATGATTCTAACTCTAAAAAAATAGCATTGTTTTTTACCCCTTCCTGTATCCTGAATTGGGACTCGAAGCCACCACAGTTAAAGTTGCTGGAACATTATCAACATCGTCTTGTAAATCTATAGCATGGGTCTCCGTTCCCAAATTCATCACTATGATGTAACTGTTTCGTTTATAAGTTCTGGAGAAAGCCAGCACCCATTTGGATAGATTGTGAAACTTCAGATCGCCATATTTCACAGTGTCGGTTTTCCGGAGAGACATTAAGTCTTTGAAATAATTCAGGCTGCTGTTTTCATGAGTGTATTGATTTTGCACGTTGACGTGCCAGTAATTTGGATGTACTGGTAACCAAGGTGTCTCACTGGTCGAGAAACCTAAATCAGGCGAAATATTAATTTTGATGTTAGTGAGTCGATTTCCAATAAAAGATATAAATTGATTCCTTTTTCTTTTTTTTGGGGGGGGGGGGTGAAGGTTCTCAATTTTCACTTTTATTAGCATTTCCCAGGAGATATGTAACAGGTAAAAGTTAGCAAATATCCTCTTAATTTTTAAAATTTCTCAATTTTTAGTTGATCCTAAAAACCTTAAATTAAAGTCTAAACATTTTATTCTCAATTTTAAAATTTGGAATACGTTTAAAGCCCTTTCTTCTCATAAATGCCAACTTTGGTTCCTCCCTCAGAAAGAACCATCGAATTTTCATTATTTTTCTTTATTCTACAACCCCTAATGATGACGTTTACGACTTTTGTGTTGCCAATTAGTGTCTAAATGCAAAGTTTTTTTGTTTTTTTGATTGCTTGTTGAAATTTTTTTTCTGGTGCGATTTTTCTCGTCAAACTAAACAGATCGAGCTGAAAATTTTACAGCAGGCGTAGATCACATGCTGGAGAAGAGCTGATTAAAGGCTCTGGTGTGATTTGGGGGTCATTTGGCCCTTGGTGGAACTTTGACAAAATTTTTATGCCATTCGACTTGCCTATGTAGAAGATGATTTTAGAGCGCAAAAACGAATTTTTACCACACACCCCGGGGGCAGGGGTCTCAAAATACGTGATTTTCACTCTAAAAATTCTATCTCCGCGAGTTTTCAACCGATTTTTTTCAAATTTGGCATGTAGGCAGAGGTACTTGAGGGGAGTACCCTGAAATTTTTTCAGATTTTTTCGACCACTACAATGACCTTAAATTTGACCTTGAAAGTTTAAAATCGCCCTGGGGGCACCGTTTTGGCGTGTGGTATAAAGAAAAAAATATTTTCATGTTTCTCACTCTATTTTACACTACTTAGAATTTTTTTCAATTTTTTTTAAGTGGTGGCCTATGCGTGACGTTCAAAAAACCGATAAATCGGTCGTTTTACCTAGTACTTGAGAAATACACTTTGAAAAAAGACAAACATGTCAATCGCAATTTTATAGCTGGAAAAGCTTCTATATGATGTTCAGAGTCTTTGATAAATTCGCATCGCCCCAGCCTCTATTGCTTTATTGCTTTTTGAGAGGGGGGGTGGACCCTTATGAAAGAAAAAATTGTTTTGCACCGATTTCGCTCAAATTCACGTAAATAGTTCTGTAGGTGTAGAAGTACTCCCCAAAATTTTTTAGCCCCCCTCGACCTCAGGGGGCTGAGCCATTGCTTCCCAAAGTTGAACATTTTTGGTTAAGATGACAAAAAATCGAGTTTTTCGACTATAAAACCGCTCCAAAATTCTAATTTTGAAAAACTTGGTATTTTCTGTGCACATTTTGAGGTGACGAATCCGACTAGCCCATCAAATTTTTCATTCGAATGGTTTACACCTCCCTCCCCATCACTGCCCGTTTGAAAGTGTACAGATCGTGTGGTTTTCAGAAAAAAATTACCTCGTAATATTTTTTTTACAAAATTCAGCTCGCGACACATCAGGGGGCAAGTGGAATTGTATCAACCTACTTAAATTTTCAATTAGGTGAATGAAAAATATTCAGATACTAACCTGAAATTTTAGGAAGCAATGGCTAAACCTTTCTCCTAAGTCGCGGGAGCCTAAAATTTTATGGGGAATATTTCTATGTAATTTTTCAAAAAACTGCTCAGATTTGAGAAATAATGGCTCAGCCCTCCTGATGTGTCGGGAGCTGATGTTTGTAAACAAGTATTTTTGTACCTTAATAAGTTGACATGTAAAGTTGACCAAAATCGATGCGAAAAAAAAAACAATTTTTTGAAACGGGCTCCCTCACCCCCCCCCCCCCCCCAGCAAAAAGAACGAGGAGTAGGTGCGGTGCTTTTTTACCACACACTCGAGACATCATAATTGAACATTTTGAATCAAAAAATTTTAAAATACCAAGTTTTTCAAAATTAGAATTTTGGAGCGGTTTTATAGTCGAAAAACTCGATTTTTTGTCATCTTAACCAAAAATGTTCAACTTTGGGAAGCAATGGCTCAGCCCCCTGAGGTCGAGGGGGGCTAAAAAATTTTGGGGAGTACTTCTACACCTACAGAACTATTTACGTGAATTTGAGCGAAATCGGTGCAAAACAATTTTTTCTTTCATAAGGGTCCACCCCCCTCCTCTCAAAAAGCAATAGAGGCTGGGGCGATGCGAATTTATCAAAGACTCTGAACATCATATAGAAGCTTTTCCAGCTATAAAATTGCGATTGACATGTTTGTCTTTTTTCAAAGTGTATTTCTCAAGTACTAGGTAAAACGACCGATTTATCGGTTTTTTGAACGTCACGCATAGGCCACCACTTAAAAAAAAATGAAAAAAATTCTAAGTAGTGTAAAATAGAGTGAGAAACATGAAAATATTTTTTTCTTTATACCACACGCCAAAACGGTGCCCCCAGGGCGATTTTAAACTTTCAAGGTCAAATTTAAGGTCATTGTAGTGGTCGAAAAAATCTGAAAAAATTTCAGGGTACTCCCCTCAAGTACCTCTGCCTACATGCCAAATTTGAAAAAAATCGGTTGAAAACTCGCGGAGATAGAATTTTTAGAGTGAAAATCACGTATTTTGAGGCCCCCGCCCCCGGGGGATGTGGTAAAAATTCGTTTTTGCGCTCTAAAATCATCTTCTACATAGGCAAGTCGAATGGCATAAAAATTTTGTCAAAGTTCCACCAAGGGCCAAATGACCCCCAAATCACACCAGAGCCTTTTGGTGCAATTCTGTGCACAGGAAGCTGAGCTTTTGAGCTGTATTTCTTATTTGTTCCACTTGACCCCCCCCCCCCCGATTCCACTTGACCCGCCTGGTGCACCAAGTGGAACGATTTTTCCCACTTCAGAAAAAAAATCATAGCGTGGACATTTTTTGACCAAAATGGAAAAGGGGGGGATTTGTAGCCAAAAGATGAGGCTTTCGAATGAGCCAAAAACGAAATTTCTATCTTTAGTAGGGAGCTCACAATTTCAATTTTAAAAAATTTTGTTCCACTTGACCCACACACACCCCTAATATATAATCTATGTATCTCGAAGTTGGAAAAATCAACAAAATTGTCAATTTGTCCCGAAAAAAGTAAGGGTAGAAAAGTTCGAGAAAAATTCGAATTTATTTTTAAAATTTTGTAATTTCAATGGAAATGCGAGCGAAATGAATTTGGCCCGAACGAAACGAGTGCGAAAATTTTAGAAAACCTCAAATTCAAGGCGAAATAAAACAATGTTTTAGATTAACAAACTTGAGTAAAAAATTGACCACTTTTACCTTGAAATTATTGAGGGAGAAAAATGACGAGGCCGAGCGCAGCGAGGCCAAATCGTTTCAAAAATTGTATTTTCAAACATCGAAAATGAGATTTGAGGAGCGCAGGAAGGCCAAAGTTTTTGAAAATTTTAGAATTGGGAGGTAATTTCAGAGTTGTGGACTGTAATTTCTGAAGAAGCGATGTTTACTCCAAAAATTTTGTTGTTATTGGCCAAATTTTCCAACTTTTCTCATTTTGAGACGAATTTGCCAACTTTTTCTACTAGCATTATCGGGGGGGTCGCCCCCGACCACCCCTTCGCTACGCCCCTGAAGTTGGCTAACCTGCATTTCTCGAATCATCCCATTGCATTGGTGAGCGATGGAAAGCTCGGTGAAAGGGATCTTCGATTTGAACAAGATGATTTGCTCCCATGCTCAATTCTTCTCCGTAATATATTGTGGATGTACCAGGTAACATGGTGGTCAATGCCAGTAAAACAGAATTGTATTCCGGATTGAAGCAGTGCACTATTCTGCCATAATCGTGGTTACCCAGCTGGAAAACAATGGAATTATTCGAATATTCGAGATCAGAGCAGTGATTTTGCCAGCGAAATTATCACGAATTATACCGACTTACCGCCCAATTTGATTGCATGCCTTTTGGAACTTTATCCAACCATGTGTGCAGAAAATCGTTGAGGTCTCGAGCATCTAGATATTTTTTTGTCATGGTGAAGAGATAGTTTAGAGGCAAATGGAAAATCGGTAAACGTTTTGTCCCGTAATACTTCATTACCATGTCCACTGGTCCGTATGTTTCTCCAATTAATACCCTGGTTCGGGAAGGAAATAAGTATTAGATATAATTTTTATCCACTTATTGTCCCTTTTTTTTTTGTTCATTTGTTTAAAAATATTACATACGTTCTATTTCGTCTTCGATTTATACGATCATATTGTTTGACGAATACATGCAACTCGTTCAAGAACTTAAATGTATCTGGATGATTGAGGGTATGTTCGCATTGGTCAAATAAGGAGAAAACCGTCGCATCAGGGCTTAAAGGTGAATTATCGCGAAGAAGTTCGTCTTCCATCAATATCATGGGCGCATCTAGTCTAAATCCCGATACACCTTTTTCCAGCCAGAATTTAATTATGCTCTGGAGAAACGATGTAGGTTATGCGAGTTAAAAAAGACAAAGTAGGTGACTATTTGAAATTGGTCGACTAACTTTTACTTCTTTTTTGACTTCTTCACTTCTCAAATTTAAGTCCGGTTGTTTTACGTAACATTGATGCAGAAAGAACTGTTTCCTTTTATCGTTCCATGTCCACGCACTGCCACTTTCATGCATTGTGAATAAGCTGAACTAAATATCAAAATTAAAATTGGTACCTATATCAAATGGGATTTAATCCGAATTCTACTTTAAAATTAATTTTCTACCCAATTATTTGGCGGAACAGGTTTGCCATTTTGATCATAACCTTTTGGATTGGCCCAAACGTAGTAATCAGTGTAAGGGTTGATTTTCTTGATGGATTTTTGGAACCATTCGTGTTCATCGCTGCTGTGATTGATCACCAGATCTGCTACGAAATGCAAGCCTTGCCAAAAAGAAAAAAAAACAAATCATTGAAGATAATTCGGCTTCAAAGTCTTGACGTGATACTAGCTCCTAAATCATTTTGACGCAAAAAGGATTCTGAGGATCTAAGTTCAATGTTCAATGAAAATTTATGCAAGCTCAAATTTTTTTACTTTTTTTCAAAGCTGTATCTCATTTTTAAAATCTTACGTTTTTAAGATTTTCTTGATTAAGGTTTTCTAAAAATTTATCCAAATTTGATTTTTTAATTTTTTTGGTTTCATATTTTTATATATTTTTAAAGATTTCTTCTAATTTATTACTCATTAAGTAGAAAACTTTTAAAAGTATCTATTCGAAACAATTTTAGATATGGAAAATTTTTTTTAAACCTCAAGTTGAAAAAAATTTGAAGAAGTCGGTAAAATGTTTAATATTTTTTTTCTTAATGTAAAATTTTTTTAATTGTACTTTTCCTAACATTTTTCCAACTTCGACTTTTAACGTTTTTTCAGCTTATTTTTTTAAATTTCTTCCAACTCGGTATTGGAAAAAATTTTTATAAATATAAAATTTAAAAAAAAAATTAAAAATCAAAATTGAGCAAATTTTGAGAAAATTGAAATTTAAACTGTTGAAAAAAATTTATAATTGGACACAAAAGTTTAAAATTGAATTAATTGAAAAAATCTGAAGTTTAAAATTGGGATTTGGTTCGTGGAAATCATGAAATCCCATTTGCCTAAAAATGATTTAGGAGCTAGTGACGTGATCGCACCACTAGTCCACTAACTAATGCAAATACCAGCTCATGAACCAATTTGTGTACTTTTTCAAAAAGGGGATCGACGAAAAAATTGACATTGATTCATATGGGAATTCTATCGTTTTTAAAATTTTTCTCAGTTTTGATGTGTTGCTTTTTTAAAAATAATTTTTACGAAATAAGCTCTCAAATTTGTCAAAATTGTCAAAACAAAAAGAATCAAACACATCAAAAATGAAAAGAATTAGAAAAACTATAGACTCCCATAAGAATCAATGTTAATTTTTTAGGAATCCCGCCTTTTGAAAAAGTACACAAACTGATAATGTGCATTTGTATTAGTAAATGTGACGTCACACTTGAAAGCCGAATTCAAGTTTTTACAACAGATTGAAAGTATAGAACACATACCTCGACGTCGCATTTCTTTCATTAATCGTTCGAAATCTTCCATCGTTCCATAAATCGGATCTATTGCTTTATAATCGGTGATATCGTACCCGCCATCAATTTTCGAAGATGGATAAAAAGGGTTCATGTAAATTGTATCCACTCCAATATCGACCAAATAATCCAGTTTGGAAATTATTCCATTGATGTCTCCTATTCCGTCGCCATCGCTGTCTTTGAACGATTTCGGGTATATTTGGTAGATGCTGGCGTGTTTCCACCATTCTCTATTCAATGCTGAGACGCAATAGATGGCCGATATTGAAAATAAAATGAACAAGGGGTTCATTTTTTACGAGATATTTTCGTTTTTAAAAAATTTATCGTCGAAAATGATTATTCAAAATACAGAAGTATCTGGAAATCTATTTTCAATTTCGAATTGAAAAAAGGTTATTGAAAAGTTCACTTAATAATTCAGCACACGGGCTGGATTTTATTACCGTCAAAGAACCATATTAATAACTGACTTCTATCGCCAATCAATTTTCGTATTTAAATGCATACCTGCTGTGATATCCTTTTTTGGCAATTTGGTGTTATATGATACTTAAGATTGCTTATTACAGTTCCCTGAACACTTCACTCGAAATATAGTTGTTAACGTTGTGTAATCCAATTAATTGGTATTGAAAAATCAATTGAACATTGAAGTTAGATGAGGTGCTCGAGAGTATTTGATGGGTTTTCAATTTACCAATGACATAAAAATAATAATTATGTATCGTCGAAACATTTTTATTATTACTTTTTTTTAAATGTTCAATTCAAATCTTAATTTGGCAATGAAACCAGCAAATGAAAAGAGTGACCTCCAATTTCGATAAAAATCAATGTTTTATTAAATTGAGTGAATCGGGTACCACTAAAAAGAATGTTTGATGAACAAGTTGCATATGTGTCATGCTCTACGGAAACCTACCTCTGGGACAAAATCAACTTTTCGAGAAGACGCATTTGAAGATTGCACTTCGTTTTGCCGCGTTTTAAGGGTCGATAGGCAACTATTCTTTCACTACATTATTTCTGGTGGTCATTTTCGACATTTTGGTGATTTGGACAATTTTCACCATGCATCAGTGTTGCCACTCTGAGCACTTTTTCTAAGCTGAAAAAACGTTCTAGCAAATTTTTCGTTGCGCAATGACAAGAGTTGTTTCATTTTTTATCAGTGATTAATTAATTTCGTAAATAATTGATTAATTGAAGAACGATTACAAAGGATGCTTTGAACGGCAAAAAAGCAAAAAAAACGCAAAAAAATTGCAATAAAAAATGAATTTTAAGCCAAATTTTTGTAAAATGAGCTATTTTTAGTTTTTTTTTGTATTTTGTATCTTTTTATGCATTTTTATGTCAGAATTAAATTTTTCAACTTTTTTTGAATTTCTTGGCCATTTTTTGATTTTTTCTCAATTTTTAAACACGAGTTGTGAGGAGAGAGAGCGAAATCAGAATTTGGGGTTTGCGCCATTCGAAAGAGCGTGAAATTTTATATCAGAATCGACAATAAAACAAAAATTCATTTTTTGACCCAGAGGTAGGTTTCCGTAGAGCATGACACATATCTTGAAAATTGAAGGGGCAAATTATGTTTTTTTTCAACTCGTAATTTTTTTTCAACCATGGGAATGGATAGTACTTTTAAAACTGAATAAATTTTCATTATATGACTTTTTGCATAACTTGAAAATTGAAGAGGGCTACAAAAAATTTTGTTTAAAAAAAGTTCTAAAAAAATAAACTAATCAAGGGAATGGATAGTATGTTGAAAACTGTGAAGAAATTTTGTTCTGAAGACTTTTTGCCTATCATGAAAAATGCAGGGGCCATGGGTGATTCAAAAAAAGTGGGCTTCAATTTTTTTTTTAATTTTCCCAATTTTGGATGACCCTTGAGAAGAATAAAAAATGGCAACATATTGTATTTTCACGATTTATCGTACCCAGTGCTGAGGAAAAAGGGTAAATTTTCTAAAAATTCAAGAATTTCGATTTTCGGTAGATAGGTACCTTATTATTTATTGCAGTCGATATTTTTGGTGTCTTCCCAATGCATTGGTGTGCGATGAAAAATCCTATCGTATCGATTTTTTTCTCGAAACAAATTATTTTGCCCCATGTTAAATTTTTCTCCGTAGGTAATACAATCAATGGCGGTTTTAGCCAATTTTTCCGAAAGGGCACAGAAAGGGCAAGCACAAGGGAGGAGAGAGTCAATTTACCAGGGAGAAAAATATTTTCATATTTTTAGTAGGTATGGTATGTAGGGTAGGTGATATCAATAGAAGTGATTCAGTTCAAATTTTGATATCTACCTAAAAAAATTTTCTTGTTTCACGTCAATAGATTGGAATCGTTTGATAATTCTCACTTGGTAATGATCGAATAATATTTTTTGTTTGAAGTACATCTCGAAGTTGAAGTGCTTACAGTAAATTTGCTTACAACTTTGAGCAGTTGGGTGGTTGTGATGTAGAATACTTAGATAGGTATATGAACATTTCGTCACATGGTGTAACGAATTACATATTTATTTTGTATCTTGTTACCTATATTTTCTCATTTTCCAGTGAAAAATATGTACTTCTTAAGATTATATATTCGTTATTGATTTTAAAAAGTTTTGATGAGTGGAATGATCTGCTGGTAGCTACATGTAAAAATGTAAGAATTTGTTATTTCATAACCAGTATGCTGTTTCTCTCAGTACACAACAATTTGCAAAAATTGAAAGATCTTGAAAGAAGGAAGTTTTTATTTTATTAACGATATATTAGAAAGCATGTACAAGTACATAATTAGTGAATACGAGTATTTCGTAATTAATAGGTACATAAATATTGATCAAAGTCCCAGAGAAATTTGATCTTGAAAATCGAGTCTTCCAGCGCAGTAAATTACTTACTTGGAGCTTAACACTACAACGGAATGAGGTCTGAGGACAGATGAGGTGGGATAATTCGGCGTTGTTTCCATTTTGAAACTGTAAAAATTAAACAATATTTTCATTCAGTCGAAATTTCTAAAATTTTCATGCAAATAAATTCGAATTTCAGTTCACATGATTTGACTATTTCAAGCTAAAATCATATTTTTGCATGTACTTGGCGTTTTATGATTATATCTTGTGTGATTTTTTTGTGTTTTTTTTCACTGATTTTATGAGCATTGTGTACCTCCGTATCGAAAAGGCCCATTTGGTCGATCCAGGAAACGGAGATACAGCTGTTTTTGTGAAAAATTGTCAGAAATGTCCAAAAAAAAATTCTCGTTTTGTATACCTGAAGGCCTGCTCTATCAGCTGGTTCTGAAAATTTTTCGATTTCGCGGTTTTTAGGCGAGATATCGCGAAAAACATCGCGGATGAGAAAGGGCTCACTTTGTCGATACCAAGTTTTCAACGCTTTTTTCTACGTACGACTGAAATCCGTGACAATTGAAAGGGCCCACTTTGTCGGTACCCCTATTACACTGCATTAATAAAAATAAAAATCTTCGTTTCAATTTCGTGACAGCTCCCATAGATGTACTCAATGAATGCACTTTGGTGCATTTTTCAGCTGGACCCTTTCTCTGGACCACTTCACATAGTGATCAGTCAAAAAATTTCATTTAACTCCCAGAAAAATGGTTTTATCAGCAAAAAACATTTCTGAAACTTTAAAATGCGTTTTTCTCGAAATTTTGATTTTTCAACTTTTCAGTTTATCAATTTTCAAAAATTCATAAAAAAAATCGAGATTTCCACCAAAAGACCTCTGGTTTGCGCCATTGTGCCCGGAATTTATCCTACTATTGTCCCCTGGTCTTAACTCCATACCGACAGAATGGGTAAATGCAGTCAGTTTTTAAAGTTTTGCTAGTGTACCTAACCAAAAAATTTGAGTATCAGAGTCGTGGTGTCAACTGACAAGAGAAACGAGGGAACCCGGAAAATAGCGAGGATTTCTCTTCAGTAGCCAGAAAAACAGAAAATAACAAGAATTTTAATGATTTTACTGCAAAAAGCTTGAATTTTCAACATTTTTTTTCTTTTT
Source organism: Pseudococcus viburni (assembly GCA_033439095.1). Lineage (NCBI taxonomy): Eukaryota > Metazoa > Arthropoda > Insecta > Hemiptera > Pseudococcidae > Pseudococcus > Pseudococcus viburni. Next base: position 120,380 of record JAVBJF010000341.1, read on the forward strand.
TGAAATTTTTAATCGAAAGATGAAAAATGTTTTTTTTTTAAAAGCAAATTTAAAGCAAGAAAAATGACACGAAAATGACAAGAATAATCCAAAAAATTGATGGAGTTTCAATTTTGCTGTTCCAGTAGACATCATTAGAGTGTCTAATAAATCTACTGGTCCCAGGTATTGGATTTTTTGAGAATTCCTGCAAATACCCTGGTTCTCGGTAAAAGGTCTTGTGTTTTTTTGAATACGTTTTTTAAATGTTTCATTCAGGCGAAAATTAGGCAATATTACATTTTTTAAACCAGTTATTCAAGTTTTTTGAAATTACAAATTGTCGTTCAATTTTTTTGGATGTTCTTTCGTGAATGTGGCTGGTGAATTGAGGAAGGATAAATTTTTCGTCTGAAAAAGACGTACTGAAGGCAGGGCTGGTAAGCCAATCAATAAAACTTAAACTTAAGCTTAAAACTTGAAATGAATTTTTGAAAATAAAATCTAAACTTACGCTTAAAGCTTAAAGACAAATTTTTTAAAGCTTAAACTTAAACTTGAAGCTGAACGGCCAAAAATCATTGGCTTACAGCTTAAAGCTTAAATCCATTTTGTAAAATAATTTTTCTTGTGGTTGGTGGGGGGGGGGGGGGGGGGTGAGAGAAATTCGAAACGAGATCGATTTTTCACATTTTTTTGTGATCAGAAAATTCATTGTAGGTATTTGAATTAAAAACGAAGAAAAAAAAGAAATTCAAGTTTTTTTCTCTAAATTTTTTCAAGCTTCTAAATTTTCTTCTCGAAATGCGAAATGTTTTCAAACTAAATTTTCCCCCGTAAAATATTTTTAAACTCAAAATTGCTTCTGAATTCTGAAACTTTTTCAAACTCGATTTCTATCTTTACATTTTTTCAACTCCAATTTTTCCCTCAATATTTTTTCAAACCAAAACTCCAAAGTTTTAAACTTCTTTTCAAAATTTTTCAACTCAATTTTTGTATCCAATCCTAATATTTTTTCATAATCAGAATTCTGGATTTCAAAAGTATATTATGTAAAATAATGTTTCCTGTTGCACCCCTACTCTAGTCACACCATGAAATTGTTTCTCATTTATTGAAATTTTTTTAGAGAATGAAAAAATGATAAGTATGTGAAAGAATCAGATTTATAAAAAATGTCAACTAATTGTAAATTGGGAAAAATTTTGAGTTGAAAAGCGATTGGAAAACAACCTGGAAAAATATCTAAGGAAATTTCAGATTGAAAAAATTTTAAGAATGTAGAAAAATGTTTCAAGAAAAATTTCAGAGCTGAAAATGATTTGAGTTTGAAAAAAATGTTTCATTTCAAGGTGAGAAAAAAATGGGGGAAAATTCTAAAATTTGAAATGATTTTATGTTGGGGAGAAATTGAAAAAAATTTTTAAGAACAATTGATGAATAATTTCATTTTTAAAAAAAGTCGGTAAAAATTTCAAGGTTAAGAAGAGATGAAAAAAGTCAATAGGTAGTTCAAAAAAAGTGAAAAAATTGAATGGAAATGGAAAGATGGAGCAAAAAGATTTTAAGTTTTAAGCTCAAAAAAAACTTAAACTTAAACTCAAAACTTGAAATTTTAAAAATAAAGCTTAGGCTTAAAGCATAGGCTCATTTCTGAAAAAATCATCGGCTCAACGGCTTAAAGCTTAAAGCTTAAGGCTGACTTACCAGCCCTGGATGAAGGTCCTTCTTTTTTGGTTTTGAGATTTCGTTAGACACTCGGCATTCCTTGCAGTGTTGCCATGTTGTTCTAGTCAATTTTTTTTTCAAAAACATCCCTATCGATTTTCCCAATTTTTCTTACATACGATACTCTTATTTTTTGGACATTTTCAGCATCAAAAATGCAAATAAAGTATATGGTGCGTCTTATATTTCAACGCTTTACTGTGATTTTTTTCCCTACTTCCAACTCTTAAATTGAATAATCTTGTTTTTTTACCCTTTCTTGTATCCTGAATTGGGACTCGAAGCCACCACAGTTAAAGTTGCTGGAACATTATCAACATCGTCTTGTAAATCTATAGCATGAGTCTCCGTTCCCAAATTCATCACAATGATGTAAGTGTTTTGTTTATAAGTTCTGGAAAAAGCCAGCATCCATTTGGATAGGTTGTGGAACTTCAGATCGCCATATTTCGCAGTGTCGGTTTTCCGGAGAGACATTAAGTTTTTGAAATAATTCAAACTGCTGTTTTCACGATTGTATTGATTTTGTGCGTTGACCTGCCAGTAATTTGGATGTACGGATAACCAGGGCGTTTCACCGGTGGAGAAACCTGAACCAGACGAATATTTATTTTGATATGAATGAGTCGATTTTCCAAAATGTATTATGAATTGATTTCCTTTGATTTTTTTTTTTGTGGTACGTATGAATGGTAAGAATTGATTCTATTAAAGTATTATTTTTAATTTTATTGGCATCATTCGGGAGATGCAAAGTGAAAGCTAGCGGGTGCCTCCCCAAAAATTACAACTGTTCAAAATTTCAGTATTTTCCGTTGAAAACAACTAATTCGAGCGGGAAAAATTTTATTTCGAAATTAAAACTTTGGAAAAGTCGACATTCTGAATCAGAAAAATGGCGGAATATTCATTCTGACCTTCGTCTTCTCATGAATATGATCTTTAAATTTTTATTAAAATTTTTCTTGTCTGTTTTATACCATTCTGGCCGATGAACAATTCGCACCATCCCAAAAAAGACTGAAGAATCAACTCATAACCATTATTTTTACGATTCTATAATATTTTTTTGATTATTATGTGTTCTAATTGACCCACCTGCATTTCTTGAATCATCCCAATGCATCGGTGTACGATGGAAAAACCTTTGAATGGTATCCTCGATTTGAGCAAGATGATTTGCTCCCATGCCGAGTTCTTCGCCGTAATATATTGTGGATGTGCCAGGTAACATGGTGGTCAATGCCAGTAAAACAGAATTGTATTCCGGATCGAAGTAATGTGCTATTCTGCCATAATCGTGGTTACCCAGCTGGAAAACAATGGAATTATTCGAATGTTCAAGATCAGAGCAGTGATTTTGCCAGCGAAATTCTCACTAATGATTCCTACTTACAGCCCAATTTGATTGCATGCCTTTTGGAACTTTATCCAACCACGTGTGCAGAAAATCGTTGAGGTCTCCAGCATCTAGATATTTTTTTGTCGTAGTGAATAGATAGTTTAGAGGCAAATGGAAATTTGGAAAGCGTTTTGTGCCGTAATACTTTATTACATTGTCCACTGATCCGTATGTTTCTCCTATTAGTACCCTGGGTTGGGAATAAAATGAGTACATATCGGATATTGGATATACTTTTTATTGAATTATTGTCCTAATTTTTTTTCATTTGTTCAAAAATATTACGTACGTTTGATTTCGTCTTCGATTCATTCGATCATATTGTTTGACGAATACATACAACTCGTTCAAGAACTTGAATGTATCTGGATGATTTAAGGTACGTTCGCATTGGTCAAACATCGAAAAAACTGTCGCATCAGGGCTCAAAGGTAGATTATCGCGAAGTTGTTCGTCTTCCATAAATATCATGGGTGCATCTACTCGAAATCCTGATACACCTTTTTCCAACCAGAATTTCATTAAGTCCTGAAAAAATACACACGAATTTAAAGATAATTCGTTTAGAATTAGAGGCATTAGTATTTGAAATGAGCCAATTTACTTTTATTTCTTTTTTGACTTCTTCACTTCTCAAATTCAAGTCCGGTTGTTTTACGTAACAGTGATGTAGAAAGAACTGCTTCCTTTCTTCGTTCCATGTCCACGCACTTCCACTTTCATGCATAGTAAGAAAGCTGAACTAAATATCAGAATTAAAATGTATTAAATGCTTTTTCAGAAGATTTAATCAAAATTTATTTGTAGAACTAATTTCGTACCCAATTATTCGGCGGAACAGGTTTGCCATTTTGATTATAACCTTTTGGATTGACCCAAACGTAGTAATCAGTGTACGGACTGATTTGCTTGATTGATTTTTGGAACCATTCGTGCTCATCGCTGCTGTGATTGATCACCAGGTCTGCTACGAAGTGCAAGCCTTGCCAAAAAAAAAAAAATTATTACAAATAATTCGAGTTCTTGAAATGAATAGGAATGGAAAGTATGGAACACATACCTCGACGTCGCATTTCTTTCATTAATCGTTCGAAATCTTCCATCGTTCCATAAATCGGATCTATTGCTTTATAATCGGTGATATCGTACCCGCCATCAATTTTCGAAGATGGATAAAATGGGTTCATGTAAATGGTATCTACTCCAATATCGACCAAATAATCCAGTTTGGATATTATCCCATTGATGTCTCCTATTCCGTCGCCATCGCTGTCTTTGAACGATTTCGGATATATTTGGTAGATGCTGGCGTGTTTCCACCATTCCCTATTCAATGCTGAGACGCAATAGATGGCCGATAGTGAAAATAAAATGTACAAGGATTTCATTTTTTACGAGATATTTTCGTTTTTTAAAAAAATGATCGACGAAAATGATTCACAATACAAAAAGTATCCCGAAATTTATTTCCAATCTCGAGTTGAGAATAGGTTATTGAAAAATTCACTTGAAAATTTGATACATGAACTGAGTTTCGTTATCATCACAGAACCATAAGTTAATAACTGGCTTCTGTAGCCAATAAATTTACATATTTAAACGAATATTGTGATAACCTTTTTTGGCAATTTGGTGTAATATACTTAAGATTGCTCTTCACAGTTCCCTGAACACTTCACTCAAAATATGGGTGTCAATGTTGTGTATTCCAATTAAGGTATTGAAAAATCAATCGAACATTGAAATTAGGTGAGGTGCTCGAGAGTATTTGATGGGTTTTCAATTTGCCAATGACGTGAAAATATTAATTACGTATCATCGAAACATTTTTATTACTTATTACATTTTTTTGAACTGTTAAATTCAAATCTTAACTTGGCAATGAAACCGGCAACTGAAAAGAGTGGCCTCCAATTTCGACAAAAATTAATGATTTATTATATTTAATTGTGTGAGGGACTTTTCATAAAATTGTATGCTTTTTAGACGTAAAAGAAGTGAAGCTCGGAGTGCAAATTGATGTTAATGTACAGTTTTTCACTTCTTTTTGTTGGTGTTACATGCTTGGAGCTTCGGTCATGCTACGGCAAATATGTGCAACTCTGATCAGTTTACAATGAAATCGCTGATGACCCTCTGAAAAGGAGTTAACAAGTTAGTAAATCGTGAAATTGAATTTTTCCTGATTTTTGCCAAATTTAGAACGTTCACCGAATCATCTGAAAATCGAACCAATTTTTTGTTCACCGCGAAAAAATTTTTATTACATTTAAAAAAAATATTCCATCTCAGTGCTTACTGCATTATATGATTTTCACGGTTTGTATAAAATTTCAGTTAGGTGCACTGTTATCAAAAATTTTTGAAAAATTTATTAAAATTGTTTTTTTTTTTTTACCAAAAAGTGTTTCAGCCTGGTTTTTAGCTCATTGATTGAACTCCTTCGAAAATCTGGTAATTCATTACCTATACAAGGTGTCTAATATAAAAATACAACAAACGAAGAGAAGAATCACTTCAAATTATTTTAGATATTGAAAAAATTATCTATTAATGAATGTTTTTTTCTTTAAAAATTTATTACGGGATCAAAATTTTCTATTTTTTTTTCACATTTTTAGAACTTTTTCAACCAGGAAATTTCTCAAACACCAGACATGCCACGGAGTCACCTTTTTTAGTGACTTGTCCCCTATTTTCAGGATTGGTCACTAAAAGTCCCTTTTCTGGCCAAAAGTCACTTTTTTCATTCAAACGGCCTTCCGCTCTTGCATAAAATTTAAAAAAATACTAGCTTATTTTTTAGAACTCGTAATTTTTAGTTGCAGAATATTATGATTTTTTTCAGTAAAAACTTATTTTAGGTGGGAGTTATAATAATTATAAATGTATTATTATAAAAAAAAGTTTATTCTTTTTTTCAGTTATTTGAAGCATATTTTTAAACTCGTAGCTTCAAGTAAAGATTTATTAAGGGTAAAATGCTCTGATCTCGACTGCTTCCTAATTTCGACCACCAGCCGATTTCGGCCGTTATAGACGCAATTTACCGGGAAAAAATTTTTCAGGCTCCTTTTTCACAGATAAACAATTTGAGATCAAAATGACATCCCTACAGCGAGAAAATTGAAAAAAACGAAATCGCATAGTAGTATACAGTCATTTTAGGTTTTGACCCCCCCAAAAAAATAGCAGAAAGGGGAAGTTTCGTAGTAGGGTATGTATTTTAAGATTCCCGAACTTCCCTTAAATTGGTGCATAATTTAGCCCCCCCCCCTCCTTGAGGAGTAAGGGGGTTCAAATTGTGGTTTTTCGTCTGTAACTTTCGAAATAACGCACTTATGAAAAAATAGTTGAAACAAAAGTTGTAGAGCATTAAAAAACGAACAATTTTGTCATTTACCATTTTCTCTCAGGATGTCATGGGGAGGAGCTAGAGCCTTCAGAAAAAAATCAGTTTTGAAAATTGCCCATTACCTCAAATAATTATCAATAATCGGGTTAATAGACTTTTAAGAATGTTTTTTTTGCATAGTACATCCCATTACTAAGTAGAATCATGAAAATGTACAACCGACCCCTCATCTCAAAGTAGGGGGTGGACCCTCTGTAAGAAGAGCCGCCTTTTCCCCTAAGAATAGCTAAGCTGCAGTGAACAATTCGAAAAATTGGTCCAAACAAACGTTGTAGAGTGTTAAAAGACGAACATTTTACTTTTTTTTACGTTGTCTTGGGAGCGAGTTATTGCTGAAAAAAAAATCGGCGCAGCGTTCGGAAATATTTCCCGAATTTTGAACCCCCATTTTCAGCACTATTCCAGAGAGATAAATTCTTCTCCGAAATACAATTAGTAGGTAGTGGATTTAGCCTTTTTTTTTTTTTTTTGGAAAGATATAGAAGGACCATGCATATGCGGGAGGAAGAGGGAGGGGGGGGGGTCAATTTACCAAGGAGAAAAATATTCTCACTTTTAGTATGGTATGTAGGTGATATCAATAGAAGTGATTCGGGGGTCATTTGGCCTCAAGTGGAACTTTGTAAAAATTCTTACGCTATTCGACTTGTATTGGTAGAAGATGATTTTAGAGCGCATGAGCGAATTTTTATCTCACCCCTGGGAGGCTGGGGGCTCAAAATACGCGATTTTCAAGCTAATAACTTTTAAAAATTCTCTCTCCGCGGGTTTTCGACCGATTTTTTTCAAATTTAGCACATAGGTGGAGGTACTAGAGGGAAGTGCTCTAAAAATTTTTCAGATTTTTTCGACCACTTTAATGACCTTACATTTGACTTTGAAAATTTCAAATCGTTCTGGGGAGCACGGCTTTGATGCTGTCTTAAATTTTTTTCAAATTTAAATTTCCTAATGTATTTCATACTTCTGAAACCAGTTAGTAATAGAATCCGAACCTTCTGAATCCGAATTTGTTATTGGTTTCCAGATAGAATGTCCCCCTTATTGCACCAGAGCCTTTCAATATCTACAACTTTTTCAATTTTCACGTCAATGGATTAGAATCGTTCAATAATTCTCACTTGGTAATGATCGAATAATATTTTTAGTTTGAAGTAAATCTCGAAGTTGGAGTGCTTACAGTAAATTTGCTTACAACTTTGAGCAGTTGAGTGGTTGTGATGTAGAATACTTAGATAGGTATATGAACATTTCGTCACATGGTGTAACGAATTATTTATTTTATCTTGTTATATTTTTTCATTTTCAAGTGAAAATATGTACTTCTTCAGATTACAGATTCGCTACCATATTGATTTTAAAACGTTTTGATGAGGGAAGTGATCTGTTGGTTCCTGCATGTCAAAATGTAAGAATTTGTTATTTCATAACAAAGTACTCTCTCAATTATAAATCAGTGAAAATTACCGAAAATCACCGAGAAACAGTCAGAATTGCAGCACAGGAGAAAATCAGTGAAAATTTTTTCACTGAAAACAAATCAGTGAAAGAAAATCACTGGAAATCAGTGAAAATTCACTGAAAACTCAGTGATATTTATGAAATTCACTGAAAAATCTGTGAAATTCTTTGAATAATCAGTGAAAAATCACTGAAAATCAGTGAATTTCACTGATTTTTCCTGTGCTGCAATTCTGACTGTTTATCAGTGATTTTTCACTGATTCGGAATGAGAGAGTACGCTGTTCCTCTCAGTTCACAACAATTTGTAAAAATTGAAAGATCTTTAAAGAAGGAAGTTTTTATTTTCTTAACGATATATTAGAATATACGAGTAGTTACATATTAGCAAAGAGTTAATAGGCAGTAGGCACATACATAAATATTGATCAAAGTACCAGAGAAATTTGATCTTGAAAATTGAATCTTTCAGTGTAGTAAATTTATTTACTTGAAGTTGAGCACTACAACGGAATGAGGTCTGAGGACGGATGAGGTAGGATAATTCGACGTCGTTTCCATTTTGAAACTGTAAAAATTGAACAATATTTTCATTTAGTCAAAATTTCTAAAATTTTCATGTAAATAAAGTCGAATTTCAGTTCACATAATTTGACTCTTTCAAGCTAAAATCATATTTTTGCATGATGATTATATCTTGTTTGATTTTTTGTTGTTTTTTTTCTCTGATTTTATGAACATATAAATGCAGTCAGATTCAAAGGTTTCGCATGTGTACCTAACCAAAAAATTTGAATATTAGAGTCGTGGTGTCAACTAGCAAGAAAACTAGGGGAACCAGAAAATACCGAGTCGTAGTTATCTTCAATAGCCAGAAAGCCAGAAAATAACAAGAATTTTAATGATTTTACTGCAAAAAGCTTGAATTTTCAACGTTTTTCTCTTCCTTTGAAATTTTTAATCGAAGGATAAAAAATCGTGTTTTTTTTGTGAATTTAAAGGAAGAAAAATTACCTACATGAAATTAGCAAGAATAATTCAATTTTTCTGATCCAGGAGACACCATTAGATTGTCTAATGGATCTACTGGTCCCAGGTATTGATTTTTTGAGAATTCCTGTAAATGTCCTACTTCTCGACAAAAGGTCTTGTGTTTTTTTGAATAAGTTTCTTAAATCTTCCATTCAGGCGAAAATTAGGCAATATTACATTTTTTAACCAGTTATTAAATTTTTTTTGAAATTACACATTTTCGTTCAATTTTTTGGATATCCTTTCGCGAATGTGGCTGGTGCATTGGGGAAGGATAAGTTTTCGTGCTGAAAAAGACGTGCTGAAGGTCCTCCTTTTTGTGTTTGAGATTTCGTTAGACATTCGGCATACATTGCAGTGTTGCTATGTTGTTCTGGCCAGTTTTTTTTTTCAAACACATCCCTATCGATTTTCTCAATTTTTCTTACATACGATACCTATATTTTTTGGACATTTTCAACATCAAAAGTGCAAATAATATGGTGCGTCTTATATTTCAACGCTTTATTGTGATTTTTCCCCCTAATTCCTACTCTTAAATTAAATAATCTTGTTGTTTACCCTTTCTTGTATCCTGAATTGGGACTCGAAGCCACCACAGTTAAAGTTGCTGGAACATTATCAACATCGTCTTGTAAATCTATAGCATGAGTCTCCGTTCCCAAATTCATCACTATGATGTAACTGTTTTGTTTATAAGTTCTGGAGAAAGCCAGCACCCATTTGGATAGGTTGTGGAACTTCAGATCGCCATATTTCAAAGTGTCGGTTTTCCGAAGAGACATTAAGTCTTTGAAATAATTCAGACTGCTGTTTTCACGATTGTATTGATTTTGTACGTTGATATGCCAGTAATTTGGATGTACAGATAACCAGAGCGTTTCACCGGTGGAGAAACCTGAACCAGACGAATATTTATTTTGATATGAATGAGTCAATTTTTCAAAATGTAGGTATTATGAATTGATTTCCTTTGGTTTTCTTTTCTGGTCCGTATGGATGATACGAATTGATTCAATTAAAGCGTTATTTTCAATTACATTGGCGTCATTCAGGAGATGCAAAGTGAAAGCTAGCGGGGTGCCTCCCCCAAAATAACAATTTTTCAAAATTGCAGTAGGGCTATTCCGTACTAAAACAGACCAAAAATGAAGTCGGGTCTTCCGATTTCGCTCAAATTTTTTTTTACGACTTTCCTTTGGTGGTCTAATCACGAAACTTAGATCATTTCTTTTCTATCACTCAAGTGGGCGGGGAAGCGGGCCTCGAAATTTTCACGCAATCGCGATTTTTTAGCTTTGATCCCCGATGACTGGAAAAGGGGGTCAGTTGGAGCATGGGGAAGGAGTCGGATCAAAAAGTAAGTCGATTTTCGAATTCTACGCCCTCAAATTAGTTAGAATCGATATTCCACACGATATTTTCGTTTCTCAACATGTTTTTTTCCCGAAATGGGGGGGGGGGGGGCTAGAGGGACACTAAATTGTCGAATGAAAAAAAAATTCGAACTCGGTGCCCTCAAAAACCTAACAAACGACAGGTCACTCGTTATTTTTCATTTTTTCGAATTTTTTCCCTATCAAGGAGGCTAATGGGGGGTTCAGAAGAGTCGAATGAAAAAACTGAGTACATATTCGAAATTAGTGCCTTTGAATTAATAGTAATCGATTTTTTAGTCTACTTTTTCGATTTTTTTGAATTTTAGTCAAAATTGTGGACCTCTCTACCCCCCTGGGATGTAGAGATACCATTTCGAAAATTTGTTGGTTGGAAAAAAGGTGAAAAGAGCTCCTCACTGTAATTTTTTCAGATTTTCAAATGGTAGCTTTCATCTTTTGTTCTTATCATGAAAGTTGAGCTTTTACCATCAAAGTTCAACTTTGAGATTTTCAAAATGTGATTACCGTTTTTGAATTTACTATTAATTATTTTTCAGACCCTGCAAATAGTTTTTCCCCAAATACAATCTATCTCGAGATATGAGCCTTCAAAGTTGGGTAATTTGGCTAAAAAAATCGCAGTTGCATGAAAATTTCGAAGCCCACCTCCTCGCCCCCTTGAGGTTTAGAAAAGAAATGATCGTGGTTTTGTAATTAGATCACTAAGGGGAACTCGAAAAAAAAATTGAGCGAAATCAGAAGACCCGACTACATTTTTTGGTATGTTTTAGTATGGAATATTTCAGTATTTTTCGTTGAAAACAAGTATTTCGAGCTGAAAAATTTTATTTCGAAATTAAAAGTTTGTCAATGTTGATATTCTGAATCAGAAAAATGGCGGAATATTCTTTTTGGCCTAGTGACCTTCGTCTTCTCATGAAAACCAACTTTAATTCGTCTCTTATCAAGAGGTGATCTTTAGATTTTTATTTAAATCTTTTTTTGTATCTTTAATGCCATTCTGACCGATGATTAGTAGATTAGTTGGCATCATTGCAAAAAAAAAACTGGAGAATCAAGGAATCAACTCATAACCATCATTTTTACGTTTCTATAATATTTGATGATTTTGTGTTCTGATTGACTCACCTGCATTTCTCGAATCATCCCAATGCATTGGTGATCGAAAGAAACCTCGTTGATAGGGATCTCCGGATGGAACAAGATGATTTGCTCCCATGTTGAGTTCTTCACCATAATATATTGTGGATGCACCAGGTAACATGGTGGTCAATGCCAGTAAAACAGAATTGTATTCCGGATCGAAGTAATGTGCTATTCTGCCATAATCATGGTTACCCAGCTGGAAAACAATGAAATTATTCGAATGTTCTAGATCAGAGCAGTGATTTTGCCAGCGAAATTTTCACGAATGATTCCGACTTACCGCCCAATTTGATTGCATGCCTTCTGGAACTTTGTCCAACCATGTGTGCAGAAAATCGTTGAGTTCTCGAGCATCTTGATATTTTTTTGTCGAGGTGAAGAGATAGTTTAGAGGCAAATGGAAGATCGGTAAACGTTTTGTGCCGTAATACTTTATTACATTGTTCACCGATCCGTATGTTTCTCCTATTAGTACTCTGGTTTGGGAATAAAATGATTATTAGATATACTTTTTATTGATTTACTGCCCTATTTATTTTTTCATTTGTTCAATAATATTACGCACGTTTGATTTCGTCTTCGATTCATTCGATCATATTGCTTGACGAATACATTCAACTCGTTCAAGAACTTGAATGTATCTGGATGATTGAAGGTATGTTCGCATTGGTCAAATAACGAAAAAACTGTAAAATCGGGGCTCAGAGGTTTATTATCGCGGAGCAGTTCGTCTTCCATGTACAACATTGGCGCATCTACTCGAAACCCTGATACACCCTTTTCCAACCAGAATTTTATGATGTCCTAAAAAAAAACATACATAAATTTTATGATAATGCGATAAAGAATTAGAGGCATTAGTTTTTGAAATGGGACAATTTACCTTTACTTCTTTTTTGACTTCTTCATTTCTCAAATTCAAGTCCGGTTGTTTAACGTATACTTGATGCAGATAAAACTGCTTCCTTTCCTCGTTCCATGTCCATCCACTTCCACTTTCATGCATAGTAAGAAGGCTGATCTAAGTATCAAAATTAAAATATGTATATTGAATGCTTTTATAGAAGGTTTAATAAAAATTCATTCATGAAATCAATTTTGTACCCAGTTATTTGGCGGAACAGGTTTGCCATTTTGATCGTAGCCTTTTGGATTGACCCAAATGTAGTAATCAGTGTATGGGTTGATTTTCTTAATTGATTTTTGAAACCATTCGTGCTCATCGCTGCTGTGATTGATCACCAGGTCTGGTACGAAATGCAAGCCTTGCCAAAAAAAATCATTAAAAATAATTCGAGTTCTTAAAATGAATGGGAATGGAAAGTATGGAACACATACCTCGACGTCGCATTTCTTTCATTAATCGTTCGAAATCTTCCATCGTTCCATAAATCGGATCTATTGCTTTATAATCGGTGATATCGTACCCGCCATCAGCCTTCGAAGATGGATAAAATGGGTTCATGTAAATGGTATCCACTCCAATATCGGCCAAATAATCCAGTTTGGAAATTATCCCATTGATGTCTCCTATTCCGTCGCCATCGCTGTCTTTGAACGATTTCGGGTATATTTGGTAGATGCTGGCGTGTTTCCACCATTCTTTATTCAATGCTGAGACGCAGACGCAATAGATGACCGATATTGAAAATAAAATGAACAAGGGGTTCATTTTTTACGAGATATTTTCGTTTTTAAAAAATTTATCGTCGAAAATGATTATTCAAAATACAGAAGTATCTGGAAATTTATTTCCAATTTCGAATTGAGAAAATGTAATTTGAAAGTTTGGTTATTAATTCGATACACGAGCTGGATTTTGTCACCGTCACAGAACCATAATTGATAACTGATTTCCATCGATAATCAATTCAGGTATTTAAATGCGTATTGTGATAGCCTTTATTGGCAATTTGGTGTTATATGATACTCAAGGTTGCTCATTAGTAATTTGATTTCCCTGAACACTTCATTGGAAATATGGATGTCAACGTTGTGTAATTCAATTAAGGTATTGAAATATCAGTCGAATATTGAAGTTAGATGAGGTGCTCGAGTGTGTTTGATAGGTTTTTAATTTGCCGATGACGTGAAAATATTAATTACTTATCATCGTAACATTTCCATTATTACAGTTTTTTGAAATGTTCAATTCCATTCTTAACTTGGCAATGAAACCAGCAACTGAGAATAAGTGTCCCCAATTTCGACATTTCGATGGAAATTAATGAGGTAGTTAATGAGTGAGGGACAGTAAGGGACTATTCAAAAAAAAATCTAAAAGTATTCTAGCCGTAAGAGAAGTAAAGCTAGGAGTTCAAATCGTTGCCCATGTGCAGTTTTTTGCCTCATTTTAGTAGTGTCATCATTGGGGCTTCGGTCATGGTACGAAAAAGTCCAATTTGAATTTCTATGTGCTTCTGTGTTATCAATTTACGTTGAAATTGGATACCTCTGTCCTCTGATTACCCTCTGAAAGGGAATTAGCTATATTTAAATCGCGAAATTTAATATTCGTAACGCATCATGAGAAACCATATCTTAAAGTGATAGAAATGTTTTCGAAAAAAAAAACAAAATAGGTCAAAAATTTTATTTTTATCAAAAATGACTTTTCGCCGAAAATGCATTCTCTGATGTTTGAAGAACATTTTAAACATCCCACCTACTTGTTTTCGTTGTTTTACTGGTTCGTACGAGCGTTTCACCATTTTCTTGAATAATGAAGTTTAAACAGTTTCATAATTTTTTTCAACTCTTTCGCAAGGTTGGTTACACTGGGTGGCGAGATATGGACCTGAAACTTGCAACATTGAATTTCTCGTGAAATTTTACTACAGGACCATTAATTTTTCATCGTAATTCCATTTCTATACATAAGTCGTAGAAATTGAAAAAAATGTAATGAAAAACTTTAAGAGCTTTTTCCTCGAAAAGTTGTTTTCAGCACTTCTCAACTTTGAAATATCATAACTCAGCGAGTTTTGTTCCGAGTGAGCTGCGATTTGCTCCATTCGACTCCGCGTACATTTTTATATCACACTGAGAGAACAGTGTGGCGAAATTGACTACAAATTTTGGAAAAACTTATCCAGTCCGAGTTTGTGATGCTTTTTACCGCAGTTGTGGTACTTTTTTTACCGCAAATGTGGTAGGTACTTACTTTTTACCACAGTTGTGGCAAAAAAAGTACCACAACTGTGGTAAAATGCATCACAAACTCGGACTGGATAAGTTGTTCCACAATTTGTAGTCAACATCGCCACAATTTTTTCTCTCAGTGCAGAAAAAGTCAGAATCACACTTTTAACCCTTTTCACCCTAAGGTATGGTTTCTCATGACGTCATGACGAGTCAAATTTTTTCTTGATTTTAGCCAAATTCAAAACGTTTACCGAATCACCTCAAAATCGAACCAATTTTTGATTCACCAAGGAAAAAATTTGATTACATTTTTGAAAAAAATTAATGTCAGAGCTACCTAGTATCTACTGCATTATGATTTATACAGTTTGTATAAAAACTTAAGATGGCTGCACTGCTATCAAAAATTTTCTGAAAATTTATTAAAATTTATTTATATGAACAAAAAAATGTTTCAACCTAGTTTTTAGGCCATTGTTTGAATTGAACACCTAGAGTTTTTCAAAAATCGAGTAATATGAATATTATTATTAATATTTATTAAAATATAAAAAAATAAATAATAATTCTAATCAATTTAAAAATAATATAGAATTGAAATAAAATCGAGGGAAGCCAGAATTAATCGAGCACTCGGTACATCTGAGTAAATAGATAGGTTTTAAAGCGAAACAATTATTTAATCAACTAATTCAGTAAAGACTAACAAAATTAAAAAAAATTAGGTTTTAAATCGAAACAATTATTTAATCAACTATTTCGGTAAAGACTAAAAAATTAAAAAAAATTGTGGGGCGGGCAGATGCCCACTTATACTTTAAAGAATTGGTACCTACTTTTCTCAACACCTTCAACTTTAAATTATTCTAGCGTATTGAAAAACATGTGAGGCCTCTGAACGCCCCACAATTTTTTTCAATTTTCTAGTCTTTTCCAAAATAGTTGGTTAAATAATTGGTGAAGTGGAAGGATGTTTTTCTGGGCTTCTGGGCCTTTGGGCGGATTTCACCTTTATATCATAACATTTTATTATCGAAAAGCTTATTAGGAGGTATTAAAATTTGGCACGTATTATTCGTAGATAAACGATGCTGACTCACACTGGAGCTGTGTGGTCAAGAGGGCGGGGGACTAATTCTTTTTTGGCGGATAACAAATTCCTTCATTTTTACATTCAGCAACCAACAAATCATTCCCTTCATAAAAACATTTAAAAATCAATAACGAATCTGAAACGCCAAGAATTTTCAATTGAAAATAAAAAAATATAATAAAATACAAGATAATGCGTTACACCATGTGACAAAATAGTCGTACAGGTATCTATACGTATTCTACGTCACAACCATGCAACTGCTGAAAGTGGTAAGCAAATTTACTACAACCACTCCACCTTCGAGATGTAGTTTAAACAAAAAAATATAGGTAATTCGATTGTTACAGAGTCAGAATTATTAATAGACACTAATCCATTGACGTGAAAATAGGAAAAATGGTTGATCTTGAAATTTAAACTGAACCACTAAACTTCAATTCATATCAACTACATACCATACTAAAAATATGAAAATATTTTTCTCCTTGTTAAATTGACCCCTCTCCCCCCCTTCCTCCCGCATATGCATGGTCCTTCTATATCTGTCCAAAAAAATTGGCTAAATCTACTATCTACTACTTGTATTTCGGAGAAGAATTTAACATGGGGGAAAACAATCTGGTTCCAGAAAAAGATCGATAGTACGATAGGGAATTTCATCGCACACCAATGCATTGGGATGACACCAAAAAATCCGACTGCAATGCAAGGTATAAACCGAAAATCGAAATTCATAAATTGAAATTCTTGACTTTCGAAATTAAGACAACACTATGATAAATCGTGAAAATGTTGCCATTTTTTTTTTTATTCTTCTAAACTTTTTCATATTTTTTCATACCTACTATTTTTCAAATTTTACAGACTCCTCACGTACAAGTATACTGATTAATGCAAAACCAAAAAAGGTGAGATTATTCTGCTTCTAAACATTCTATTTTTCTTCAAGTTACAGAATAAAGCATAAATCCCACAATTTTATTATTAGGTAGAGAAATTCACGGTTGAAAACGTTTTAAACAAGAGAAAAAAAACTGAAAACTTACGTTAGATCAAGTAATTTAATTTTCAAACAAAAAAATCATTATTATTAGAGTTTTTTTTTTACAAATAATTCATAAAATAATTTCAAGTGAATCTTCTCTCCTTTTTTGTATTTTTATATGTATGTAGCTATGTACTAGACAACTTGTTCATTAGGGTAGAGCGCGAAAAAAAAAAACATACCTCGGATTTTGACCAAATTCGCTGGGGTTGTTGGGTCACTATCGGAGACTACCAAAAAAAAATTCGAGCCCCCCAGGTGAAGTTGGGGGGAGGAGCTAATGGAATTCGTCCTGATCTTTGATTTATGGCTAGAAAAATTTACATTTTTTTTCGTTTTTCAATCATCACAAAGAAATTATGGGTAAAATTTTTCCACCAGTGCAGCAAATTGTAATCCAAAAAACACCAATGTATGGAATCCTATTATACTAAAATCCAAGGCGAATTTTGCCCATTTTCGGGAGATGTAAAGTTTGGTTGTAAAATTTAGCCGGCATTGAAATAAATATCGCTGGCTGCTAAAATTTAAAGTCTGAATTCCAGTTAGGTAGGTACTTTAATAGGATACAAAATGGACAATTTTTATTTTTTTTAATTTGTTTCTAATCCGCTATCCAAAAAACGTACAACTTGTTGGTTAGCAAATTGGGCAATTCTACGACGTTTGTTTACATTCGTTTTGAGAGTCATTTTCTTATCACGTCAATAATTTACAAACTCTGGATTTTTCCTGTAAATTTTTAACTCTAAATTTTTTCAACGTAAATGTTCAAGTTCTGAATTTTTTTCCTGTGTTAAAAATGTGATTTTTCAAAAACAATACACACGGATTTGAGAAAAATTGAAAAAAATTTCACTGATTTGTTTTCAGTGAAAAAAAATTCACTGATTTTCTCCTGTGCTGCAATTCTGACTGTTTCTCAGTGATTTTCAGTAATTTTCACTGATTTATAATTGAGAGAGCAGTTTTGCTTAGTTCAAATTTGTATGTATTATGCACCATCTGCCTACTGAAAATACGTCCTGACTATACCACTGAATCAACAAATATTTCAGTTATTTTCCAATAAATTTTAACCCCCTTCCCTCCATTTTTTCTCCAATTCTGCTTCTCCCTTATATAATTTCTGAGTGCGTCTATGCCCTATTAAAACACCACTCATTGCTTTTTGATTGGATTTTAGGTAGTAAAATTTTTTTGAAAGTTTTGAATAAATATTGTTGAAGATTTCTGTTTTCATTGAAACTGACCAAGAAATTCTCCTAACTCTCAATTCTTCGATTTAGACTAAAATATTCTATATCGAAAAAAGCACCACAAAAAATCCTCATTTCAAATGTTCGTCCGCTGAAATTTATTTTTTTATTTTTTGATAATTTCTATCTTGTATTTTTTGTAAAATTTCAAAAATTCGGAGTTTGAGAAACTGGGTATATTACCTCGTTTAATGAATTTTAACAGTTGCAATTTCAGAGAAACTTGAAAAATTGGTGTGAGGTCCGGAGTATAATTGTCCGAATCTTGGTTACCAAGGAGGGGAGAGGGGGGGGGGGGGGTCATAAAACTATTTTTTTTCATTGGATACAAGGTAGATCATTTATAGAGTGTTACTGAAATTTTAAAGTTTCATTAAAGAAATTCCAGTGGGATCAAAAATATTCAGTACCCAGTTCCTTAAATTTCGTTGAGTTATTTAAGAACAATTTTTCGAAAATTTCCTAACCTCAGAGAGGAGCTGAATTAAATTATATTTTTTTTTTTTTGAAAAAACATGAAAAATATAATCAACGAATTCCGAATAAAATTCATTCTAAAAAAAATTCACAAAAATGTCGTATCACAGGAATTTTTGAAGTCCTGAATCCATTTCTAGAGTTATTTTGAGCCCAAACTTGGGATGAGGAGGTTGAGACATAATTTAAATTTTTTTCAACTTATCGATCGTGGTATCAAAATATAATTTTTTTATATCCTATCCTATTATACTAAAATCCAAGGCGAATTTTGCCCATTTTCGGGAGATGTAAAGTTTGGTTGTAAAATTTAGCCGGCATTGAAATAAATATCGCTGGCTGCTAAAATTTAAAGTCTGAATTCCAGTTAGGTAGGTACTTTAATAGGATACAAAATGGACAATTTTTATTTTTTTTAATTTGTTTCTAATCCGCTATCCAAAAAACGTACAACTTGTTGGTTAGCAAATTGGGCAATTCTACGACGTTTGTTTACATTCGTTTTGAGAGTCATTTTCTTATCACGTCAATAATTTACAAACTCTGGATTTTTCCTGTAAATTTTTCAAACTCTAAATTTTTTCAACGTAAATGTTCAAGTTCTGAATTTTTTTCCTGTGTTAAAAATGTGATTTTTCAAAAACAATACACACGGATTTGAGAAAAATTGAAAAAAATTTCACTGATTTGTTTTCAGTGAAAAAAAATTCACTGATTTTCTCCTGTGCTGCAATTCTGACTGTTTCTCAGTGATTTTCAGTAATTTTCACTGATTTATAATTGAGAGAGCAGTTTTGCTTAGTTCAAATTTGTATGTATTATGCACCATCTGCCTACTGAAAATACGTCCTGACTATACCACTGAATCAACAAATATTTCAGTTATTTTCCAATAAATTTTAACCCCCTTCCCTCCATTTTTTCTCCAATTCTGCTTCTCCCTTATATAATTTCTGAGTGCGTCTATGCCCTATTAAAACACCACTCATTGCTTTTTGATTGGATTTTAGGTAGTAAAATTTTTTTGAAAGTTTTGAATAAATATTGTTGAAGATTTCTGTTTTCATTGAAACTGACCAAGAAATTCTCCTAACTCTCAATTCTTCGATTTAGACTAAAATATTCTATATCGAAAAAAGCACCACAAAAAATCCTCATTTCAAATGTTCGTCCGCTGAAATTTATTTTTTTATTTTTTGATAATTTCTATCTTGTATTTTTTGTAAAATTTCAAAAATTCGGAGTTTGAGAAACTGGGTACCTATATTACCTCGTTTAATGAATTTTAACAGTTGCAATTTCAGAGAAACTTGAAAAATTGGTGTGAGGTCCGGAGTATAATTGTCCGAATCTTGGTTACCAAGGAGGGGAGAGGGGGGGGGGGGGGGGTAAAAAAACTATTTTTTTTCATTGGATACAAGGTAGATCATTTATAGAGTGTTACTGAAATTTTAAAGTTTCATTAAAGAAATTCCAGTGGGATCAAAAATATTCAGTACCCAGTTCCTTAAATTTCGTTGAGTTATTTAAGAACAATTTTTCGAAAATTTCCTAACCTCAGAGAGGAGCTGAATTAAATTATATTTTTTTTTTTTTTGAAAAAACATGAAAAATATAATCAACGAATTCCGAATAAAATTCATTCTAAAAAAAATTCACAAAAATGTCGTATCACAGGAATTTTTGAAGTCCTGAATCCATTTCTAGAGTTATTTTGAGCCCAAACTTGGGATGAGGAGGTTGAGACATAATTTAAATTTTTTTCAACTTATCGATCGTGGTATCAAAATATAATTTTTTTATATCCTATCCTATTATACTAAAATCCAAGGCGAATTTTGCCCATTTTCGGGAGATGTAAAGTTTGGTTGTAAAATTTAGCCGGCATTGAAATAAATATCGCTGGCTGCTAAAATTTAAAGTCTGAATTCCAGTTAGGTAGGTACTTTAATAGGATACAAAATGGACAATTTTTATTTTTTTTAATTTGTTTCTAATCCGCTATCCAAAAAACGTACAACTTGTTGGTTAGCAAATTGGGCAATTCTACGACGTTTGTTTACATTCGTTTTGAGAGTCATTTTCTTATCACGTCAATAATTTACAAACTCTGGATTTTTCCTGTAAATTTTTCAAACTCTAAATTTTTTCAACGTAAATGTTCAAGTTCTGAATTTTTTTCCTGTGTTAAAAATGTGATTTTTCAAAAACAATACACACGGATTTGAGAAAAATTGAAAAAATTTTTTTTTTTTGATTCTATCTTATAGAAAATTTCACGCTGAATCGAATGCCGCAAACCGCAGACCTCTATCTCTTTTAGAAACAAAGTTACAGCGAAAACTTGCTTAAATTATGTGAAAAATCACATTTTTTTCGCTTTGCTCGCGAAAAGTGAGATTTCTGAGAAATCTAGGCGTTCTATGCAGGGGTGCCGAGAAGCCTGAGTTCTTGAGGACAATTCTTCAAAAATATTTTTGGGGTGAAAGTGTCCCTTTTCAGAAATCACAATTCAACTCTGAATTTACCTTTGATTATATAAATTACATGGATTGCCAGTCCATTAGTTAAAAAAAGTGTTTTTTGAAGCGGAAAAAAGAAAAGATCGAAACGTAGTGCGCATGCTTGAAAATCATTAAAAATTTGTTTATTTTGACACAAAATTTTCTTCATTTGATTGGATGATTGGGATTGAAACGGGAGAAATCAGTGGCTAGATAATGTTTTGTTGACACTGTGGATTAATGTTTCGAATTCTTGAATGATAAGAAATTTCCAAATTTCAGATTTATCAACAGTTTTTGATGAAAATTTTGCTCAACCAAAGTGAAGTGATTATAAAAATTTATAAATCAGTCGTTTTACAATGTTTTTGGGATTCTTTCAATAGTAATTAATAAATTACGTAACTTCAAATTAAATTCAAACACAATGTCAACAATTCACGCATGCGCTTCGAAATTCTATCTTTTTATTTTTCCGCTTCAAAACACCTGATATGAACTGGCAATCCATGTACATATATATAATCAAAGGAATTTACCCTCCAAAACCACAAGAAACCGCCCCCAAAACCACCTAAAATTTCCCTCCTCCCTCAAAAAAAACACAAAAATTTCCTCCCAAATCAAAATTTTTCAAACATGTTGGCCTCGCTACGCTCGTCCTTATTGTATTTCTATTTTCATAATTTTAAAATAATCCAAATCCTACAAAAATGATTTTTTCCCTTATTTTTCCTCAAAATTATTTTAATTAATTTTGTTTGTATTTTTTCTCCTTAGAAATTATTTTTAATGTTTTTAAGAACTTTGGCCTCGCTGAGCTCTGTCTTATCGTAGGTGTTTCTCCTTTAATGATTTTAAATTAGCAGTGGTCGATTTTTTATTCAGGTTTATTAATCCAAAACATTGTTTCATTGCACCTGGAATTTGAGGTTTTCAAAAATTTTCGCCCTCGCTCCACTTGGAACAAAATCGTTTCTCACATACCCACATTGAAAGCATAAAAGTTATTTTATAAAATTATTATTATTCTTGAAATTTTCCTACCTCACCCTCGCTTCGCTCGGGACAAATAGACATGTTTTATAATTTTTTTCAATTACATATAAAGAACATGGTGGAAATCTCTAATAAGTACTGAGGTATGTTTTTAAATGTTTTTTAAAATGACAAAATAGGAAAAAGCAATAAAAGTGAATGAGAGAGACAAGGGGGTGAAAAAAATTACTTAGGTCACCAAATTTGTGCCATCAATCTCTGTCCCCAAAAGCCAAAATGTTTCGTGCCTTAATCTGAATAAATTGGTTTTAAAAATTTTCAATCATGTTTGCTGCAGACAATACCATCAAAAAGTAGGTCACAAGGAGTGTATTGTACTCCTCCCTATATCCGTGGCCGGGATGCAATGTATAATGCACCCCCCTTTCCAAATTACCCTAGATAGATATTTTCAAAGCATTAAAACCCCTTTTTTGGGTATTAAAAATTCAAAAGTTTCAAAGTTTCACCTTCGCTTCGCTCAGGCATAACCAAAATCACAATTCTTCAAGCCATTTCAGGTAACAGTGTGAAAAAAGTTCCCCTTTACACCTAAAATCCCTCTGGTATTTAAAGTCTCTATACCCACTTCGTACCCTCCCAAAAAAGAAGCTCCTGATGCCACTGGCTACAGCTACCTTTGAAGTCTAGGGTAGTAGGTACTAGGTTCGTAATAAAAAATGAGCATTGTGGGAGGGTAAAGAAAGTCATTGATCTAGGTATCATATTGTAGGGAAAATTTGAAATCTGAGTAAAGATTTTTACCGATTTCACCCCCTCCCTCCTGAAAAAATGTCTTCGAAACTTCACCTCACTGGTTGGTTTAAAAGATTGCATTTTTATGATGATTTAGGGCTTAAGAACAGAAGTAAAGTGGAGGTAGAAAGAATGATTTTTTATATGTACTTATTGTACTTAGTTACATATTAAAAATGTAAAAAAATCAAGATGTGTGAAAAATGGGGGAGAGGTACGCGAGAAACTGGGGGGTAATTCCTCAAAATCTTAAGTGTTTCTCGGCTCCCCTGGTTCTACGTCCATAATAACCATGACAAAAGTTGTAGAGAATTAAATTTCCTATCAGATAGGTGCAATCAAATTTTTCCGGGAGGCGTAGTTTTCGAGATATTCTCGAGTAAAGTTGAACATTAGTTGAGGCAATTGCTTCATTTCGTTATGTAAAAAAGTATTCCTGACAAACTGACAGAGCTATTTGTTTTTTTGATTTTCAAAACAAAATAATAATGAAAATATTTTTCATGATTTGGAAAAAAATGAAAAAAACTTCATTACCCTCTATATGAAACAAACGGGAAGCATGAACCGGCAACGTAGCAAAAACGAGAATAGTGGTCCTATTTTATGGGTAGATTACCATATTACATAGACCCCTCCCTTCTTATGGAGTTGTTTTTCAAATTATTATTCATTTGAAATGATTATGAATGCATCCTTTTTGATAATAGTATTTTATGCAACAAGGGAGATGAAGTGATTTTCGACGAATTTTGAGGTTTATTGCCCGAGCGAAGCGAGGGAAATATAGTAGACTCCCGATTATCCGACTCTAGATTATCCGACATCTCGATTATCCGATCAAAGAATATTATCCGACAACTTCCGATTATCCGACCTCAAAACGTCGGATAATGCTTTATTATCCAACTTATTTTGTTCACACTATCTGGTATGGTATTAAAAAGCAGTGGGAAATGAGAATTCGCGAGTTTTGGAAAGGCAGAAAGGCTTCACTTCGCGAAAACTGTTGATTTTTCGCAAATGGTCGAACTTTGAAAAGGCTCTGAAAAAAATTAATGCGCCGCGACAAAAATGTACAACTGACTTTTTTTCAAAAAATTAATGATTTTGTCTTCGAAAAAATGATTTCTTTTAAGTATTTCTGTTTTTAAATTTTTACCTAAAAACATCGAGGTGATGTTTTTTTTTAGATTTTAGTTCTATGGTTTTAATTTTGGTGAAATAAATGCATGCCAAATTATTTCCCCGCATTTCAAGAACTCATTTATTACGTTTTTTCTGAAAAAAACTGAACTTTTCGATTATCCGACTTTTTTGAGTATCCGACACTTCCCCGCCCCGATTATGTCGGATAATCGGGAGTCTACTGTAACTCAAAATTGTCGAAAATCATTTCTCTCCTGAGTTGCATACGATATTTTATGTCATAGAGGGAATAAAACGCGAATTTAAGCACTTGAGCAATTCGCGAGAGGGAATAAAGTAGCGTTTTATTCCCTCTATGACGTAAAATTATCTCTTACCTACTGCGAGGTAGAAAAAAATTTGTAAAACCAAAAATTTATCATGAATTTCTAATCTTGTACAACTTTGGTATGTTTCAAAATAGAGCTGGGGGTTGGGGCCGCAAAGCGGCCCAGGGGGTGTAACCCCCTTTCCTTGAATTTTACCCGAGTTATGCCCTCCGAAAGCTCAGGAGTATGAAAAACGGGACTATCTTGTTACCTTATGAATTCGGTTATTCGATCTTGAAATTACGAACTTTAAATCGTTTATTTTTTAGTTATAATTTTGTGTGTTTCAAATTTCAATGAAAAATTGAGGGGCTTGGTTCCAAAACTCACTTTTGCCACGAAAATTTACTACGTTTTCTTCCCGGATTTGGGTTCCGTTCTTAATGCTTCACGACTCTACAATCTCCATTTTCATGTTAACGCTTCGACTTTGCTATAATAGACGTAAGAAAAGTAACTTTGGTGTCAAAAGTCACTTTTGTCTAATCGTTTTCCGTTGTTTTCTCAAAAAGTATCTTTTTGGCAAAAGTGAGTTTTGGAACCAAGCCCCTCAATTATTGACTTAAAAATCGGAAGTTCAACTGCAGCGAGCAGCCCGAGCGAAGCGAGGGCGCGAGCTAGGGGTTGGGGCCGCGAAGCGGCCTAGGGGGTGGGCCACCTAGTTTACGTTAATTTTAAATCAAGATAACAAAAAACCCTAGAAAAAAATATTTGTTATTTTTTACTCACTTTTACTTCTAGAATTTGATTCTAAAAAAAATTATTCACATTTTTTGCTCATTTATCTACTCACAAATTATCATATTCTACCCCAACATTCAACAAATAACACAAACACATCACAAAAGCGAATTTTTCGGCATTCTTGGCTAAAAAAAATTAATAAGTTTGACGAAAAAGATCAATCAATTTTCTAGGTACAAACCCGCTTAAAATTCATATCAAAATTTTTTTAAACAATTCGAATCAAAAAAAGATTTTCCTTCAAGCTCCTCAATTCCTCATCTTAAACGAAATTTTACTCGTTTAGAATTTTATTCGTTTTAATTTTTTTATACTTTATTTGAAATATTATATTATAATTACTCGTACATTTGAATAAAATTTCCAATCCGGAGTATTGTGATTTACAATTGGCTGCACTGGTATAAAAAATTTTACCCATAATTTCTTTGTGGTGATTGAAAAACGAAAAAAAATGTAAATTTTTCTAGTCATAACATATAGTGAGCAACTTCATGATCAGATCAGGACGAATTCCATAAATTTGAATACCACAATTTACAGTTGGCTGCACTGATCAAGGGAAATTCTCAAAAATTTATTTTCAAATATTTAAAAAAGAAATTACCCGGCGTGGCGTAAAAATATTCAATTTCGGACCAGAAAAAAAATTCACAACATAGAAATTTCGCGATCTGCAACTTTTGGACCCCCTGGTAGAGGTCTGAGTTTTAATCGGAGGATGACGGCGATGGTCTTGGGAGATGTAGAAACTCAAATCGCACCTTTTTAGTGCTGTTTCATGAATCTCACGCCATTTTTTCGACCTTAAAAACACAGAAAACCATGTTTTTTTTCAAAAGGCGGTGCCCTTTGAGAACCCCTAGCTCCTCCCCCCAACTTCACCTGGGGGGCTCGATTTTTTTTTTGGTAGTCTCCGATAGTGACCCAACAACCCCAGCGAATTTGGTCAAAATCCGAGGTACATATGTTTTTTTTTCGCGCTCTAACCTAATGAACAAGGTGTCTGATACATATAAAAATACAAAAAAGGAGAGAAGATTCACTTGAAATTATTTTATGAATTATTTGTAAAAAAAAAAAAACCCTAATAATAATGATTTTTTTGTTTGAAAATTAAAGTACTTTATCTAAGTTTTCAGTTTTTTTTCTCTTGTTTAAAAAGTTTTCAACCGTGAATTTCTCTACCTAATAATAAAATTGTGGGATTTATGCTTTATTCTGTAACTTGAAGAAAAATAGAATGTTTAGAAGCAGAATAATCTCACCTTTTTTGGTTTTGCATTAATCAGTATACTTGTACGTGAGGAGTCTGTAAAATTTGAAAAATAGTAGGTATGAAAAAATCTGAAAAAGTTTAGAAGAATTTTAAAAAATGGCAACATTTTCACGATTTATCATAGTGTTTTCTTAATTTCGAAAGTCAAGAATTTCAATTTATGAATTTCGATTTTCGGTTTATACCTTGCATTGCAGTCGGATTTTTTGGTGTCATCCCAATGCATTGGTGTGCGATGAAATTTCCTATCGTACTATCGATCTTTTTCTGGAACCAGATTGTTTTCCCCCATGTTAAATTCTTCTCCGAAATACAATTAGTAGGTAGTAGATTTAGCCAATTTTTTTGGACAGATATAGAAGGACCATGCATATGAGGGAGGAAGGGGGGAGAGGGGCCAATTTAACAAGGAGAAAAATATTTTCATATTTTTAGTATGGTATGTAGTTGATATGAATTGAAGTTTAGTGGTTCAGTTTAAATTTCAAGATCAACCATTTTTCCTATTTTTACGTCAATGGATTAGTGTCTATTAATAATTCTGACTCTGTAACAATCGAATTACCTATATTTTTTTGTTTAAAGTACATCTCGAAGGTGGAGTGGCTGTAGTAAATTTGCTTACCACTTTCAGCAGTTGCATGGTTGTGACGTAGAATACGTATAGATACCTGTACGACTATTTTGTCACATGGTGTAATAACGCATTATTTGTATTTTATTATATTTTTTCATTTTCAATTGAAAATTCTTGGGGTTTCAGATTCGTTATTGATTTTTAAATGTTTTGATGAGGGGAATGATTTGTTGGTTGCTGAATGTACAGGGTGCGGCATTAACAACGCAACCGAAAGTTTAAATCGCCCCCAACGCAATCCAAATGACCCAAAACATTTGATTCCACCAAAAATGGTAACTTTGGTCTCTCTAAAAACATATAAAACCATTGCCATGGAAATCTGAAGTGAATTTTTGTCATGAGAGCACAAAGAGTAGGAAGAGGACGTGTTTTACATTTGAACACAAACATATCAAGTCTATCAAAAAATCAAAGAAATTCTTCCTAGATCTCGACCTATAAATCTAAAACTAAAAATCAGGCTATCAGATCGTCAAAAATGTGACTCAAAAATCACTTTAAAAAGCCCTGAGAGAAAAGTATTGTTGGGCAAAGCTATTTCCAAGAAAAGTATCGAACTGTCTCAAGTTATACCTTCAGATGTTTTTCCCAACTTATCCCATAAAAACCTTTCTACTCTGATCTCATGATCTAAGCAGCTTGTTAAACTTGGAAAATGTGTTCATACCTATACCAATATCTTTCAAATAAAAACTCGATAGAAGTACAGAGTACCTACTTTAAAATCTCTATTTTTACAATAAAGGGTTTATGCGAAACAAAACTTCACGTTCGAAAAACAATACAAAATTAACAAAAAATAATAAACACGAATATCAACGTGGTCCAAATGACCTTATACCTAACTCGGTATTTCTTACATTATAAATAGGGCTGGGAATTATACTTATGTCAAAAAAATCTGTTTTATGTGCATAAAATATGTTTTTGAGAGTCGAAAATATGTCAAAAATATGCTTAAAAACCCGAAAATATGTCAAAATATGCTCAAAAAAGGGGGGGCAATATGGGTATCAAAATTCAGGGTTTTTGAAGGAGAGCAACAATACAACAAAATAAAAACGGAAACGTCGTTCATTTATTCGAATTTCAAACATTATCAATAGTGTACCTAGCTACCTTTTACCAGGTACACCATGTGTACAAAGGTATACTAGGTATACCTTTTTTCAAAGTCGCCATCTACTGGAAAAATTGCGTAAAAATATCGCTGAAAAATTTTTTGGCAAAAAGTCAATTTTTTAATTTTTTTTTCGGCAAAAATACGATTTTTAAATTTTTTTCCTTTGAAAACGTTGATTTTTAAGTATTTTGTAAAATATGTCGTAAAAATGTGAAAACAGGTAAAATATGCTTAAAATATGTCAAATAAAGGGTAAAATCACCAAAAATATGTCATTTTATGCGTTTTACATGAAAATATGCAAAAATTTGCTTAGACATATGGAGCTCATTTTTCTCAGAATTTTATGATTCGTATATAGATATTGTAAATATTCCTATCAACAATCACCCAGGAAAAATATGAGGGGCTTAGTTCCAAAACTCACTTTTGCCAAAAAAAATCGATGTCGTTTTTTTTGCAGATTTCGATTCAGTATGAAAAACTGAACCAGAATCCGCAAAAAAAACGACATCGATTTTTTTTGGCAAAAGTGAGTTTTGGAACTAAGCCCCTCATATGTATTTGCATAAAATTCCCAGCCCTAATTGTAAAACAAGAACAAAATTAAATCAAGAGCCAAACTGGCAAAACGTTACTAAACATATACGAGAATCTAGAATAAATCTCAGAGAGGTTCAACCAAGAATCGAGAAAGGTGGAGGGGAAATAATTGAACCATTACTCGTTACAATTACACTCACAAGATTCTCGCTTAGACACAGGTACTTTTTACTATACCACAAGCTTTAGATTTGTTGGGAGGAGGAATTCAAACTTTCAACTTTTGTGAGAAATTGTGTTTGAAGTTCACCATTCCCCTTTAGGATTGAAGTGTAGAAACAACTCTTGAAATTTAAACTTTTGGACAGTTTTTCTTCAAATATTTTCACTCTCGCCTTAATCAGGGTTGATGAATTTACATGAACTTCTCTTTCCCTTTTAACCCAAGTAATTTGAATATTTTGAAACAGAAAAACGTATTTCCCCGTTTTTCAGCAGCCAAATTCCAATTAAAAATAAAAAGTGAAAGTATACTTTCGTCTCTGCAACAGTATGTTAATAAATATTCAATTTATGTGAGTTGAGGAGGCGACTCTTCAATATAGAAACGAAAAAAAAATCGAAGTTTTGTTTTTTACTTTCTATATGAATTCCGGATAGGTACCAAATTTTCAAGTCAAAGGGTCCAGGTGATGTAAAAATTTATATTTCACGTTTTCAGAATGTCTTAGGTATCATGAGTGAAGCAGAACCCAAAAGAGGCAAAAATTGTGTTTTTCTTCAAAAGAGGTACACTCAACTTCGTGGAGGTTTCCTAACTTCATCCCTCCATCTCTATAAGAAATTCAAAAATTTTCTGAGAGGTCTCGCAATTAAAGTAAAATAAAATTCTAGGTAAATATTTTTCATTATATCTAAATATATGCTCACAAAATTCAAATTAAAGAAATTATAGGTGTCGATGAATAAGCGTTAATTTCGAAATATCATTAATACGAAATTAAATATCTCTGTGTTACGTTGAAGGATTCATTGTAGAATGAAGAATGACAACCGAATGAGGTCTGAGAACCGTCATTAAAGGATAATCATCCGCAGATTTTATCTTGATGCTGTAAAAAATCAACAAACATAATATTATTCTAAGGTTCCTTCGTCGATAAATTTTAGTTGTAAAATTTTCTATTCTTTACCCCTTTGTGTATCCGGAATTCGGGCTGGAAGCTACAACCGTCGAAGTTGAGAGATCGTTCATGTCGTTAGGCCAATCAAAGGGTTGAGTCTCCGTTCCCAAATTTATCACAATCGTGTATCTGGTTCGTTTGTAAATCCTAGAGAAAGCCAGAACCCATTTTGATAAAATATTAAACTTCAAGTCGCCGTATTTCGCAGTGTCTGTTTTTCGAATCGATGTCAGGTCTTTGAAATAGCTCAGGCTGCTGTTTTCGTTGGTTGTTTGCGTCTTTACATTGATTCTCCAGTAATTCGGATGCACCGGTAACCAAGTTTTTTCGCCAGTAGAGAAACCTAGTCGCAAAAGAATAAAAATGTATGCATAATATATGATCGTAAGCATTTCATTGTGGACAAGGGCACCAAGCTAAAGCCCCTAAAAAATTTTCTTGGAAGTTTTCATGTCAAAAAGACGTGCATTTTTCGCTCGGGCAGTTTTTTAATTACTCTATTTCTTGAAATTTGAATCAGTCAAATTTGATGAAATTTTGCCTTTTTGAATCAGTGAATTAATTTTTATAGAAAATGAGTAATTTTTCATTATATTCAGGCAAAAATCACTGATTTCTTAGTCCATTCCCAATTTGTCACAAAATCAGTAATGTTGACTAAAATATCAATGAAAAATCACAGATTTTCAACTAAATTTATTCCACTGATTCAAAAAGTTGAAAATTTTACTAAATCTGATTTGAATTTAGAGAGTTCAACGATTGGATAGTTCTATTTTATTATTATTTAATGGCTAAAATATCGTTCTTTCACTTCAATTTTGGTTTATTTAATTAATTTAAGCTTATATTTATCATTTTTTAGCTGTTGGGAGTGAAAAATTTTCGGTAGTTAACCAGTGTGGAAATCAGTATGTAAAATCAGACGAACTTTACTACCTAAAATTTAGCACTCGGACCACTCAAGATTGGTAAAAAATTGTAAGAAATAATCAATTTTCTTAAAATTGTGATGGAAAATGCAAAAATTCCAGGTAGTCAAGTTGGACACCATAACCAACGATTGTTTGTTCCAAAAATCGCGCAATTTTTCAATTTTCCTTTGCTCAAATCTGTATAATGTATTATCCATCTGCAGAAAATTTCCTGACTACGCCAGCGCCACTAAATTGACAGGTTACTGAATTTTTTGATTGAATTTTGACCCCCACTCCTCCTATTTTTTCTCGAATTCTCAACTCTTCCCTCACATAATTTCTGGTTTTGCCTATGATTGTGGAGTTGGAGTTGTGAATTTACCGGCATTTTTGGTGTCATCCCAATGCATCGGTGTGCGATGAAAATTCCTATCATATCGATCTTTTTCTCGAACCAGATTGTTTTGCGCCATGTTGAGTTCTTCCCCGTAATACAATTGGCATGCACCGGGAAGTAGTGTAATCAGTGTTAACATGATGTGATTGTATTCTGTATTCAGTCTGTATGAAACTCTTCCCACATCGTGATTACCTAGCTGCAGATTTATAATTTTGTAGTTGTGTATTATATCTACGTGTGCATTTAAAGAGAAACATTAATTTTTTTTACTTACCGCCCAACTTGATGCCATGTTTTTGGGTACATTGTCTATCCATGTGAGAAGATAATCGCGAAGTTGACGAGCGTCCATATACTTATCTATATATGTGACACGAAAATTTAAAGGCAAATGGAACGATGGATAGCGTTTCGTTCCGAAATATTTTATTACCATCTCGACGGTTCCAATAGTTTCTCCTATCAATGGTCTAATTATAGGGAATGAGGCATTAATACTCTCTTAATTTGAATCAGTCAAAATTGACTGATTTAAATCAACGAAATTGAGTCATTGTAGGAATCAGTGAAAAAATTTACTGATTCAATCGGTGAATTTTCATTATTGAATCAGTAAAAAAAAAAATCGCTGATTGAATCAGTAAATTGTTGACCGATTTCAATCAGCAATTAATTTTTACTGATTCAATAATCGAAATTCAATATTTGAATCGGTAATTTTTCACTTATTTGGCAGTAAAATGTCACTCATTAACAGAGGAATCAGTGAAATTTGACTGCTTATCAGTGACTTGATTTTCTCTGCTTCATCAGTCAATTTTGGCATTTTTTACTGATGAAATAGTCTAGATCATGTCACTGATTACACAGGGCGACAAGAATTTTGTTTTTGGGTTCTCATTGCCAAATTTCGGTTGCTTTTATGTAACTAATGAAGGAAAAAATATTTTTTTGACCAAAGTTTGCTTTGGGGGGTGGGTGAGGGAGCCAAAAAACTGATTTTTAGAGGTCAATAAGCCTGAGCATTACAAAAAAAATTGAAAAAAATTTTTTGGACTAATCTTGTAGGAAATTTTACGGCGAATCCAATGTCGCAAACCGCAGACCTCCGTCTCTTTTTTAAAAAAAGTTACAGCGTATTCTTTCCAAAATTTTGTGAAAAAATCGCATTTTTTTGTTTTTTTTTTCGCAAAGAAGTGAAATTTGAGAGAAAAGTAAGGGTTTTAAAGCCATAATGACCATGGTGAGAGTTATAGGAAATTTCACGGCAAATCGAATGCCGCAAACCGCGGACCTCTATCTCTTTTTGAAAAAAAGTTACAGCTCATCCTTAAAACCCTTAGTTTTCTCTCAAATTTCACTTCTTTGCGAAAAAAAAAAACAAAAAAAAATTTCAATTTTTTTTGTAATGCTCAGACTTATTGACCTCGAAAAATCAGTTTTTTGGACCCCCCACCCCTCAAAGCAAACTTTGGAAGCCAGGATTGAGCAAGGTGATGTATTTTGATGTCTAGAAACAGAATTTCGGCATGAAAACCCAGAAACAGAGCAAAAAAATTTTTTGTCACCCTGTGTTATCAGTCAAATTCTACTGATTCCCCAGTTAATCAGTGACATTCTACTGCCAATCGGTGAAAAATTACCGATTCAATCAGTGAATTTTCATTGTTGAATCAGTAAAAATAAAAATTCACTGATTCAAACAGTGAATTTTCATTTTTACTGATTCAACAATGAAAATTCACTGATTGAATCGGTAAATGTTTTTACTGATTTTAGAGTGACATGATTGCGTCGATTTAAATCAGTCAATTTGACTGATTTCAAATTTGGAGAGTGTATGATACAATTTTTATTTTCAGCAAAAATATTACGTTTGAATTGCTTTTCCACTTGTTCGATCGTATTTTCGTAAAAATACATTCAATTCGTTCAAAAATCTGAATGTATCTGGATGATTATAAGTACAGCTGGTTCCAGATTCAAAAATGTTGAACACGGTTGCATCCGGACTGAATGGTGGATTATCACGAAGTAGAGCATCTTCCATGAATACCATCGGCGCGTCTACTCGAAAACCTGCAACGCCTTTGTCTAGCCAGAATTTCAATATGTCCTGTACCAATTTCAAATAATTATACTCCAAAATTAAAAGATTCTGTTTGAACAGGGTGTCCATTTTATGTAGAACGTGGAAAAGTCCGGGAATTTTGGAATTTTCTGTGGAATTTTTTAAAAATCAAAAGAAAGGAGTTTCTTTGCTTATTTATGAATTTTTCAAAAAAATTTGTTCTCGCATCGATCGGACCAAATTATTACAAAACGATTTTTTTATGCATTTTTTTTTATTGCCCGTAATGTACGATAGAATTGATATTTAAATGCAAGTTGTCCATTAAATTACGAATTATTCGAAGAAATGTTCCCTCGTTACGTTCGTGTGATGAGAAAGAAATGCCATGATCCAGTGGTGGCAACTATTGTATTGCCCAAAGGCTTGAGCAAGACATGAGCTGTGTTGGGCAGGACATGAAGAGCCCCCCCTTAAGCGCGGACAGGTGATTTCTTTATTACAAAAATGTGAAAAAGTGAATTTTTTTGCTCTTGAAACATGATTTTTCAAAAAAAATTCGCCCTCGCTTCCCTCGGCCAGTATTTTAGTCCTTCTATTTTAAAAATAATTGATGATTTTTTACTGATCTTTCGGTCAAAAATCACTGATTGCTCAATCAATTCCCGTTTTATCAGAATAAAATCATAAATCAATAATTTTGACTGAAAAATCATTGAAAAATAACAGAAATTCTGTAATTTTTTAATTTTACTTTGCACAAATCCGTTTATGAATTATCAAACCCTGACTATGACAGCGCCACTGGAATAACAAGTTACTGAATTTTTTGATTGAAATTTCACCCCCTCCCTATTTTTTCAGAATTCTGAGCCCCTCCCTTGAATAATTTCTGGGTGACATCATTACATGCCCCCTTGGATTTCGAAAAAAAATTTGGGCAAGACATGAAAAAATTCCAAGTTGCCACCTCCTCGGCAAAATTTTGAGAATTTCAGCAAATTCAAATTTTTTTGGAAATTTTGTAGCATAAGTTACGAAAAATAACTCAATTTTATTTTTTGATAAAAATAAAAAATAAGAAATTATTACGAACGGAACAGAAATTGTGGACTTTTGGTAATTTTTCATGGGCTTACTTATTCCTCAAATCAATATTTTTCAAAAACTTCGGCCTCGCTATGCTCGGCCATATTGAATTTTTTTTTGACATGGATATGTCTTTAGGCCTGGGGGGTAAAATTTTGAAATGGTTACGGTTGAAAATGGTTACGGTTGAAAATGGTTACGCTTGAAAATTCTTACGGTTACGGTGGATCAAGACATTATGACATTATGTTAGACTTAAAAAAACTTATAAATAAAATTAAATATTATATTTTAACATTTTAGATTAAAACATAATAATATTATGTTAGACTTGAAAAAACTTGGAAAAAATTTGTATTTTAGTCGGTCGAAAAGTTGGTCAAAAAGTCGGTCAATGGTTACGCTTGAAAATTCTTACAGTTACGGTGGATCAAGACATTATGACATTATGTTAGACTTAAAAAAACATAAATAAAATTAAATATTATATTTGAACATAATAATTTGCTGATATTATGTTAGACTTGGACGGGTTATGGGTTATGTGTAATGATCACAGTGGATCAAGACATAATGACATTATGTTGTTAGGGTGGATCAAGACATTATGACATTATGTTAGACATAAAAAAACTTATAAATAAAATTAAATATTATATTTGAACATGATAATTTGCTGATAACATGCTAGACTGGGGGGGGGGGGAATTTGAAATGTGTAACGTAACGCTGGAGGTGTTACAGAACGCTGGGATGGTTATGTAACGTTTTTAGATTGAGACATAATGATATTATGTTAGACTTGAATAAACTTAGAAACAATTTGTATTTTATTCGGTCGAAAAGTCAATCGAAGTCGGTCAAAAAGTCGGTCAAAAAGCTGGTCAAAAAGTCGGTCAAAAAGTCGGTCAAAGAGACTGTCAAAAAGTCGGTCAAAAAGAATTCGATCGAAAATTTGACGGGAAATTCGATCGGAAATTTGATCAAGAAATTCGATCAAGAAATTCGATCAAGAAATTCGATCAGGAAATTTGATCAGGAAATATGTAGACGGATTATTAGACGGAAAGTTAGATGGAAAGTTAGACTGAGCGTTATATGGAGTTTTAGACAGTTACATTTTTAGATTATGACATAATGACATTATGTTAGACTGGAAGATGTTAGGTGGAACGTTAGATGAAGCATTATATGGAGCGTTAGACAGTAATATTTTTAAATTAAGACATAAATACATTATGTTAGACTCAAAGAAGTTAGATGGAGCGTTAGATGGAATGTTAGATGGAAAGTTGGACAGAATGTCAGACAGAAAATTGGGAAAGATTGCCGGGAAAATGATTGTGTGAGAGATATGTAGTAGTTGGGAAGGTATGCGCTAGTTTGGTAGAGGCACAGCACTAGAAGCAGAGTGTATGGTGCATCCCTCTCCTTAATGGTAATCAAAAGTGTATTTAGACCTGTGTAATAGCGGTAACACAGTAACTAAATGAAGCTGCCATACCTTAAGGGCATTGAAAGAAGTACATCCCATGTTGAATATAAGTTGATGAACATCCTGAAGAATTATATTAAATTTGAGAGTATAGTATATCTTACTGACATATCCATGTTCTAAGATTTTTGCTTTGAAGCAAAAAACACGTTCATTTTTTTCATTTATCCTTTAATAATTTTAAGTAAAAGTCGGCCGATTTTTTATTCAAGTTTATTAGGTAATTTAAAACATTGTTTTATTGCACCCACGAACGTCATATATTATGAAGTCCGTGATTGCACCTTGAATTTGGTGTTCCAAAATTTTCGCTCTCGCTTCGCTCGGGCCAATTTCATTTCTCTCATATTCACATTGAAACTGTTATTTTTTAAATCAAGTACATAGGTAACTACATCGTAATTTTTATCGAAATTTTCCCTCCTCGTTTCGCTCGGAACTCGAACTTATAAACAATTTCATAGGGGTTTTCAATTGTGTACAATGAAATTACCAAGAGAAAAATTTTCAGGCATGAGTACGATTGATATTTTTAAATTTTTAGTCAGCAATTTTGAATTTTTTGGTCGGCATTTTTGAACCTCATTCCCCTCAAAAATTTGTGTTCAAACCGCCTCTGGGGGGAGGAGCAATAAAACGTGAAGAAATTTTTGAAGTTTAGACCGAAAAAATCCGAATTTTCTTTTGCTTGATTTGTGTAGTTGTGTAGACACCCGCCCTGGCATAATTTGTTTCATTTTTCAAAACTTTATAATTTTGCTTTGAAATATGTACTTTGTTTTTAAATTTTTTCTGTAATGAACTCAAATTTTCAAATTTTTGAGGTGAGGGGAGCTCGATGGATTCAAAATATCATAGCACATCACGCGAAAAATTGCCCCCCACCCTGGTTCATGAATATATTATATAAAGGGTCTGGAAAATTTCGAAAAATTGGTTTGGAAAACCTGGAAAAGTGAGGGAGAATCATCTCTGAAATATTGTGGACGCGCGCCCTTTTAAAGGTTTCGTGTGGTTACCTTTATTTCATTTTTGACTGCTTCATTTCTCAAATCAAAATCTGGTTGTTCGACCATAACTTGATGCAGATAAAACTGTTTTCTTTTCTCATTCCAGTTCCAAGCGGTGCCACTTTTTCTTAAATTGAATAAATTGAACTATGCAAAAAATGAAATTGATGAAAAATTAATGATTTTTATTAGTGCTGAGATTCTTTGAAATTATGATTTCTTCGAATTTATACCCAGTTATTAGGTGGAATAGGATTGCCATTTTGGTCGTATCCTTTTGGACCAGCCCAAACGTAATAATCGGTGTATGGATTTATTCTGTCGATCGATTTTTGAAACCATTCATGCTTGTCACTGCTGTGATTGATCACTAAGTCGATTACAAGATGTAAACCTGGTGAAGAAAATAACATTTTCAATTTTTATTTTTTTTCTTGTATTGCGGATGTAATTTTTAATACTAACGTGATTTTTACTCAAATCAACTAAAAAGACAATTAATTTTTAATTAAATTTAATCCAGTCCATTTCTAATAGAATTATTCGTTTATTTTTTCACGGTGTTGGTTTTTTAAAGGGAGAGAATTTTAAGCTGGACTAGACGTGGTAAATATGTACATGGGAAATATTTTAATCCTTTTTCAATATTGAAAATTTGTGGGCTAGTTGGCAAAAAATTTTCCTGCAATGAAATGTTCGTTTTCTCAAAAACCCGAGGAAGTCAGAAAATTTTTTTAAAACTTCAAATTTCGAATCAAAACATTTTTAATTGCGCTCTTTCCTTGAAAAAAGTACATATTTTTTCAAATTCGGAAAATTTAAAGTGTCAAAAATTGGTTTTTGAGTTGAGGTTCCCCCTTCTTCTAAAAAGCCCAAAATCAGTGTCAACGTCAACTCAGAAACCAATTTTTGACACCTAAGGGTGGTTTTTACATCTAGGCTCACATATGTTAAATCTTTTTGCATTTCTTTTCGGGTAATTCGCACTCGATCAAGACGAGACAAACCGAGTGGCTAAGGGGCCAACTCGCTGTTTCCATAATGGGAAGGCAGAATTGCATGTATTGCTCAGTCAAAAAATTCATAAAGGTACATATAAAATAATGGCTTTTAAAAAAATGGTGAAATTCGTTCGTGTGAGTTGGAAAATTGGGAATAATTTTAAAGTTTTTCGAATTGTCACCCCTCCCCCACTTCTCCTTCAAATGATGTCAACTTCGAATTTTCCCTGTTCTCTGTGTACAATTTCTCATGTGCCTACATAAAATATAATGGAGGAAAGTATGTGAAATAGATCACACGTCATTCCAGATACAATACCTCGACTTTTCATTTCTCGTAGCAGCAATTCGAAATCTTCCATGGTTCCGTAAACAGGATCTATTCCTTTGTAGTCGGTGATGTCATAACCACCATCGGCCATCGAAGAGGGGTAAAATGGAGTTGAATAAACTGTATCTACTCCAATATCGGCCAAATAATCTAATTTTGAAATTAGACCTTTGATGTCGCCTATTCCATCGCCGTCGCTGTCTTTGAACGATTTCAAATATATTTCGTAAATGCTGGCATATCTCCACCAATTTTTATCCAAAGTTAAAACATTCGATACGATTAATAATAAAATCGAAATTTGTAAAAAATTCATTTTTAAAGATATGTAATTTGAAAAGTTTTTTGCTGATCCAGAAGTTTTTTTTTCAACTTTAAAATAGATTTTTGAAAGAAAAAATTCACTATTTCAACGAATTAGGTATTACGACTTTTCCCCTTATGGTTAAATTGACCGAACTTATTGAGGCGATTTCTTATTTTCGCTGCTATTTATATCAATTTTTCGATAAAAGAATTTGTTGTAATTTGGTGCAATACTGTTCTTAAGTGATTTTATGTAGCTAATTATGAATGTCATCTTTTGGATTGCCCTGAAATATTTTTGGAGAATTTTTATCACTGTCGTGCAATTGAATGAAAGCGTTGTTTCGAAAAATCATCGAAATGTTTAGTCATGGTACTCGACCTCTCGAGAACATTCATTTAATAAAATTGGTTTCGAGATTTCCTTAGGAGGGGATTTTTTTACTTGGAGAAGGATATACTTAGAGAGAAATTGTCAAATATAAAAATTATAATGGCTAGGTACCAATAATTTTACTGATAAAAGCAAGATTTTTAGACATTTTCCACTTGAATTTTTCAATCAAAGGATTTCCTTAAATTGTTTTTCCAACTTTATTTTTTCATGAATATTACCGCCTTCGCTTCGCTCGGGGAGGACTTCCGGCTTCTTTTTTTAAAAATATCATTATCCGGATTTTTTAATCAAAATCTCGCAATCATGATTTTTCTGTTTGGAATTACTACTGTACAGTTAGGCATCATAGCGGGTCACTTTTTTAGGGCGTTTGTCACTTTTTTCGACTTCACTCACTTTTGGTTACTTTTCACGTCAAAAAGTTCGCTTTTTGTTACTTTTTCCCCCTCAAAAGTTATTTTTTCTTCGCACTTCCAGCCAAAAATTCGAATTTTCACGTAAAAATTGCTATTTTTCAAAATCTTTTAAGAAAAAATAAAAAAATAGATTTTTACTAGTTTGTTTGATGTTTTGACGAAGGAATTTAATAAATGAAATTATTCACGTCTTTTCGGTTGATTTATCTTTGAAATGTTTGCAGAAAACTACAAAAAAATTGCCCCCTCCCCAGAAAACTGTAAAAAAAATTGCCCCTCGAAAAAATTGAATTTTTGGTTACTTTTGGTCACTTTTTGGTCACTTTTTGGTCACTTTTTGGTCATAAAAAGTTTGTGATGAGTACAAAAGATTAGGGCTACCATTTGGAAATCTGAAAAAAATGCTGTGAAGAGAACTTTTTATGTGTTTTTCAACTAATTACTTTTTAAGATGGGATCTCAACAACTCTTGGAGACACTGAGGTCCTAAATTGTGGTTAAAATTCAAAAAAATGAAAAAGTGAAGTAATACATCGCTTTCTACTAATTCCAAGGCGTTGAGTTCGAATATGTGCTCGGTGTTTTCATCCGGTCCCTCCGAACCAACCTATCAGCCTCTGATGAGGTCAAAATTCAAAAAATGAAAAATAACGTGTGACGTGTCGTTTGTTGGTTTTTTGAACGCGCCGATTTCGGATATCTGCTTATTTTCTGGATTAGACTCTTTGGTGTCTCCCTAGCCCTCCAATTTTGAGAAAAATTCATGTGGCATATCGATTTCTACTAATTCTAGAGTGCTAAGCTCCATGCTCACACTGACTCCCAAATTACCAAAACATTTTTTTTAAATATGGAGACAGGGGGTATTTGAAGGTCGAATTCCAAAAATAAGCAAATATTCGAACTCAGCGTCCCCAAAAATCCAACAAACGACACACCACACGTTACTTTTCATTTTTTTGAATTTCATCTCATCAGGGGGGCTGATGAGGGAGGGGGTTGGGAAGCAGAAGGGTCACCACAGTGGGCCAGAATGAAAAAAAACGCGCTCATAGACTATTTTGAAGAAATGATTACCGATTGCTGGTTTAAAACGTCATATTTTTAGGTAATTTTCAACGTAGAATCCGAATTTTGAGTCAGTTTTTGTCCCCAGCCCCCAGGGGGGTGGTACTGGAACCAAATTTGAGAAAAAAGGAATAAAATCGAGTTTGGTGGCGAAATCTAGGTTTTTTGGCATGAAAAATACGATTTTGGGGTCAGTTTTTGTCCCCAGCCCCTAGGGGGGTGGTACTGGACTCAAATTTGAGAAAAATGGAATAAAATCGAGTTTGGTGTCAAAATCTAGGTTTTTTTGGCATGAAAAATACGATTTTGGGGTTGTGTTGAGTGTTTGACTCTTCCAAAAGCTTAGGATGAGTACTGAACTCATTTTTTTTTTTTAATGATCTATGTCAAGTTTGGTATCAAAATCAAGTGTTTTTGATCTGAAAATAATGATTTTGTGGTTATTGTGTATTTTTAGACTTGTTTGAGAGCAGAAGGAAGGGTTACCAGACTCAACTTGAAAAAAAATGGATGAAATCGAATTTGGTATCGAACTCTTGATTTTTACTCTGAAAAATACGAATATAGAGTTGCTTTTTGTGATTTTTTTCGGTGTTGAACCTGGCAGTTAGCTGAAGGTAGATTTTGGTAAGAAGTTGATATTCTCAAAATTTCTTCGAATTTAATTTTGGTACTACCCCTTGGAAGTCCGTTATGAGGTCACCCCTCCAAAACAACTGAAAAATCGTATTTTTTGGTATAGAAAACCTAGATTTTAACATTTAACTCAATTACAGTTCAGTATATATCCCCCAGGCCTCCAAGAAGGTCAAACACACACAAAAAAATCAAAATCGTATTTTTCACCTCTAAAAACCTAGATTTTGACACCACACTCGATATGATTCAATTTTTCTCAAATTTGAGTTCAGTACCGCCTCCCCTGGGGGCTGGGGACAAAAACTAACTCAAAATTCGGATTCTACGTTGAAAATTACGTGGATACAAGAGATTTCAATGACATATATGGTAAGCATTTCAGTTTATAAAAAAGTACATAGCTCTATGAATGATTTTTTTAAACAGACATCTCTTGATTTAAAGTCGAATAAACAAAAGAGATCGAAACAGATCGTAAAAAACTCTTCGCCATTGTTTCACACACACTACAACAATACAATTTACTGCAGTGGCGAAACAGGAATCGACAGGAATCAAAACTTACACCCTAATCCGTATTGAATATTTCACATTATTCGCAGTAAAACTCAAGCAACTTTGAAACCACTTACAAAGAAAACAAAAAAAGCTAGCGAAATATGGTTTGAAAATTTGAAAAGTACTTAATTTTTTCTATCGGAATCGTTCATTACACTTTCACAAAAACGATTACTTCATTACTTGAAAAGGATAAAGAAAAATACCTGTTTCAATACATTAAATAAAAACCATCCGAAACTCGTCACATCACAACTTTCGGCACACGCCGAACGCAGAGGAGGGGATAAATCAGTGTTACCACATGTTATATGTTACTAGGAATGTGTTTATAATCGACCTAACTAGACAGCTCGTCTCCAACGTGACTTTTCGTTTTCGGCCTAATGAGCGCGTTTTTTTGCATTCTGGCCCACTGTGGGTCGGATGAAAAAAATGAGCATATATTCGAACTCAGTGCCTTTGAATTAGTAGAAAGCGATGTATTACTTCACTTTTTACATTTTTTTGAATTTCGACCAAAATATGTATAGAACCCTCTACTCCCTAGGGATGTTGAGATCCATCTTGATAAGTAATTAATTGAAAAACACATAAAAAGTTCTCTTCACAGTAATTTTTTTCAAATTTTTCAATGGTAGTCCTCATATTTTGTTTTCATCACGAAAGTGGAGCTTTCATCATAAAAGTTCAACGTTGAACTTTTCAAAATGTGATTATCGATTTTGAATCTCCTTTGAATTCTCAATAAAACCGCATAAACAGATTCGTCTTGGGTCTTACCAATCTCGAGATATAAGTCTTCAAAGTTGAGCAATTTCGCAAAAAATCCCAATTATACGAAAATTACAGAGGCCTCATCGATCGATATCTGTACAAAATTTTAAGCAAAATCGGACGACCTAAAGCCAAAACCTGTTGAAGAGGGTCGTATTATATGAAAATGTCACCTAACTTACCCCGACCCTTTTTTGTGGAAAAATCAGGGTTAACCCTCCTCTCCCAAAACTCTCCCACGCTCACCCCATGAAAGAATTTTTTAATGACTTTACTTCTGAAAAATTTCTTTGTGGATCACACACTAATATAAAAATCTCGTTTCAACTCTGGTTCAAAAAGTGCAGTATACCTGAGTTAACCGCAGGAACAACATTGGACTACTGCAATGGTGTAAGCATTAAATTCGCTCAAAACATCATAGTCGTAAGAAATTAATGAATGAAGGTACAAATGGGACAAGGCGAGTAAATAATAATATTTTTAGCAGGAAACTATAAAAAATGAAAAATTGATGAAAAACAATTATTTTAAGCAACAAAAATGATGAATTACATCAGTTTTTTGAATGTTTGACCACTTTCCACCACTTGAAAAAATATGAAAAAATTCTCAGAAGTGTGAAATACATTGGGAAATTGTAATTTGAAAAAAATTTTGAGACAGCACCAAAGCTGTGCTCCCCAAGGCGATTTGAAATTTTCAAAGTCAAATTCAAGGTCATTAAAGTGGTTGAAAAAATCTGAAAAAATTTCAGAGCACTCCTCTCTAGTACTTCTACCTATCTGCCAAGTTTGAAAAAACTCGCGGAGAGAGAATTTTTAGAAGTTGTTAGCTTGAAAATCGCGTATTTTGGGCCCCCAGCCTCCCAGGGATGAGATAAAAATTCGCTCATGCGCTCTAAAAGCATCTTCTACCAATACAAATCGAATGGCATAAGAATTTTTACTAAGTTCCACTTGAGGCCAAATGACCCCCTTATTGCACCAGAGCCTTTTAAGAAGTCAGCCGGAAAAGTTTGAAAAAATGGATTTGCAAAATTTGAATCTCACCCACCTCCCCCGGAATTCTGATATCGCCTATATATAGTTGGGAAGTTAGAAAATTTGAGTTGGGATTTTCACCTCATCTTCCCTTCCCCTGGGAAATGCCTTCGGTACGTCACTGAGATTCAATATGTTTGAAATTTTGGATTTTATGAAACGAATTGTGCTAATATTTAAATTCAACTTGTAGATTTTGCTGTTTGAATGGAATCGTAATTTGAATCGTATCTGATTTCAAGTGTAAAATACATACCATAGGTACTTTAATCTTGATTATGATTATTAGGTATGAAATTTTGGTATCTTTTTTTTCAGGTGGATTAGTATGTACTTCAAGTGAAGCATGTTTCGCAAGTGAACATTTTCGGTGAGTAAATTTTGCTTGCTTTTTAAATACAATAATACAATGTTCTGAGACTCGATTGTTCGATAAATTTCTCACGACACTTTCTCTCTCTATTTATCTCATTCTCTCTCCAAAAAATGAACTACCATGTTTCGTTGCAATTCAAATGTTTATTTTCAATAATCATTGTTGGTAAAATTAATTAAATAGTGCAAAACTTACAAAATAATGAAACTGTGGGATTTAACATTAAAACCGACTGCCCATCTTCATCATCACCCTTCACCCCAACGTGCCTAATTTCTGATTACCTGCACCGGTAAATTGTCTCAATAATGCTTCTTTTTCATCTGCTTTCTCGGCAGAATCTTTGGCCAAAGCTGCGAAAGTTTGTGCTCCGGCATCTGCAAAATTTCCGACTAAGAATTTGCCTCTTCTCAAGTTACCTTCAACCGCATCATCGACATTGCTTTTGATTTCGCCCACGAAAGGAATACCTTG
This sequence comes from Pseudococcus viburni, assembly GCA_033439095.1. Classification (NCBI taxonomy): domain Eukaryota; kingdom Metazoa; phylum Arthropoda; class Insecta; order Hemiptera; family Pseudococcidae; genus Pseudococcus; species Pseudococcus viburni. Next base: position 164,663 of record JAVBJF010000341.1, read on the forward strand.
CAAACGCGCCGTTAATTTTTTATGTATACCGAAAACGTCCGCCGCATTATCGTGTACCGAATCGGAAAATTTGCCTATGTTTTTGCTGGCATCGGAGAGTACAGTTAAGAGGACAGATTCACCTCTTTGTAACGCGATTCCTAAAGGATTAATACGTGTGAGTGTCCTGGCAGTTCCAATCACGTTACCATTGCCCACCAAATCGGTACCGGATTGCATAACTGATTTGGCTGCGGTTCCTAATTCATTGACCCAATAATTGGCAGCTTTTTCTTCATTTCTAATTGCGGTTAAAGCGGTTTTGTAGAATTTGCCCGGCAAGGTGTCCTTGTTTTCGTCTCGAGCTTTTTTCAATTCGGTGATTAATTCTTTTCTTTTCTCCGGATCGGCGATTTTTCTTATTTCTTCGCCTAGCTCGATCGGATTGCTTTCGGTGGTGAGTTGATCGACAGAAGGTATAACAATATCGTCAGTTTCGTCGTCGTCGTCGTCTTTCAATATATCTTTCAAGTTTTCCTTGATGCCTAGGTCATCCTTTTGTGGGAATTTTAGTTCCGTCGCATCGATTTTTGGGGGTTCTGTGATGTCAGATAATGGAGTATCGATGGTTTTCAAATCGGCCTGGCAAGACTGAAATAAAAGTTTGATTGAGATTATATATTTCTTCGAGTTAAGTTGATTTACTTGAAGAAAAAACATGAAATCAAGTGGAGATTTTCTTACCGCAATGAAAACAGCGAAACTAAAAACAGTCAACAAATACGCCTTCATAATTGCTCTGGATTGTATCGAAATTAAATTTTAAACTGAATTTTACAATTATGAGAAATGAGCTCAGCATCGCTTGAATTTATACGAAAATCGAAATAACAATTTATCGTTCATATTTTATAAAAAATGACAATTTTAATTTGTTTTGATGAACACATGCTGTAAATTTTTGCCCAAAAACAAAGGCATCAGTCGGTGGCGTCGGTACATTGTCAATAACGAAGCGGTGCGATGAAATACAATTTATGTAGACTTACATTTGTATTATGTCGTTAAAATGACAATAACGGAATGTCGACGTTGAGAAGGGAATTTCCATTTCAATGTTCTAATGTCATTGTTGAAGGATGTATGAATGTTTTCGTTGTTGTGATCTTGAAAGTAAACATTTTAATTTTGACTTAGAAGTCGAAAAAAATGAAAAATTGATGGAATGAAGTTCCTAAATGAAACAAAAATTTGCGTAGTGAGGGAAAACTTATTATTATTGGATGTGTGGCTGGTTTTCTTACAAAAAATCGAAATTTATCACAACATACTACTAAAAAAATTTCTGAAGTTTTTAAAAATGAATAATTGAATAAAATTCACAAACTTAATTCATTTTTCATGGAATTTGGTTGGGTTGAATTTTAATTGTTTCATCAAAAATCGTATGAGATCATGGTACATATCTATCGGCGCAGAAGGAGGCATATTTTAATTGAACGATGAAAAAATCAAAAAAAAAATCAAGATCGTATTAATAGGGACCACGTCAATTTTTTCAAAAAAATATATGTTATAGTCCTAGTCGAGAAAAAATTTTTGGCACCACTCCGGTGAAGATACGATTATTGTGAGTCGAGAAAAAAATTCTCAAAGTCGCGAAAATGCGACCCTCTCAAAAACGAAGTGATATCTTATCAACACACTGTATGACGTCAATATTTTGCAAGACACATGATCATATTACTTATTTTTTCATTTGCATTGAAATAACTCAAAAATTTGAGTGAGGACATAGGTGTTTGAGGTAAGGAAAATGATCTACGTGAAATTCTCTACAAGATGGGACTGGTTTAAAAGTCGTGCAGGCGATACAACAAAAGTTATAAAAGTTCAAAGCTATAAAAATACGTTTTCATTGCAAATTTTACATTTTTTTCCCCCTTCACATTAAAATAACTCGAAATTTTGAGTGAGGACATAGATGTTTGAGGTAAGGAAAATGATCTACGTAAAATTCTCTACACGATGGGACTGGTTTGATAGTCGTGCAGGCAATAGAACAAAAGTTATAAAAGTTCAAAGCTATAAAAATATTTTTTTCCCCTCTACATTAAAATAACTCAAAATTTTGAGTGAGGACATAGGTGTTTGAGGTAAGGAAAATGATCTACGTAAAATTCTCTACACGATGGGACTGGTTTTAAAGTCGTGCAAGCAATAGAACAAAAGTTATAAAAGTTCAAAGCTGTGAAAATATCTTGTTTTCCATGTACATTAAAATAACTCAAAAATTTGAGTGAGGACATGGGTGTTTGAGGTAAGGAAAATGATCTACGTGAAATTCTCTACACGATGGGACTGGTTTAAAAGTCGTGCAGGCGATACAACAAAAGTTATAAAAGTTCAAAGCTATGAAAATACGTTTTCATTGTAAATATTACATCTTTTTTTCACTTTACATTAAAATAACTCGAAATTTTGAGTGAGGACATTGGTGTTTGAGGTAAGGAAAATAATCTACGTAAAATTCTCTATAAGATGGAACTAGTTTGAAAGTCGTCCAGACAATAGAACAAAAGTTAGGAAGGTTCGAAGTTGTGGGAATATCAAACGTTTTAGTACATGCGTTTTAATAGGTACACGTGAATGCGCGGTTATGGACGCGTCGTTCGTCGTTCTGGTTTATGCAAAATTTTGACGTCACGTCTACAGTGTGTTCCGCAAGGGTCCGTTTTTTCTGACAACAACACACAATCATCTATAAAAAATGTTGTATGAGGTCTTTTTGAAAAATAATTTCGGGAGTGGATTTCTGGTATATTAGACTATATTTTGTCGAAGTTTCGAGTAAATCGGACTACCTGTATATGGTCCCTATTGAAGTAATCAATTTTATTTTTTCAAGTTTCATTCTTTCAAATTAAATTATTAATGAAATAATTGGTAACACTGATGACGATGAAATGCGTGAAACTTGATATCTATACTCTTAAGAACTGAAATAGGGTTCAGATTTCCGAATCATTTAAAAAAAAAAAACTTATGAATAGGGATGGGATTTTTATGTCATAAAAATTGTGTTTTATGCGCATAAAATATGCTTTTTGCAGTCTGAAATGAGGTATGTGAAAAATATTTAAGAAAAAAAAAATGTCATAATATGCCAAATAAAAGAGGGGAAATATGGGTATCAAAATTCAAGGCTTTTGAAGGAGAACAATAATACGACAGACTCAAAACAGAAACTTCATTTATTTATTAAAAAAATGTAAAAAAATATGTGTTTAAAATCATTTCATAAAAAATTATGAAATAATTTCATTTCTTCCAGGAGCACATTTCAACGAAGTCAATTTTTCAATTTTTTTTGTCTTTGAAAAAGTGGATTTTATGAGTACCTATTTTTTGAAATATGTCGTAAAAAATGGAAAATATGTAAAAACATAAAAATCCCATCCCTATTTATGAATATCCTGGAGGTGTCAGAATTGCTTTATGCAGATTTGTACGAAATGTTGCCTATGTTGTAGTTCGTGACGCTAATAGTGCAAGATTAGAGAACCAGGTGCCTGTTTTAAAAAATGGTCTGGGCCAATGCGATCAAAATTTTGATTTTACATAAATTTTTAAATGTGTTTAAATGGAGGGTTTGTTCCCCTCCAGGAAGTCATCATTTGATGTGACCAGTTGATAGTTCTTGTCAAGAGAAACAAAAAATTAAAGCGTTTTTTGCTTTAAAGCAAAAATTTCAGAACATGGATATGTTGAAATATGGTTATTGTGTAGTTGAGATAATATGACTTCGATTTGACAGTTTTTTTTATTATATACAGTATGACACAGAAGTCTTGGTCACTTGAAACACTTCTCAATATCTCATAACTGAAAAGAGATACCAATCGGGTTAAAACGTCAATGTGTTCCTGGCGTCGAGAACATTGAAAATCGATAATCAAGCTTTCAGCCCGACGTATAGGATGTCCACAAATTGAGAACCGGGTTGGGTCAAAAAATGGGGATCCGATTTTTTTATTGAAATGAAGTTTACACACTGACGCAATTAAAATGTGATATGTTTTTTTGAAACCGGTTCAGCAGTTTCAAACCAGTTGACAAAAATATCCAAAAAAATGGAGATATGAAAAAAAGTTTGAGACAAAAGTTGTAAAGAATAAAAAGACAATCATTTTTTGTTTCATAACTTTTCTTTCATCTTGCAATGGAAAGAAGTTGTACAAAAGGTTTGAAGTAATTTTTTCTTATTCAAACTATAACTCTTTTCCATTGCTGGATGAGGAAAAAATCACAGAACAAAAAATGTTCAATTTTTAATTCTCTACAACTTTTATTTAAAACTTCTTTTGTTATCTCCACGTTTTGATAACTGGTTATCAACTTGGAATAAAAAACCACCTAAAAAAACTTGAAAAAATTGGATAAATTTTGTACCAGTTTAAAAAAGTGAAGATATCAAAAAAAGTTTTGAAATAAAAGTTGTAGAGAATTGAGAACTGAATATTTTATGTTCTGTAATTTTTTTCTCATACATCTATGGAGAAGGGTTATGGCTTGAAAAAGAAAAAATTATACTCGAGTTCTTTGTACCATAATTTCTTTCCATTACAAGATGAAAAAAACGCTATGGAACAAAAAATGTTTCATTTTCAATTTTCTATAACTTGTGTCTCAAATTTTTATTCATATCGCCACTTTTTTGGATATTGTTGACAAATAGTTCGCACCACAAATGTATTTAGAGATAAGGAAACTATTTATAGAGAAGTTATCTACATTGTAGCCTAGTATCTCTTATCTTTGGCGATAAGAGTATATAAAATGCACATACCGAGTGCATTGAAACGAACTTATTTTAAATAGGCGACTTTTTATCATAACAATAATGCTATTTAGATATGGAAAAAAATTGAGGTGCAGCTGATGAAAAATGTTTTGCTTTCTACTTACATATGTGTACTGTGTACATTACATAGGTAGTAGGAATATGTTGAATATGTTATAGAGGTATATATTATGTGTGTGTATGTGTGTGAGTGAGGTAATAAGATGATGAAGGATTATCATTTACTTTTCGATAAAATTTTATTTAAATTTACATCTTTTATGTAGTCGAGTTTTACTTTTACATCAGTCATCGGAAGAGAATGCATTTTACACAATGATACATACAAAAAAAAAAATTTCATATTTTTTTGCTAATAAGTAAAATCAAATGTGACCCATACAGGGAAAAGGTACCCAAAGTCGGAATTTTCAAAAATGAGTTTTTTCAGCTAAAATAATAAAGGATATCATAAGGAACAAATTGAGACCTTGATGAGCATCTAAGGTTGATTTTTCGCCGAGATAGAGACATTTGAAGTTGAGAACTTCTTGAATTCCAAAACAACAAAATTCTGAGACAAACTTGTATCAAAAAATCTGCCAAAACTACCATTCCTGACTAAAATTTCACGAGAAATTCATTTCTCATGCCAAATATCACCTCAGGAGAAAAGAAAAATGAAACAAACTCACCATTATAATGCATTTAATTTTGAAAAAAAAATCTTAACAAATAGAAACTGGGTTTTTCATGCCCTTATCAATCATCAAAAAAGCTGCCAAAATTACTTTATTGAACTAAAATTCAACGAGGAATTTGTTTCTGATGTCGAAAATTACTTACAAAGAGAGGGAAATGAAGCACTATTTCTCATTACCAATCTCCAGCATTCAAATTATCTTCTCTCACACACGTGGATTCTTTCAGTGCACTTAACACAATCAAAAACAACAAACAAGAATCCAGTCATCAACGAACTCCTAGACTTATTACATATTAACCATGTTTTACAAAAAAGAATTATTTTTCTTTGGATTTCAAGTCACAAAGTAATAACGCTTGTGAACAGTCCCTTATCGATGAGATAGGTAACTTTGGCGTGTAATTTCAGACAATCTATGATAGGTAGTGCTATGAGACCAACTTTGCCAGGGAGTATACCCATTGTAAAATCCATTTCTATAATTTACCAAAAAATGACATTAAGTGACGTTAGGCCCTTTTTTATGGAACCATTCAATTGGCTACACCAAAATCACTCACAGCCACCTCTTACTCAAGACACCCAGACTAGAATTATGTCTGTTTTTGGTGGAATTGGAAATGGTTTCAATATTTACCACCTTATTTTACACTGTTGCTGTTTCAACGCTGAAAGAATTAAATACTATTTAACTTTGGAAACCTAACCAAATTTTTGATAGATACAAAATCATATATATTTATTTGAACTAAGTATAAAGGCTTTTGAGCAACTTAACAAAATAATCCTCAGGGTCAAATTTAGTATAATACAAATAAATAAATAAATGAATAAATAAATAAATAATTACATATTTTGAATAAAATACTGCATTATAAAAAGAAATCTGGGTATTATTTATTATTAAGTGAATTACAAATAGCATATCTTCAACAGAATAGCTTAGCTGCTTTGTTGAAAATCACAATGCAACAAATTTTTCTATGTTGGAAAATCCTACAACAATTTTCCAAATAGAAATTTCGCCAGAACTTTGCTAATTCTGCCGAAATTTCCCAAATGAATTACCTAGGGGAAATAGCCCCTCCCCCCACCCATAGCGCCACCCCTTAGGCCGTAAAATATAATGTGGTGATTTTGGTGATTTTTCATCATTATAGTACATGAATAATTAGAATTAGAATTGGTTTATATTTTATACTAATAGTTGTAAGTATTGTGATGGCAGGGCGTAAAACTCATCTTACATTTAATCGATGCTACCCACTTTCTTTCTCATTTAATTTATCAATTTCTTTTCATCTGAAATGGAGGGAAAACGTTCAATTTTTTCCAAAACTGATACCTTTCTTCTAATAATCCGGCCTTCATTTCATCTTTATTTGTGGTGATGTGAAGATAATCGACTGGACCAGATTTTGTGGTAGTCCACACACCACTGGGATCTGGATTCCTAGAATCAAATTGAAAAATTCATAGACTACCATTCAAGATTGTAATATAAGAATTGATATCGTACATTCTGAATATTATGAGTATTTATTATCTAAAAAATTGTTGAAATATTTCGCTCTCATCCCCTCATTTTATTTATCTTTGGCGGTAGACATTATTTGCACCAAATTTTTTTTTATCAGAAACAAAATCTGAGCAGCAAGCCCTTATCACTTTTTTTTGCGTCAAATCAAAGTGCCAGGTACCTACCAGAGAGTCTTCAGACTTGGAGCATCTAAATTTTTGATTAAATTTTGAATGGAATTTATATTGTTTCTTTTTCTTAATGGTTCAAAGTTGACAGATGCAATGTGAATTAGAATGGGATTTTTATTGAGCATCTGAATTTTTGATAAAATTTAGAATGGAATTTATATTGTTTCTTTTTCTTGGTGGTGCAAAGTTGACAGATGCAACGTGAATTATAATGAGATTTTTATTATCGTGTCTCTTTTTCTTTGTGATGGGCCACCTGCCAAGTCAGCATTTTTAGACCAGAAGAAGGACTGGTCTCTGGTGCTGAACTAAACGATGAACCTTCGCTCTGAGTTTATACCATTCACTGTGTTGGCATTTTCAGACCAGCACAAAGACTGGTTTTATTGCCCCTCTGAGGTATCATATTTCTTAGCAGGCCCAAATAGCAAAACATTGCAGAGTTTCAAAATGTGTAGAATTTATAAAATGTTGCTATTTTTTTCACACAAATGAAACAAAATTTTGAATAAAAAGGTACCTAATGACAAATTGGTAACTATGGAAATCTTTTTTATGAAAATATCTTGAAAATGGTGCATCATGGGGGAAAATAAATGCCAAAGTAATAAGCAAAAATTTCACATTTTACAATATCGTTTTCAAAAAAAAAATTAGCTTGATGTCTGAAAGCCTATGATTGGTCAAGTTTTCTGGTTTGAAAATGTGCAAAATGAATGGAAGAGAAGTCTGCTGTTATAACAGTGTGTCTAGTTTGATTTCTGGTAAGTATCCATTTCTTGTAAGATTCTGGACACCTTACTCAAAACGGAGTTCCTTTGCAGAGTAGGCGGAAGAGAAAAATCAAAATCAAAACTCTTTGTAGGAAAGTATGGAGAAACAATATTTTAAAATGTGAAAAGAAATTGTTTTACAATTTTAAATAATTTTAAAAATAGTTCACAGAGTTATTCTTTTGTCATATCAATTTCCATTATTTGAAATTTCAAGCTCTAGGTTCATTATTTCAGATAAGTACCTATTATATCAAGAAGTGTATTTCAACTATTAATAAGCTTACCCTGTTGTTGCAAAATTTACCCAATATTTGACTACTCTTTCAGATACTTTCAAATCGTCACCACTATTTACTTCATCATAAAGATCTCTCAGATGAAATAAACTAAAAGTTTCATCTCCGTGACAGGCCCCTACAACATGAAAATCATTGCTTGTGAAATTATTATATTATGTATTATGGGAGAAGTGACTGGTAAATGTAGATACCCATCAAATTTACCCAAGTTTTCTCCTTCAATATTTCCGTAGAATGTCTCCAATGATATTTCATTTCTGTGATCATAGTAATAAAAATAAGTAGTGTTTGTGTGTCGTTTTGCTGATTCGATTGTACTGATGGTAAACAAAGCATCACTGTAAAGCTGTTGAAAATATGCCCACATATACTTAGGTACTTATGTCGAGTGTTCAAATTAGTTGGTATTGAAAAATTAAATAATTTGTTTCCAAAATCTGCTCTTCCTCAAAAGGTAGGTAAATTTTGAGGAAAGCATAGACAACTGTGTTATCAATTGTAAACATCTATAAATTTTTCGAAATATTTTTCTTGAAAACTTATTATTATCTGTCAGTTTTCTCGTTTCATATTCTGCTTATTACCAATATCTTCTCTCTAAAACATTCTGAAAAATTATAACATAAACTTAGGTATCACAACTCCTTTAATACCTGCCTTAGAAATAAAGTATTCTAAAAACTAATTTCAACAATAACTATCAACTGAGTATACTTGAAGAAATTGACCATAAAAAACGTACTTTTGGGAGGGGGGCTCAATTTTTGAAAACAAGTTTTTGGAATTTTATGAAACACTTCACTGGTCTGCATTGGGGGAAACCAAACAGGAACACAAATTACAACTTTCTAACATAATTCAATGACCATAAAATGGTGAAATGTTCAATAAAATTCCAAAAACTTGTGGTTTTCAAAAATCACGTCCCCAAAAAAGTATGTTTTTTCAAAAATGTTCAAAGTAATAGCTTTTATTAATTCAATTATAGAGCCGAATGAGAGTTCTCTGGTGCCGCGGCATTTCAAGTATAAAAAATACCCCGCTTCTGGGCACTCAGTGCAGCCAAGAAAGCGGTGTAAAAATGAAATGTAATTTTTGTACAATTTTTCAAAACTGGAGCGCTAAATAAGAAAGACCCTGTATATATGTTTTTTGAGCACCAGAATCCATTTCCAACAAAATGAATACCATCATCAAATCTCTGAAGGAACTTCAATTCTGCCAAAAATTGTCCAGAGCATATTTTGGAAACAAAATTAAATTATCAATTTGATATTGGTATTCAATACTACAAACATTAAGCACATCTCTCCATGTTTCAGAGCTGAATTTTTTTTTGCCTGTGTAAAAGTTTTGAATCAATTCTGTGACTTGTTCAGTTCTTTCCTTTGATGCAATCCAATATCCATACAGCAAACTTATAGGAAGCACACGTTTATAATTTGTGACAACATGATTCATCCTATCACCATTTTCATGTAAATATCCTAAAAAATGACTATATGTACATACAATATCCCAGCTAACATACAATATCCCAGCTGAATATAAAATAATGTTATCAGTACCTAATCTATTGCTAAAATCGCCAGTTTATCCCTTATGGGATGTTTGCTGGATAGTTTGGTTATTTCTTAAATTTATTTGAGGTGTTAAGTAGATAGATGTATTAGCGTTTGATGCGGGTAGTATTTCTGCCTTAAACTAAAGAACTGCACATAGGTTAAATACACGTTAAAAATGGTTTTTGTAGACCTTGGCGGACTTTGGAAATCCAAGGTCTGCGAAATACCTTTACAATGTACGCTACAACCTATGCGCAGTTCCTAAGTTTAAGGCGACGGGTAGACTACCCGCATCAAACTCTAATACGTCTATATAGAATTGTAGAAATGTATTTGTATATTACATACTAACAACTTTGAATGCTCCTTCATTTGGTACATTTCCAATTATCCATGGTACTGAGGTAGTCTCATCTCCATATAATGACTTATCGGTTACAAAAGCTTCTTTTACATTTTCTGGTTCAGGAACTATACTAAATGATACGATGGGTTCTTCATCCCATACCTGTAAGTGCAATACAAATATAATCAGTCATAAAAAACTACCTACTCCCAGAATTTAGGACCATTTCAATCATCCTAGAAATGTAATTTTTCCAACACAACCATTTATCTCAATACCTAGTACAAAAAAATTACAAAGTTGTTTTAGTTGATATCACCATACTACAAATATCATTACCAATAGAGCTTTTTTACCCCCTTTGACATCCAAGGAAATTAAATTGTTTCCAAATGATCATTTCTTGATATTTAAATTAAAGTTTTAGAGTATATATAGGTATAATATAAAACCATATTGGTGCATACAAAAAATTTTCTGTGTGCCACGATGAGTTCATCAACTGGAACTTTTTTCAAACACTTCACTAATTCTTGGCTGTTTGTTATCAGGCAGGTTGTCAGAGTACCTAGTGCAAAAGCCCGTTCGCGAGCCAATTCTGGTAATACTAGTGCCCAAGGTGTAAGATCAGTTCCACTTTCAATGATTGCTTTATGAAATAACCCTAATTAAAGAAAAAATTTGTTCAAAGATTTTGGTCTGTGTTCCTACATAGAAATCATTTTTCAATTTTATGCTACATACCCTTACTCAGAGGAGACCTTGTATGGAATGCCACACTTGAACCGCCTGCGCTTACTCCAAATATGGTTACGTCGTTTGGATTACCACCAAAAGCTGCAATGTTTTTCTGAACCCATTTTAAGGCCAGTGTCTGATCTTTCATTCCATTGTTTGCTGATACTATGTTGTCTCCTGCGCTTAGGAAACCTATGTGACCAGCACAGAGAAAACCCAGTTAGTGTGTCAAAATATCAATTTTGAGTTATCGACGGATTTGGGGTTCTAAAAGGGTAAAAATATATACCTGTGGAATGGTTTCCCAGCTTTTTTTTAACCCAAAAAATTTAATCTATTGAACATAACTAAGATCTCAAATCTCAAAAAACCAGGCCATTTTCACCAAAAAAAAAAATTAAAATGATTTGTGAAACATGGTAAACAAAGACATCTAACAGCAAATGACCAAAAACCTGTTTTGAAAGCAGTTGAAGGGGAAGACGAATTGAAAAAATACCATGAAACTTCAATGTGTTTTTTTCTAAACCCCTTTTTCGCACACTAACCAGGTTTTCTTCACACTGGTCACATATAATTAGAACAAACTAATGAAGTGGGGTTTACTCCCCAACTAGGTACAAATTGAAGTTGGGTCATTTATTCAGTTCATCAAACTTTTGAATTTTTCCAATGGCACATAAAAAGTGATAAATGTATCAGATTTGATTTCTTGAAGTTAAATGACTGTTAAGGGGTTTTGAAGCTTCTGAATACATTTTTAGGATAGTTTTAATCCCAAACCCAAAATCCATTCCAAGTATCAAACCTATTTCAACACTAAATACCAAAGTCAATCTTCAGAAAAAGGAGTTTTAATCAAAGTGGAAAATTTTTCGCTGAATAGCTACTCTCTCAGCTCTCCCCCCTCTCCAGATGGCTAACTTTAGGGGTTTTGATTACCTTTCATGGTTATGCTACTATATCTGTCAAATATTTACCTAATATGTGTAATCGATAATTTATGGTCACTATAATTACATCGTGGTCCATGAAATACTTCGGATCATAAAATACAGAACCTCCAAAGTAAAAACCTCCTCCATGAATATAAACCATTACCGGTAATAATTTGTTTTTAGAGGTCTGAAAATAAAATGAAACTGTGCAAATTACTAATGAGAAACATGATTTTATAATATTTTTTTTTTATAAATCTGTATAAATATCGGGAATATCAACGGAGCATACTCAAGTGAGCAATTTGAATTTGACTAGAATAAAAAAAATCATTTTTTTTGTGATTTGTAATTGAAGAGCTCTTTTCCACAAAGTGGCCTAAGTCAATTTTTGAGAAAAATGAGTTTGATGCGCCATTTGGTGGTATGAAAGGATACCCATCTGTGGTAGGTATTCCGACCTACCAACTCATATTTTTGCAGTGTTACCAGCACTTTTAAATCTCGTTTTTTTCCAAAGTGGCCTAAGGTTACATTTTATTGGGGGCCAAAGAGGCCTAAGTCAAACTGTTTTTGGTTTTGATGGCTGCCTCACCTGTAAAACGAATTCACAAACATTTTTCCCAGCTGAAACCCAATAAAGCGTTATGAAACATAATTTTTTTTCTTGATTTTCGCGAATTTAAAGAATTATTTCACTTTATGAAAGTACAAAAGTCGTAAGTTTATCTCGATATCTGTTGATTTCAGAATAATGATGTGAAAATGCTGATATATGGCATTGATTGAGGGGGGAGAGATGGTGGTAATTTGCAGGGCATTGCTGAATAGTACCTACAATGCAATACTTCGTTTAATAAAAATTTATTCTACTTAATTGGGTGAGAAATGCAAAATTGAAATATCCAATTTATTCATAATTTGAAAAAATCACGACTTTGCCAACTTTGAGGGGTTCCAGCTCACTAACATCAAATTTTTGGAGATCGAGACCTTCACCACTTGTTAGGTATTCCACTGTACTATAAATTTAGAGTGATATGGGAAAGAAATGTTCAAAGGCAAGCCATATAAACGTACTTTACTTCGTACACAAAATCAACTTTTTTGACTTAGGCCACTTTGGAAAAGAGCTCTTCAATTTATCAGTTCCATGTAGAGGGCAAACATTGGTATCCAATTTCAAAATCAAGGAAATACTACATATTTTTCAATTATCTTTCCTTATACAGTTATTCTTACTTGCATTGGGGTGTACACATTGAGATACAAGCAGTCTTCTTGACCTCCAACACCTAAGAATTCATCAGGGGAAAACATTCCTTGAATACACAATGGAGTCAGTTCCGTTGCATCTCTCACACCCTTCCAAGGTTCTGCAGGTTGTGGTGGCTGAAACAAACACACAAAATCAAAAATTTGCATGTCACAAACCATCATTTGGAAGAGGTTCAAAGTCAAAGTTGAGAGTTTAAAAGTTGGAAACATTTATTTTCTCCCTCAAAAATAACTTTAGCATTTAGAAAAATAAATTTTGAAAGTTTTGCATTAACACAAATAATCACAAAAAATTGATTTAATAGACTTTTAGGAGGGGTTCTTTTGCATAGTCCCGACTGACAGAATCTGAATAATTTTTTTCAAAAAAACGTTCATTGCGAACTACAACACTGGTGTTTTTTTGATACAAATCGCTTTCGAAAATCTAACGTTTTTGTGACAAATTCATCATGTATAGTTAGCAATTTGCGCAAAAAATTCAAAAAATTTGTGCCACTACTGTGATTTGAACCCAAGACCCTCTGCATAATAGACAAACGCTCGCTCTAACCATTCATCTACCAGTGCTGATTTCTATTTTGCATTTGACAATGGTATATTGGATTTTTTTTGCACTCCACGAATAGTTTGTAATTTGTTTGTTTGCGATTCCTCATTAATTAAAACAATTTCAAACTAACGAATCACTAACTAGAATACAGACAAAGGGTACTGGCGGTTAAGATAGGCGAATCTGCCCCCGAGCTGAAATTCGGAACTAACCCATGGAAGTTGGTTCTTATGGTCTGAAAACCTTGTGGAAAAATTTTTGGCCCCCAACCCCTCTCCTATCATTAGTTATGGGCCAAAACGTTCTTTTTTTAACCTTTTCTTTAAGAATTTTTATTTTCTCGAGTTTTCAACCAAATTTTTTCAAACTTGCGTGGGTGGTACACTATAGTGAGGGTATTAGTGGGTGATTTGAAAATTTTTTTCGATGATTTCTTCTAGCTGAAACTCGTGTTTGAAAACTTTAAATCGAGTTTTCTACATGATGGTTCAGAGGTGCAATTCTGAAAAAATATATTTTATGTACCTATAGTCTCTATATTTTTTTTAGAATTTTCCCAGTGGTTGAACATTTTGAAAAATGCGAAAAACCATTTTTCCGCAACGTTTTTCCCTCATAAAGTGGTCATTTTTGGTCGAAATTTTTTTTGTGTAATTCTACCCCAAAATATGTATTTACACACCACTCCGATTTTCACCTCATTTCATTCCTTTTTGGTGATTTTTGTAATTGCAAGTACAAATAAGTGCAGCAGAAGGCTCAGAATTGAACATGTCACTTTCTTTGTACACGAATTTGGCATATGAAAAAATCTGCAACAGATCAATGTTCAGCAGCTCGAACTACTTGCATATACCCTATTTATACGATCAAAACGCTCAAATTTTGAAAATTCGTAGAAAAAAAGTGAAAAAGTAAAATGTTTGTTTTTTAATGCTCAACAACGTTTGTTTGAACCAATTTTTCGAATTTTGCACTGCAGCTGAGCTACTTTCGGAGGAAAATGCGACGTTTTCTACTGAGGGTCCACCCCCTCACTTTGAGACGAGGGGTCGATGATACATTTTTCTTATTTTTTTTATATGGGGAACCGCAACTTGTCAGAGTGTGCGTAAAACCATGATAGTTTGCGTAAGTAAACAATCTCACCAGCTACGAACCAAAAATGTTCTCTCATTGAATTAAATGAGAAATCATGATTTTTCAAATTCCATTTTCTCTATGTACATTTAACGCTGCGATTTTTTTGAAACAAATGTGTTGGAGAAGAAGCATCCTCCTCTAACATATGTACCTAGTTGTTTTTTCAATTATGTATCGCTGCGCTGATTGTACATAAAATTGAATTTGAAAATTTGCTATTTTTTATTTGATTCAATGGGAAAACATTTTCGGCTCGTAGCTCGTGAGATTGTTTGACAAACCGGTGCTTTACACACACAATGATACTGTGACGTCACGCTACAGTTCCCTACAGTCTCCTGCGGTAATAGGTTATATTATGCAAAAGAACCGCTCCTAAAAGTCGAATAACCCAAATTTTCGTAATTATTTGTTTCAATAGGAAGGTTTAAAAATTGATTTTTTTCTAAATGTTGTAGCTCCACCCCTCATGACGTTCCTGGAAAACATTGTAAATGACAAAATTGTTCGCTTTTTAATGCTCTACTTTCTCATTCTGAATCAGTGAAAAGTCACTGATGAATAGTCAGAATTGCAGCACAGGAAAAATCAGCAAAATTCACTGCGAATTTCATAAATTTCACTGAATTTTCAGTGATTTTTCTCACTGATTTTCTTCTGTGCTGCAATTCTGACTGTTTCTAAGTGATTTTCGATAATTTTCAATGATTTATAATTCAGAGAGTACAACTTTTTTTCCAACTTGTTTTTCGTAGTGCGTAATTTTGAAAGTTGGTACCTAACTGAAAAACCAAAATTTGAACCCCTTGCCCCTCAAAAAGGGGACTAATTATACCCAAGTTTTAGGAGAGTTCGAGAATCGTAAATTCATACCCTACTGAACTTATATACAAAAATTACCTGTTCTTCAAATTTTTTCGGGTAATGACTTTTTTTTAGCTAAATTGACTACTCTACAAACTCTCTCATTTATAAATCAGTGAAAATTATCGAAAATCACTGGAAAACAGTCAGAATTGCAGCATAGTAATAAATCAGTGAAAAAAATTTCACAGAAAGAAAACAGTGAAAAAAATTGCTGGAGAATCAGTGAAAATTCACTGGAAAGTCAGCAAAATTTCTAAAAGTCACTGGAAAATCAGTGAACTTCGTTGAAAAATTAGTGAAATTCATTGAAAAATTTGAAAAAATCCGCTAAAAATTCCAGAATTTCACTGATTTTTCCTGTGCTGCAATTCTGACTATTTTCCAGTGACTTTTCACTGATTTAAAATCGGAGAATAGGTAACTTCATTCAAAGTAGTTAAGCAGAAGATTCAATCCGTTCACGTAAATCGAGTCGAAATTCGGCTCAGAAAGAATTTCACAGAAAGGAAACAGTGAAAAAAATTTCTGGAGAATCAGTGAAAATTCATTGGAAAGTTGGCAAAATTTCTGAAATTCACTGAAAAGTCGGTGAAATTGTTTAAAAAATTAGTGAAATTCCTTGAAAAATCAGAAAAAATCCGCTGAAAATTAAAGAATTTCGCTGATTTTAAAAATGCCTAATTAATTCACGAGGTAAAGTTGTGAATGAGATTTTTCGGTCTAAAACTATTTCTACAGGTACCCGATGACAATGTCCAATAAAAATTACGTATTTGAGAACATCGGTCTTTCACGTATAGTTATCTCGACCGAGCTCTTCTGTTATGAATGTAACGTTTTTTCCAATCTTATAAAATAAAAACGAATATTAAAAGTTGATTAGTTGTCACTAGTCTGGGAGGGATATGTAAAAAAAGGTGGTTTATTCCAACAAACTCCTATAAGAAATTTTTTTGCGGGATTCTGTAGTGAAAGAGGTCCTTATCAACATACTAAAGAGTCTACCTCCAAATCACGCTTGCGTTGCGCGTGCGGGCGTGAAATATGTACCGCCGAGGCGTTTTTTGCTATTATCTCACGAAATTTTGTGTTTTTCGGCAAAGTAGTTATTACAAAAAATATTCCTCATTAAATTTGCAATCGAAATGGTCATTATGATTTTTTTCATAAAACTCGTTTTTACTCCATAAAACTATGATTTTTGTGAGGTAATATTTCACGCGCCGCCACAATCGATCATTTAGGCGTAGGTCTGCCGACTCCTAAGTGCTGCCGAAGGGTTGGTAGACTGGGTTAAAAGGGGAGAAAACTGGAAAAATTCACCGATTTTTGGTAAAATTGGAATAAAAGTCGTATACTTGGTTTGAAAGGGGTTTATAAATTGTTCTAAGCATTACTCAAAAATAAGGAAGACTTTTCAACTTCAAAATTTCACAAAATTTTTGTATTTTAGAGGGGCGAGGCGTAGAGGAGTATCAACAAACTCATGCACATAAACATGTGATATGGGTGCAACATCAAAATATACGTTTTCTGGGCCGTAGAACTCGATTATGACAATATTTTTTCGCGAAATTTTGATTTCTTAAATGAGGATTTGTGATTCTATCTCTGATTTATTTGTCAGAATCGAGTTCTACAACCCAGAAAACGTATATTTTGATGATGCATCCATATCACATGTTCATTAGGGTGGAGCGCGAAAAAAAAACATATCTCAAATTTTGACCAAACTCGGTAGGGTTGTTGGATCACCATCGGAGACTACCCAAAAAAAAATTTGAGCCCCTTGGTGGTGGTGGAGGGGAGCTGTTGGTTCCCAAAGGGCACCTCCTTTTGAAAAAAACTTGGTTTTTTGTGTTTTTTAGCTACTTAAAGTGGCTTGAGAATTATGTAACAGCACTGAAAAGGTGCGATTTGAGTTTCTACATCTCTCTGAACCATTGGCATCCTTCTCGGATCAAAACTCAGACTGCTACCAGGGGTCGAAAAGTTGTAGATCGCGAAATTTCAATATTGCGAAATTTTTGCTGGCTTTGAATTCTTTATTTTTGCGCCGGATAATTTCACTTTTTTTTGGAATAAATTTTTGAAGAAAATTTTCAAAATTTCCTCAATCAGTGTAGCCAATTGGGAATTGTTATATTCAAAGTTAAGTTTGATTTCATAACTACAACTTTTCGACCCCCTGGTAGCAGTCTCCTTCGGCAGAACTTCGGAGTCGGCAGACCTACATATTCGGATTCAGAGCAAAATATCCTGTAATTTGACACCTATTTCGATCATAAATGTTTTCAGCCGAAGTACATAAAAATTGTGAACTTTCGAGTTTTTGCTGTGCTTAAAAGCAGCAGCTGCGGATCGGCAGACTGGTAGTTTTCGAAATATGGGTTCATACAACAACTGTTGGAAGAGGTCTCAGCTTTTTCAATTATTTCGGCCCATTTTCGGTAGATTTGGCTCCCCGACTATACGATACAGTTGCAGCAGCCTAAATGATCGATTGTGGCGGCGCGTGAAATATTACCTCACAAAAATCATAGTTTTATGGGGTAAAAACGAGTTTTATGAAAAAATTCATAATGACCATTTCGATTGCAAATTTAATGAGGAATATTTTTTGTAATAACTACTTTGTCGAAAAACACAAAATTTCGTGAGATAATAGCAAAAAACGCCTCGGCGGTACATATTTCACGCCCGCACGCGCAACGCAAGCGTGATTTGGAGGTAGACTCTTAAGTATGTTGATAAGGACCTCTTTCACTACAGAATCCCGCAAAAAAATTTCTTATAGGAGTTAGTTGGAATAAAAAACATATCCCTCCCAGGCTACACAGCTGTTGTGCAATTAAAACGATACCTACCTCGAAACGAAGATCTCCAACTGGCGGTTTAGCAAATGGTATTTTGGTGAATCCATAAAATGGTTTGCCATTTCGCGATGAATAAGATGCCCCACTCAAAATGCCCTGTTCAATTGTAACTTCAATGGTTAAACTGTAGTGGAAGGACGTAACGAATATAAAAAATTTGCATATTTCGCGAACCATTTTAACAAACTTTGTATCGACGATTAACACTCGTTGTTAAATGTATCAAAAGTAAAATTATTGAAAATAGCCATGCGCCATTTATGTAGCTATTTAAAAATGTACAACCAGTTGAAGGTTGAAAAATTAACAAACTGCGATTCTTACGACGGTGTTTCTGCATATAATTAAAACACTTTCATACAAATTAATTACCTTCATACCATATGATTTCAGATTTAAATGTGATGTTTCCCATTTCAATAGCCACGTGAAAAATAGTAATTAGGGAAGAAGCACAGTTTTGTTGCCTAAAATCGAGTTAATCAAGTACCTACTTACGACGCGACGCGACGTTTGAAAAATAAAAATAATGTACTTACGAGCGAGGTATCTCAATTCGAAGTAAAATTTTGAGCCAAAACAAAAATGAATCGAAAGTACATTATAAAAGAACTTTATATCCAAAATTTCAGGTGCGAAAGTTCATTTTTCGAATTTTGGCAAACTCCTGAAATTTCAACATCACCTCATCACCCTGCAAAATAAATATGAAAATTCGATCTAATGAACGAAAAAATCTATAATTTGGTATAGGTATGTATGGTGGAACGCGAAAAAAAACATACCTCGGATTTTGACCAAACTCGGCAGGGTTGTTGGGTCACTATCGGAGACTACCTAAAAGAAATTTGAGCCCCCCAGGTGAAGATGGGGGGAGCTAGGGGTTCTCAAAGGGCACCTCATTTTGAAAAAAAACGTGGGTTTTTGTGTTTTTAAGGTCAAAAATATGGCGCGAGATTCATGACACAGCACTAAAAAGGTGCGATTTGAGTTTTTACACCTCCCTAAACCATCGCCATCCTTCTCCGATCAAAACTCAGACGGCTACCGGGGGGTCGAAAAGTTGCAGATCGCGAAATTTCAATATTGTGAAATTTTTTCTGGCCCCAAATTAATTACATTTACGCCGCCTTGGGTAATTTAATTTATTTTTTTTTAATATTTGAAGTTAATTTTGAGAATTTTCCTCGATCAGTGCAGCCAACTGCAAATTGTGATATTAAAATTTCTGGAATTCGTATTGATCTGATCTGTCATGAAGTTGCTAACTATATCTTATGGCTAGAAAACTCCACAATTTTTTTTTGTTTTTCCAATCATCAGAAACAAATAATGGAGAAAATTTTTCATACCAGTGCAGCCAATTGTAAACCAAAAAACATTAAAGTATGAAATTTTATTTTACGTTAATTTTAAACCAAGGTAACAAAAAATCCTAGAAGTCTTTGAGAAAAAGTTTTTTTGTCAATTTTTACTCACTCTTACTTCCTGAATTTGATTCTGAAAAAAGGTAATCACATTTTTCGCTCATTTTTCCACCTACAAATTATCTTATTCTACTCAACATTCAACAAATAACACAAACACATAACAAAAGCGAATTTTTCGGCATTCTTGGCTAAATAATTAACAAGTTTGACTAAAATGAACAATCAATTCTCTAGGTACAAACCTCAGAAAAATTGTATGTAGGGCATACGTACTTATATGGTAGATGGAATTTCACTCGTTTAGAATTTTACTTGTTACAATTCTTGTTCACGTTGTACCTAATTTAAAATGTTATAATATTATAATTTAATTTCAATAAAATTTCCAATCCGGAGTATTGTGGTTTACAATTGGCTGCACTGGTATGAAAAAGATTATTTGTTTCTGATGATTGAAAAAACAAAAAAAAATTGTGGAGTTTTCTAGCCATAAGATATAGTTAGCAACTTCATGATCAGATCAATACGAATTCCAGAAATATGAATATCACAATTTGCAGTTGGCTGCACTGATCGAGGAAAATTCTCAAAATTTTCTACAAATATTTAAAAAAATAAATTAAATTACCCGAGGCGGCGTAAATGTAATTAATGTGGGGCCAGAAAAAATTTCACAATATTGAAATTTCGCGATCTGCAACTTTTCGTCCCCGTGGTAGTCGTCTGAGTTTTGATCGGAGAAGGATGGCGATGGTTTAGGGAGATGTAAAAACTCAAATCGCACCTTTTTAGTGCTGTGCCATGAATCTCACGCCATATTTTTGACCTTGAAAACACAAAAAACCGCGTTTTTTTCAAAAGAAGGTGCCCTTTGAGAACCCTTAGCTCCCTCCAATCTTCACCTGGGGCCTCAAAAATTTTTTGGGTAGTCTCCGATAGTGACCCAACAACCCTACCGAGTTTGGTCAAAATCCGAGGTATGTATTTTTTTCGCGCTCCACCGTAATGTATATCTCCTATTTTTGACCTCCCGAATCGATTGGAAATGGTTTCAAGACGTTTCGAGGCCTTCAGAAAATTTTGAAAGTTCTTAGCATTGGAGAAAAGTCTATAATAATGGTCCTATAGCCTATATAATCACGAATTACCCAAATTGGTATGGCCATTTTACAGCATTATTTTCAAGAATTTCCAAGTTCAACCGAAATATGGGAAAGATTTGTGTACTCAACTACATAATTACCTACCTGTGGTACCTAACCCGTAAAAAATTACGTATCAAGGTACCTTCTAAGTAATTAATTTTGGTTCTTATTTCAAATTTGAGAACCTAACATACTTACCTACTTTGTACATTGGTACGTGGTACTCATATTAAGAAAAAAAAAACAAAAAACGGTACTTACAACAAATCCTACTAAAAATCCTACCTATTTCATAAAACTGACTAAATTTTCTAAAAATAAATAGGTAGCCGAATATTAATGGCAAGTAATTCGAAAAGGAAACAATTTTTATTTGAAAAAAAATTAATTGCATTGCTAACCAACAGTAGTTCATTTTTTCTGACTTCTGATTGTTTTTTACCTACTAAATTACCTACCTACTTGAAATTTTAAAATTTTTCCATGGAACTTGGCAACCAGCAAAGCTTATTTCGACGCTGGCAAAATAGGGCATTCGCGCATTTGCTGGTTGCATACTCTCTGCCGAACAGTTTGGTGCAGTGTTATCACTTTTTTTTATTTTTTCTAAATAACTTGAAAAAGAAGCAATTTTGGATTTTTTTCATAATAACTTTATTGGAAGAGGATGAAATAAGCTTTCGATTGATATAATTACTTTTTGATTTCATGCAACTTTGAATTTTCGTAAATTTCGATGAAAAATTTTCAATCAAAATTTACGAAAATTCAAAGTTGCATGAAATCAAAAAGTAATTATATCAATCGAAAGCTTATTTCATCCTCTTCCAATAAAGTTATTATGAAAAAAATCCAAAATTGCTTCTTTTTCAAGTTATTTAGAAAAAATAAAAAAAAGTGATAACACTGCACCACTGTTCGGCAGAGAGTATGCAATCCGCACATGCGCGAATGCCCTATTTTACGCCTGTTAACTGAGCTCACCCCATGAAAAATAAAATTCGAAAATTTCGGAAAGTGGATTTTAGTATAATAGGATTACTGTATTATCACCGATACATAATTTATTATTGATTGACATAAGGTCAATTGGGGTAATTGTAAATTTTTCGGAAAATTGAACCGATTTTGTGATACTCTTTTTCGTTTTACTCTGTAAGTAAGAAAGCAAAGTGATTGAAATTTTTATCATGTATCAATGAATGTATGAGGAGTAATATGGCGGTTTGTTTTCATCGATTCGATTATTCATGCCGAAATTATGGACTTCGTTTACAATTGGACAAGAATATTTACATTTACCCCTCTATGATGGGGTAAATGTAAATGCATACATTGTACCCCATAAAAACGTATCCCTCGGTTTTTTTTTTTTGCATAATTTGGAAAAAAATTATACAGATTAAATATTTAAACGCGTAGAAAAACTAACTTGTAAAAAAAAATCAAAACAAATCAAAACAAAAAAAAATGATATTTTGTGTTTAAATTTGTGAATCCCATTTAAATAACACGTGTTTACAATTACCCCACACCTGAAAAATTTGATGGGTATTTGTAAATGCTGCAGAAAACTAATTTCTCAGCTTCAAAAATCATAAGAATTGAATTTCATCATTTTTGAATGTCCGTAGAACTAAATTAATGCATCAAACACCAACTTTTTTACTTTTTTCTATTTTTTCTCGAATTTTGAAGATTACGCAAATTGTGTGAAAATCGAAATTTGATATCATGTTTTTTTCATCGCGAAATTTTTCATCACAGCTGTCACCAAGAACCCGAAGTTTTTTATTATAGTAAGACCAATTATTCAAAGTTTTTATTTTTGGCAACTCCAGCTCGCTAGATGCATTCAAGTATTTACAGCACGACTTGTTTACAATTACCCCATGTTTACAATTACCCCAAATGACCTTATTATTCTTTTCATTTAAACAAAAAATGTCGATCCGTCAAATTTTTGCAACATACTTTTTTAAAGGCTCTGGTGCAATAAGGGGGTCATTTGGCCTCAAGTGGAACTTTGTGAAAAATTTTATGCCATTCGATTTGGATTGGTAAAAGATGATTTTAGAGCGCATGAGCGAATTTTTATCTCACCCCTGGGGGGCTGGGGGGCCAAAATACGCGATTTTCAAGCTACAACCTTTTAAAAATTCTATCTCCGCGAGTTTTCAACAGATTTTTTTCAAACTTGGCACATAGGTAGAGGTACTAGAGGGGAGTGCTCTGAAATTTTTTCAGATTTTTCCGACCACTTTAATGACCTTGAATTTGACTTTGAAAATTTCAAATCGCCCTGGGAAGCACAGCCTTGGTGCTGTCTCAAAAATTTTTTCGAATTAAAATTTCCTAATGTATTTTACACTCCTGAGAATTTTTTTAGATTTTTTCAGGTAGTGGAAATTGGTCAAACATTCAAAAAACTGGTGTAATTCATCATTTTTGTTGCTTAAAATCATTGTTTTTCATCAATTTTTCATTTTTTATAGTTTCCTGCTAAAAATATTATTTACTCGACGTGTCCCATTTCGACCTTTATTCATTAATTTCTTACAACTATGATGTTTTGAGCGAATTTAATGCTTACACCATTGCAGCAGTCCAATGTAGTCCCTGCGGTTAGCTCAGGCATACTTCACTTTTTGAACTCGAGTTGAAACGTGGTTTTCATATTAGTGTGTGACCCATAAGGAAATTTTTAAGAAGTAAAGTCATTAAAAATTTCTCTTTCGGAGTGAGCGTGGGGGAGTTTTAGGAGAGGGTTAACCCCGATTTTTCCACAAACAAGGGTCGGGGTAAGCTTGGTGTCATTTTCATACAATTCGACCCTCTTGAACTTAAATCTGCGATTAGTTTTTCGACCAAAAGCGTAGAACTCGCTTAATCGTACAATTTGTGTCGCGAAAAGTGGCCGATTTTTAGAAAAAAAAGAAGATAAAATTGCGATTGTTTTCATTAGAATTTTAAACCAGTTTGTAATAGAATCCAAACCTTCTGAATTCGAATTTGTTATTGGTTTCCAGATAGGAAGTGAAGTACCTTATTGTTTGTCGATTTTTGGTGGGGAAAAACAGCAGATTTCCGCTAAAACCGACTCGAATTCGCAATTTCTCATTTTCTCAACCAAATATGTACCTGGAACTAATCCTTTTTTCAGAACTACACGAAATTTCCATTTTCAATTTTCTCAAACCATCCAAGGCTTCTTAAAGTAAGTAGTTATTCAAGAAAAAACTAACTCAACTCCCTGGCGCAGCATGTGACTAAAAATTTTTTTAAGAGCATTTTAAATTCTTCAATTACTACTTTCTTGAGTTTAAACGAGATTGGAGCATTTTTTTGGTACCTATACCTAAACATTGACTCGTGAATGCCGCAATTTCCACGAAAGCGGCATGAGAAGCCTTGGATCGGTTTGAGAAAATTGAAAATGGCAATTTCGTGTAGTTCTGAAAAAAGGATTCGTTCCAGGTACATATTTGGTTGAGAAAATGAGAAATTGCGAATTCGAGTCGATTTTAGCGAAAATCTGCTGTTTCTCGCCACCAAAAATCGACAATCAAGAAGGTATTTCACTTTCTATCTGGAAACCAATAACAAATTCGAATTCGGAAGGTTTAGATTAAAGTTCAAGAGGGTCGAAATATATGAAAATGACATCCTAAAACTCCCCCACGCTCACTCCGAAAGAGAAATTTTTAATGACTTTACTTCTTAAAAATTTCCTTATGGGTCACACACTAATATGAAAACCACGTTTCAACTCGAGTTCAAAAAGTGCAGTATGCCTGAGCTAACCGCAGGGACTACATTGGACTACTGCAATGGTGTAAGCATTAAATTCGCTCAAAACATCATAGTTGTAAGAAATTAATGAATAAAGGTCGAAATGGGACACGGCGAGTAAATAATAATATTTTTAGCAGGAAACTATAAAAAATGAAAAATTGATGAAAAACAATGATTTTAAGTAACAAAAATGATGAATTACACCAGTTTTTTGAATGTTTGACCAATTTCCACCACCTGAAAAAATCTGAAAAAATTCTCAGGAGTGTAAAATACATTAGGAAATTTTAATTCGAAAAAATTTTTGAGACAGCACCAAGGCTGTGCTTCCCAGGGCGATTTGAAATTTTCAAAGTCAAATTCAAGGTCATTAAAGTGGTCGGAAAAATCTGAAAAAATTTCAGAGCACTCCCCTCTAGTACCTCTACCTATGTGCCAAGTTTGAAAAAAATCTGTTGAAAACTCGCGGAGATAGAATTTTTAAAAGGTTGTAGCTTGAAAATCGCGTATTTTGGGCCCCCAGCCCCCCAGGGGTGAGATAAAAATTCGCTCATGCGCTCTAAAATCATCTTTTACCAATCCAAATCGAATGGCATAAAAATTTTTACAAAGTTCCACTTGAGGCCAAATGACCCCCTTATTGCACCAGAGCCTTTACCATCCCCCCTCCTTCGAGTGGGTATAATTTTTTCGGCACTCCCCGGAAGGAAGATAACCGAGGACAACGTATCAATAGGTCGAAGAAAAAGAATGTCTTACTTAATTTTCTTTTCAAAAATGTTAGGTTTGATTTTTTTTTAAATCAGGGAAACATTAATTTTTGAAAAATGCAATTTATATGGACATAGCGCAGCCAATTATCTATCGTATGCCCACCATATGCAGTTTTTGACCTTGACCCTCCTCCACCACCATTTTTCAATGATGCACATATAAAACCGAAAAACGAGACAGATTTTTATGGCGGAGATTCTGAATCCTAGAATTTTTTAAATGACAATGAAAGAGGTCCCAAGTGGTTTCGTTAGTCTTATGAAAATTTAGATTTTCTCAAGAGTAATATTAGTTGTAATCATTCAAAAAGAAGTGAAAATATGAAATAAAAATGACACTATTTTTATTACGTTTGTTGGTGCAAAAACACGAGACGTCATTTTTAAAAATATACCGTTCGAATTTGGTTCTCATACTTATTACTTCTTCAATTGACAATAAAACCTACCATCTCGACGAGTCGTACTTTTCTTATTCATCAATAGTGTTATACAAGAATAAATATTACTTAAACTTCGTGTCGTGTGCGCCGTGTAGGTATTTTGTAGTCATATGGCATATGCATATGCGTATGATAAAAGAGGTTTTATCAGTTAACCTTGATGAAGCGATTGAAGTGTTTTCGTGGTATTGCCAGTTGTTATTTAGATTGCCATTATTTTGGTGTTAAGTGTTCGCGTTATGCGAAATAAATTTGGAACTGTAGATAATTTAGATTTATAATATTATTACAAATTAATTTCATGAAGATTTTCCGCTTGACAAAACGAAAAAAATACTTCGAAAATGAAAACGTCGAATTTTTGGGTGAGTTATTTTCGTACAAGCATTCTCGTATAAGATACAAAAAAATCTATCTGGTATCTCGGTGGCTCATACACTCGGAGCTAATTTCATTTTGGATTTTTTCAGTTTTATTTTTTTATCTGCCTATTTATTTCAACTGGCACATTCAGCAGGGCTGCTAAAATTCTGGGAATATTTCCTATACCTTTTAAGAGTCATTCTGCCAGCACCAGCTCTGTGATGAAAAGTTTGGTCGATGCTGGGCACAACGTTACAATGGTTACTCCGTTCGCTCGTGAGCTCGCGAAGGATAATTATAGTTCGATCATTGATCTATCGGATGGCCTACCTTTGCAAATAAGTTCGGTATCATATAAGCAACATACTAGACCAACAGCATACGAATCGATTCATCTATCATTTCATTACGAAAAAAATCTTTGCGATAAAGTTTTCAATTCTGAAGCTTTTCAGGTAATGATGCTTATTTTCTTTTCCTTTTCTATTTGGGCTATTCCATACTAATTCGAACCAAAAAGAAGTCGGGTCTACCGATTTTGCTTATTTTTTAAAAACGAGTTCCCCTCTTAACAGTCTATTTACAAAACTACGATAATAGGGATCATATACAGGTAGTTCGATTTACTTGAAACTCCGACGAAATATAGTCTAATATACTGACCAGAAAACCACTCCCGAAATTATTTTTCAAAAAGACCCCATACAACATTTTTTATAGATGATTGTATGTTGTTGTCACAAAAAACAGACCCTTGCGGAACACACTGTAGACGTGACGACAATATTTTGCATAAACCAGAACGATGAACGACGCGACGCGTCTATAACTAATATGGACTTTTTAGCTAAAATAAAGCTCAAACCCAAAATAAATTAGCAGAAAGGGGAACTTTCGGATATAAGCTCAGTAAGGCATGTATTTCAATATTCCCGAACTTCCCTGAAATTGGTGAATATTTTGACCCCTTTTTGGGGGTGGGCGGGTTCAAATTTTGGTTTTTTGACCATAACTTTCAAGATTACACATTTACGAAAAAAAAGTTGAAACGAAAATTGTAGAGCATCAAAAAACAAATAACTTTCTTATTTACAGTTTTTCCCTAGGACATCATGGTAGAGAGCTGGGGCCTTCCGAAAAAAATCAATTTTAAAAATTCATTATTTACAGAAATAATTCCCAAAATTGGGTTAATCAAGTTTTGGGAGCGGTTTTTTTGCATGGTATATCCCATTACTATGTAGAACAAGAAAAATGTATAGCCGACCTCACATCTCAAAGTACTTACCAGCATAGCAATTGTCTATGTCGACATGAATGTCGACAAAATGTAGACACGTTTTTTTCCTACATGTATAATAAGGAATTGGTACTAGGAATGTTTTTGGCATGATCTTTCCATTTTAAGAAAGGTGAACATTTCCAAAAATTTTGTAATTTTTACATGTTTGAAATACCTGGGTAGCA
This sequence comes from Pseudococcus viburni, assembly GCA_033439095.1. NCBI lineage: Eukaryota > Metazoa > Arthropoda > Insecta > Hemiptera > Pseudococcidae > Pseudococcus > Pseudococcus viburni. The sequence continues at coordinate 192,696 of JAVBJF010000341.1, forward strand.
ACGTCGATGTAAATTTTGATGTAAATGTCGACTATCGAAATCCGTCACTTATGACACACATTGTTTATGTAATTATAAATGTCATGTCTGCAATTATCAATCATTTGTAGATGTGTAAAGGTAAGATAGAGGATATGAGAGTGGCCTAAAGGCTGGTGTACCCGCTAGTGAATCTCCGGCCTATTACCCGGTGGTTCCTCTATTTGGGAGGCCCCTTACGGTATTGGAGCGATGGGCTTGGTCGCACCTCACCACTACAATCGCCTTCCTTTAAGGCCTCCGGGCGCAGTGGTGCCCCCCCCCCCACAACAGAACAAATGACACATGGTATGAGAACAAAGTAGCGGGGTGATGTAGTCGCGCCGCGCATGCACGTATATTTCGACGTTGTACAACGCTACGATTAGATGAATTACGATCACATACAGGGTTTATAAATGAACCGGGCAACGTCTGCGTAAAAATTCCCATTCTTTTCTTTCCTTTTTTCCCTTTTCGTTGCGATGCATCACTGATATTATTGTTATAGTATGCAACGAAACGAAAGCAAGATTAAAAAAAGTGATGAAGTTTAATGCAAGGGATGAGTCATCTTATAAAATATGCAGGTAAAAGTGTGAAATACGCTTCACAGAGTTGAAATGCCCACACGATAACATAACATGAATCATAAAATATGCAGGTAAAAGTGTGAAATACGCTTCACAGAGTTGAAATGCCCACACGATAACATAACATGAATCTTTTTTTTCAACATCAGAATGCAATAATCTCGAACGTAAAATTATCAATTCTTTGAGATTAAATTTTTTTATTAATTATAATTATTGACAAATAAGTGATGAATTTATCATTAAAAATTTAATTCATCAAAATTACGATTTTTGACACTTGATAAACTTTCTTTCAGGGGTAATAGACACGAAAAAACTAAAATCTGAAATTTCATTTTTTCAGGCAGGGATTTTCGCGCAGACGTTGCCCGGTTCATTTATAAACCCTGTAGATACACAAAATACGACTACTACATATGTGCGGATGTGCTCAAGATTACATTAACTGAGGTTGAATAAAGAAATGACATCGAGGTGCCGATTAGACGTCGCACTTCATCACACAATATACATTTAATACGATGGCCGGAACAGGGCACGAGCGCTTTGGACAAGCCACTGTGCCGCGGGAAGCCCTTGACCAACGTACCCGAAACAAGATTTACAAGACACTGGAGATGCTGCGGCTGGCTATCAGTTTGCAGCATCCCTCTTCCTCGCGGGCAAGATGAGTATAACGTGACACAGAGCTCAACTCCCGGTAAGCATTGTAATATCACCATGATGTCACTGGGATATCACATTGTGATACGTGATATCACAAAGTGATATCGCAGCGACTTTGTGGTGATATTAAATGTTCCCAGCAAATCAGTCACATTGGTGTCTCCGTGATTTCACCTGTGATATCACTGGAATGTCACTGTGATATCTCAAGCATGTCATGTGTGACATCTCCGGTGATATCACCGGAAAGTTTCAAAATCATTACTTTATGATATTCTTCAGTAATTCGACTTGATGCTACGAATTTAAAAAAAAAAATTATCTGCTAAAATTTTGTGAATTTATTTTAATTGAAAAAGTTGAAATACAATGCACATTTTTATCAGTCTTATAAGTATATAATATAGTATAGAAACGTTATACAATTTTTAAAATATGCAATATATAAAAATCATTATTTGGTGAGTTCTGTATGCAAATTTAAAACAAAATTCAAATATTTGGTACATAATATATCAATTCAACTAAATTTTATGTACAACATTTACTATGAAACATAGATTATCATTAAAAGTTGATTTTTGTACAAGGAAGTCTTAAAATTTCTAAACAAGACATTATTATCATTTGAATTTTACAAATTTCTTGACTATTTTTCTACTGTTACATTTGAATACCATATAATTTATCACAGACGAATTACATAATAAATAATAAATGTTGTCAATTAAAACTACATTACTACACCTTGATAAGCATTTATCTGGAATATTAAAATTTTTGAAAACATGAGAAACAGCTGTAGGGTTTATATTTCAGTGACTTCAATATTCAATATCACTTTTACTTTCTAGTTGGTCTGTTGGTCATCATCTGTAAAATAAATATGTTAATAGAGATCAAAGTAAAATATTGAACAAGTTTTTATAAAATAATTTACCTGCATCATATTTTGATCAAATTTCAGTTTATTGATATCAGATGATAATGCTTGGTTAACTTTGACACAAGTACATACATTATTGTAAGAAGTATGCCTTAACATGACAAATTTCATTTCATTGCTACATAATTTCAATAAGGTGACATATCCGTATCCATCTTGAAAACCTTTGAGTAAAATAATAAGGGTTAGAAATGGATTGATCTCACATGTATAATTGTATATACAAAAAAAGTTGAAAATACTTGCCTTATGAAACTGAAAATTTGTGACCTCCTGATATACGATTCATCAAATATTAGATATTGTAGGGTATTTCATATAACCACAATCATAGTCCACATAATTTAGATAAGTTGATGGCGGCATGTACTCATTATTTAGGATGGTTTGAATTTGAAATGAGATCATCTTGTTGAAATGAAACTGAACTAAGTTCACTAGAGATTATTCGCTACTTTTTATATTTAATAACCTTATTAATAATATCACCTTATCCTTTTACTTGATATGAAGCCACACAATTTGAGATTAATTTCTACATTTAAAACTCATAGAAATCTCATTTGATATAATGCATGCATGATGAAATAAATTGACAATAACATTTTATTGGAATTCTACAGATAGCTTTTCCATCTTACATATTTTGAAATGTAACATCATGTGGATGTGGTAAAATTCCACCAATCACCGATCTTTATTTTTGATTCAGTGGAAAACATCACCACATTATTTCTAATTGATATTGCAGTGATACAAAATAGAAATATCACTGTGATATTTTTCATATACATGAAGGAGATATTAATCCCATGAAGTGATATCGCCAATATATCGTAGAGATATAATTTTGTGATATCTCAAAAGAATCACAACATGATATCACTGTGATATTAGATATTACAAAATGCTTACAGGGATCACGTTTTCTAATAGTACATTACATTACTAGGTTAAAAAAGTGGGTGATTATAAACGAGTGTAAAGTTACAGCGCGAGCCGAAGGCGAGAGCTGTAATTGCACGAGTTTATAATCGCTCACTTCTTTAATCAAGTAATGTAACGTGCTTTTTATAACGAACGTGTATAGTACACCATTGAACCTTTGTTGTTTAGATGCAAAAAGTTCGTCTTTTCGGCGACCAAAATAAACCAGGTTGCAAAATGAAACAGTTTCAAGATTTCAATAGTTTCATTTCATTAACCAAAAATAAACGAGTGATTCTGATTTTGAAGAAAAAACATATTCATCATTTATTACAATTCATAGACTACTTTACAAGCTGGTGATAGCACGTTTTTCTGCCATTTATCAATTGTATTCAAATCACCAGACCACTGATTAACGTAATTTCATGAAATTCACCATCAATATATTCTTTTTGATCATTTTACAAGTAAATTACTGATATGTTCGCGGATTTTTTAAATTCCTTAACAAATTACGTGATACATTTACAAAATTCCAAAATTGGCAAGTAGAAACAAATTCTATCCTCTTATCTGTTATGTTTACCAAAAACAGTGTAGCAAAATAATCAACTTTTACGAAAAACCGTTGCATAAAGTTTACATTATGACACTAGGGAGTTTGAATTACTTTATAGCCCTACAATTTTGGTCGCTCATAAAGACGTACTTTTTGCAACTAGCAACAAAGGTATAATGGTGTACATTATACACGTAAGTTATGAAAAAAAAAATTGAATTTTACAGAACTGTTTCAATTTTCTATTAAGTATAATTATTATATTTTTTATTAGTGTTGAAAAAACACTATTGAAATTGAAAATATATCGCATCTGATTTTTTTAATAAATAAATAGACGAAAAATGATCGCAATCATGATCAGAATTTGTGTTTTTTTTTTCATAAATTAAATTAACTTCAAAAAACGATGAAAATCACATTAAACTTTTCAGAAATTCTCGTAATCACCGTATCACATGGTGGGAAATAGAAACGAATTTTTTTCGATATATATCGATATATATCGATAACTTTGCACCACTACTGGCAACCAACTCGCTGCCAGGACCGCCTGAATATCTCGTTCCCAGGGTTGCCAGCACCCCGGACTGACAAGACCATGTGTCACTATAACATATGTAAATGTTGATTGTCTATTTCTTCATTGGCATGTCGATGAAGAAATCAATTGTAAAAAGTATGATAGTTTAGTACTCTTACGTAAAGTTATGTGTGATTTCATTATATAAAAACTAAACTGATTTTCTTGATTTACTCTGCCACGCTTCTGCTAACACGTACAAGGTGGGTAGGGTGGTAAGAACTCCATTTCCATTTTTGAATTTCAATTTTTTTTAAAATACACAATAATTACTGAACATAAAGATTTCAGGAAGGAGGTAGATCTAGATGTCAACCATGCAAATTTTGATGTGAATGTCAACACATCAAAATCTGTCATATTTGAGGAACCCAGGTAGCTTGACGTGCCGCATGACGTATCTTATGAATCGACAATTGTGTCGACATGAGATCTAAGATTACATGTACAATGTGTGTCACAAGTGACGGAATTGACATTTACATCAAAATTTACATCGACGTTGCTACGAGGGTGGGGGGGTGGACCCTTTGTAGAAAAAATCATTTTTTCCCCCAAGCATAGCTCAGCTACAGTGAAAAATTCGAAAAATTGGTTCAAACAAACATTGTAGAGCGTTAAAAGATGGACATTTTACTTTTTAGGGTTTTTGGGCTGTACGCGAAAAACCCTATTGCGGTCACTTTTTCTTTTGTTTGTTTGTTTGTTTGTTTGTTTCGTCAATTTGTAGCCAATCATCGACCAGTATCATCTACGCGGCCAATCATCGAGCCGTATTAGTTAGAGCTAGATGAGAGATTAAAAATAATTTTTTGTCGAAGGTGTTGAAATTTTGAAATCGTTTTATTTCATGATTTTATGAAATTTAAGCATTTTTACTAAACTTTCAAAACTATACTGTTTCACGTTTCAGTGATGAACTTAATTATTTTCAGTGTAAATTTTAAAAATAGTAAACCACAATCAAGCAAAGCAGCTAAAATTATTTTAATAAAAATTTAATAAAATTGAAAAATTGTAATTTTTAAAAAAATTAAATTATATTTTTAACGATTTGGATTTATTGATTTCGTAATATTTGAAATTGAATATTTCTTTTTCTGATTTCAAAATTGCGAAGCACTTGCCTTCTTTTTTTTTTTAGCAACAATAAAGAGATAAACGACGTACAAGTGAAAATGCAAAAACCCTTTTTGTGACCAGCGATTAGCTGGTTGCCCTTGTTTTACTTTTTTTCTATGTGATCTTGGGGGCGAGTTATCAGAAAAGGAAAAAAATCGGCGCTGGAGACGTATTCTTGAAATTAGTCTACGAGAATTATCAAAGTTACGGAGTTATTTAGCACCCATAACCTTTGTCTCTCGCGCTATTTAACTCTCATAGAGCTTATGAAATAATAGACATAATTTAAATGCAATTGGTTGCATAAGATCATTGAACAAAATTATGCGTACTTGAAAAATATTGTGATTTCGCGAGGTATATATTCAAAATTTATGATTCAACTTACCTTCCTTTTCATTTTTTTGGCGACATTTCGGTAATTAATGTTATCAAAAAAAACAATCACGTAAGTAAAAACAATTCGAACTCAAAAATATAAATAACCATTTGTATTTCAAAAAAATACGATAACTTTCCTTGGCTATTTAATTTTTATAACCATTGTTTACATGGCTATTTAACGTCAATAACTCCGTAACTTTGATAATTCTCGTAGACTAATTTCAGGAATACGTCTCCCAGCGTTCAAAAATTTTTTACGAATTTTGAACCTTGTCTTTTGGGGTTCAATTTGGGTCCAAGCGTTAAATGATCATAAAAATCGAATTCAGTGATCACAATAGGTAACCCCAGAAATCCACTTTTTAGGCTACCGGTTCCGTTAGATTTTATACCAGATCTACTCATGCGTAATTTATTGAGTTGATGAAAAAATTTTGAACGCCGCGCCGCTTTTTTTCTTCTTGCAATAACTCGCTTCCAAGATCACGCAGAAAAAAAGTAAAAAAAGTAAAATGTTCGTCTTTTAACGCTCTACAATGTTTGTTTGAACCAAATTTTCGAATTTTTCACTGTAGCTGAGCTATGCTTGGGGGAAAACGCGACTTTTTCTACGGAGGGTCCACCCCCCTACTTTGAGATGAGGGGTCGGTTATACATTTTTCTTGTTCTACATAGTAATGAGATATACTATGCAAAAAACCCGCTCCCAAAACTTGAGTACCTAACCCGATTTTTGGTAATTATTTCTGTTAATAATGAATTTTTAAAATTGATTTTTTTCAGAAGGCTCCAGCTCCCTTCCATGACGTGCTAAGGAAAAACTGTAAGTAAATTATTTGTTTTTTAATTCTCTACAACTTTTGTTTCAACTATTTTTTCGTTAGTGCGTAATTTCGAAAATTATGGACGAAAAACAAAAATTTGAACCCTCTCACCCCCCAAAAGGGGGACCCACTTGATTTTTGGTTCGAATTAGTATGAAATAGCCCTTTTCGATACCGTAAGAGTTCAATTTGATACTTTTTTCGCCCCAGGAATTATTTTTTTCGAATGAAACATTTGACGTAATATTCGTCGAGGTACAAGTATTCTACAAATGCTACCTTCCCATTGCGAAAAAACTTAACGTTCCGGTGATCGCAATAACGACAGTGAGATCTTGGAGTATTGCAGACCTGGCTACCCAAAATCCTCATCACCCGGCCGACGTGCCCGTCGAACAAATTTACCCCTGGCGGTTCGACGACTTTTGGTGTCGTCTTGATAACTTGTGGAACTACATAGTTATACGATATTTTTGGATCGCGGACGTACTTCCGGTATTGGAAAAGTTTCATCGAGATTACGAGGATAAATTGAGACCTTACGAAGGGTATTTGGATATCGAGCCGGCGTTGATGTTCTATAACGGCCATCATAGCATTTTACCAAGACCCAATAATCCGAATGTTATCGAAATCGGTGGAATACAAGTTGGATCCGCTAAACCCCTACCTCAGGTAAAGCTCGACTTGTTTAATAACATCGACTTATAATTTCAGAAGGAAATCGCATTTAACCAAAATATTTTTGAATTTTCAACTTAGAAAATTCAAAAATTTATCGACGAAGCGGACCACGGTGTGATTTTGTTCACTTTTGGATCTTTCGTCAAAGTCAGCTCGTTGCCTGTCGACGTGGTCAACGTATTTTTGGAAGTTTTCGCGAGTATACCTCAAAGAGTGCTTTGGAAATTTGAAGATCCCTTTGAGAACGTGCCGGATAACGTGATGCTATCGGATTGGCTACCTCAGAGGGATATTTTAGGTGATTCTTCCCAGCCAGAATGGTTTCTCCGGTCTATTCGAATTTTGATTTTTTTTTGGTATTTACCTACTTATACACTACCTACTCACAGAACACCCGAATGTAAAAGCTTTCATTAGCCATTGCGGCCTGAGCGGGATGTACGAAGCTGTTTATACCGGGACTCCGGTGATTTCTTGTCCTTTGATGTTTGATCAGCTATCAAACGCGGCCATTTTGGAACATCTGGGTGTCGCTATACATTTGGATATCGAGACCGTCACCAAAAACAGCCTTTTAAATGTTATAAATACGATATTTAATGATACCAGGTGAATAGTTGAATTGATAAAAAGGAATGGGCGTCGTACTCCTTTACTAACTGGGCTTCTTTTCAGATATTACGATAAAATGCAAAAGGTATCGAGAGCTTTCAAGGATCGGCCACTTACTCCGCAACAAAGTGTGGTATTTTGGACCGAATACGTCATCAAATATAAAGATACCCTTAATTTGGTGCCTCCCTCTGCTAAATTAAATTGGTTCCAGTATTATTTGTTGGATATAGTTTCTTTCGTCGTCGGTACGATCGTTGCCATTCTGTATTTGTTTCGGTGGGGTGTTGCAGTATTGGTAAATTTCTTCAGAAGAAAGATCGGTTTTTATTTTAGCTATAAAAATAAGTCAGATTGATTTAAGAATTTTATTAAAATCGCGTATTTGTTGTATGTCTGTAATGTCGTGAAAAGGTGTTCGAAAATTTTTGTACCTTATTAAATTGTTTTGAGTGGTACTACGAAAATTGGCTAAAAAGTGAAAATATAGTTGAACATTTCACAAATTTTGTTTTTAAGAGAATTATGAAAGCAATTTTTTTTCGAATTTCTGAAAATTGATAAAAAAAAAATTTCAAAACTAAATTGAACGTTTTAAAAGAATTGTTCAATGTTGTAAAAATGGTTAAAATAAAACATGTTCAAATTAGTTTTGAAAACCACTAATTGTCATAAGAGTTGTTTGAATTCTCGTGAAAATTGTTCAAAGGGTACCCCCGGTTAAGATAGGTGAATCGGACTAAGAGCTACTTTTTGAAATTGACCATCAGACATTATTAGGGACCCCAAAAAATAATTTTAGGCCATATTTTCAACTCCCCACCTCACTCCCCTTCGCCCCCGTCCTCCAAAATGTCGAATTTTCGTCAAAAATTCCTATCTCTGAACCTAATGAACCAAAAATTCAGAAATTTATGTGGTGTATACGGGGAGTGATGGCCAGTTTTTGAGAATTTTTTCAGATTTTTTTTGCACCGCCTTCTAGCCAAAATCCCACTTTGAAAACTTAAAATCGTTCTAATTTCGAAACTAAAAGACATACATTTTTTCTTTTTGGTACAAATATGGTCCTACCTTGGTACAATATAATGCAAATTTTTTCAGATTTTTTGGTTAGGGAGAACCGGCGAAAAACTGCCATTTTCTATTCAAAAATGCTCATTTCGTCATTCACGCAACCAAAAATTTTGAAATTATTTATATGGTATGAATGGGGAAAGGTAACAAATTTTAGAGAATTTTTTATGCTTTTTTTTGCAATGCATTCCAGCTAAAACCCACCCTCAAACTTTTAAAATTGCTTCGATTCCAAAACTATAAGGCAAACATTCGTTCTACTTTTTGAAACTAACCACCACACATATTAAGGACTCCAAAAAAATCTTAGGATGCATATTCCACCTCCCATCTCACTCCGTTTCACCCCCACCCTCCAAATATTTAGTTTTGTGAAAAAATCCCATTCTGGACCTCAATGAACCAAAATTTTGAAATTCATTTGTATTGTTGGAGAATGGTAATTGGTAACAAAGTTTGAGAATTTTTCAGATTTTTTTGCACCTCGTTTTAGTCAAAATCCCACTCAATAAATTTAAAGTCGTTGAAATTTATATGGTAAGGTATGAACAGTGAGAGGAACAAACTTGAGAATTTTTCAGATTTTTTTTGCAATGTATTCTATTCCAAAACCCACCCTTCAACTACTAAACAGAAAGAATATAATAGGTAATCTTTTAGTTTTGAAACTGGAACAATCCAAAGTTTAGGGTGGGTTTTTGGCTAGAATGCACTGCAAAAAATTAAAAATTTTTGTTTGTATGAATGCCGAAATGGGTATTTTTGAATAGAAACCCGCATTTTTTTCGTCTGTTCTCCCAACGCTAAAAATCTGAAAAAAATATCATTATGTTGTACCAAGGTAGGACTATATTTGTGCCAAAAAGAAAAAATGTATGGCTCATTCCATGTCAACTCGACCAGGTTTTGACCTTGGGTCTTCCGATTTTGCTCAAAAATTTTTTATGAGTTCTCCTCGATGGTCTAATAGAGGAATCACCGTCATTCCGATCTTAATCTTTCAGGGGGGCGGGGGGTGGGCCTTGTAATTTTTGTATAATTAGGATTTTTTGCGAAATGGCTCAACTTTGAGGGCGCATATCTCGAGATCGGTTAGGTCCAAGATGAATCTGTTCATGAGGATTTGTAAAGAATGGAAAGGAAATTCAAAATTGATAATCACATTTTGAAAAGTTCAAAGTTGAACTTTTGTGATGAAAGCTCAACTTTCATGATAAGTACAAAACATCAGGGCCCCCATTTAAAAATCTGAAAAAATTACCATGAAAAGAACTTTTTATATATTTTTCAACAAATTACTTTTCAAGATGGGATCTTAATACCCCTGGGGGGTACAGGGGTCGTAAATGGTCAAAATTCAAAAAAATGGAAAAAGTGAAGTGATACATCGATTTCTACTAATTCGAAGGCGCTGAGTTCGAATATGTGCTTAGTTTTTTCACTTGACCCCTCTGAACCCCCCTATCAGCCCCCTAATGAGGTCAAAATTCAAAAAAATGAAAAATAACGTATGACGTGTCGTTTGTTGGGGTTTTTAGGGCGCTGAGTTCGAATATTTGCTTATTTTTGGGATTCGACCCTTGGGTGCCCCCTAGCCCCCAATTTTGAAAAAAAGACATGCAAAAAAATAGAAATAGCATGTGTCATATCGATTTCTACTAATTAGAGGGTGCTGAGCTCGATTATCAACTTACTTTCTCGATCCGCCTCCTTCGCTTCCCACACTGACTCCCAAATTACTAAAAAATTTAAAAAATCAATGTGTTTTTTCAAAATTGGGGGCTAGGGGTGCACTAAAGGGTCAAATTCAAAAAATAAGAAAATATTCGAACTCAGCGCACTCAAAAACCTAACAAACGACACGTCACACGTTATTTTTCATTTTTTCGAATTTTGACCTCATTAGGGGGATGATAGGGGGGTTCAGAGGGGTCAAGTGAAAAACTAAGCACATATTCGAACTCAGCGCCTTCGAATTAGTAGAAATTGATGTATCACTGCACTTTTTCCATTTTTTTGAATTTTGACCAAAATTTAAGACCCCTGTGCCCCCCAGGGGTATTGAGATCCCATCTTGAAAAGTAATTAGTTGAAAAATATATAAAAAGTTCTTTTCATGGTAATTTTTTCAGATTTTTAAATGGGGGCCCTGATGTTTTGTACTTATCATGAAAGTTGAGCTTTCATCACAAAAGTTCAACTTTGAACTTTTCAAAATGTGATTATCAATTTTGAATTTCCTTTCCATTCTTTACAAATCCTCATGAACAGATTCATCTTGGACCTAACCGATCTCGAGATATGCGCCCTCAAAGTTGAGCCATTTCGCAAAAAATCCTAATTATACGAAAATTACAAGGCCCGCCCCACAGTGGGATAGAAAAAAATCTAGGCGGCAAAAAATCAAAGTTAGGTCAAAAATCGAAGTGAATGAAATGGGAAAAAAATACGCGGATGGTGTTCTACTAGTATTAGAGCATCTCGAAACGTATTTTTTACCTGCCTCACCACGCGGCTGTTGCCATGGCAACGCGCGGCAGTCGCCCGGCTCGAATGAGAAACCGGTGTGTGGAATGACACATGTTCTGCACTGTGCTGTGTCCAACGATTTCATCACCATTCCGCGAGTTATAAAACGCGATTAGATAGTAAATTTCGTGCTGAATTCAATGGTGTGTTCAGTTTTAAGTTTTAATGAAGCCTGAGCGACATATTCGACGTTTAAACTAAGTACTTTTATGTCCTTAAAATTACACTTATTTAGACTTACAATTCCTGTATAAAAAAAGATTCGACTTGATTCGCAAAACAATTCTCGCGAGTTGATAGCTTGAAACCTGTATTATCAATAGGTTTTATCGAATTTTGCCATAACTTGCCATACTGAGCAGTAGCCGCGTATTTGTATGATGCGCATGGTCCACAATTTTGACAAACACAAAAAAAAATTAAAAAATAAAGAAACATATCGATTTCTACGAATTTGAATGCGCTGAGTTCGAATATGTATTCCATTTTTTCATCCCACCCCTCTACCCCCCCCCCCCCCCCCCCATCAGCCCCCTTAATAATATCAAAACTAAAAAAAAACGAAAATTACGTGTGACGTGTCCTTTGTTAGGTTTTTGAGGGCACTGATTACGAATATTCGGTCATTTTTTTAATTCGACCCCTTGAAATCCCCCTGCACCCCCCCTCCCCCTCATTTGGACCAACGCATGTATATAAGAGATGAAAGTAGTGTATGGCATATCGATTAAACTACTAATTTGAAAGTTCGGAGTTCGAATATGTATTTCCTTTTTTCATCCCACCCCTCTACTCCCCTCCCATCAGCCCCCTTAATAATCAAAACTAAAAAAAAACGATAATTACGTGTGACGTGTCCTTTGTTAGGTTTTTGAGGGCACTGATTACGAAAATTCGGTCCTTTTTTTCTATTCGACCCCTTGGAACCTCCCTAGCCCCCCTCATTTGGACCAATGTAAGAGATGAAAGTAGTGTATGGCATATCGATTACTACTAATTTGAAGGTTCTGAGTTCGAATATGTATTTCATTTTTTCATCCCACCTCTCTGAACATGCAGAAGAGGATGACTAAATTTTTTCCAATTTGTGTTTTTTTACTTGTCTTCATTATTTGCTACTCTCCTATTGTATTTTGTTCAATATATAACTTAAGATTTATATTCAGTAGACTTGAAATCATATATTTCAACACCCCGCTCGGAAAATTCTGAAATTTTGGGTTCCCACCCCCACCCTTCCGTGGGGTTGAATTGAAAAAGAACCGTCGGATTTGAATTCAGGGGGCCCGAAAACATATATTTTGACACTCCACTCAAAAAATTCTGAAATTTTGGGTTTCAACCCCCTCCCTCACCCTCCCATGGGGTTGAATTGAAAAAATACCCTCGGAATCGAATTCAGGAGGCCCGAAAACATATATTTTGACACCCCACTCGAAAAATTCTGAAATTTTGGGTTTCAACCCCCTCCCCCACCCTCCCATGGGGTTGAATTGAAAAAATACCCTCGGAATTGAATTCAGGAGGCCCGAAAACATATATTTCGACACCCCACTCAAAAAATTCTGAAATTTTGGGTTTCAACCCCCTCCCCCACCCACCCATGGGGTTGAATTGAAAAAATACCCTCGGAATCGAATTCAGGAGGCCCGAAAACATATATTTTGATACCCCACTCGAAAAATTCCGATATTTTGGGTTTCAACCCCCTCCCCCACCCACCCCTGAAGGGTTTAGGGTAAAAATTTTTCCAAAAATGAATTCAGCGTGTCAAAAAACCCTTAATTACCAAGTTTCAGAATTTTTTTTGCGCGGGAAATCAAGTTAATGATTTTTTGCCGCCTAGAATTTTTTCTATCCCACTGTGCGCCCCCCGCCCCCCTGAAGGATTAGGATCGGAATGACGGTGATTCCTCTATTAGACCATCGAGGAGAAATCGTAAAAAAATTTTGAGCGAAATCGGAAGACCCAAGGTCAAAACCTGGTCGAGTTGACATGGAATGAGCCGTATGTCTTTTATTTCCGAAATTAGAGCGATTTTAAGTTTTCAAAGTGGGATTTTAGCTAGCAGACGGTGTAAAAAAAATCGAAAAAAATTTTCAAAAGTTGGTCACCACTCCTCGTATACACCACATGAATTTCAGAATTTTTGGTTCATTAGGTTCCGAGGTAGGATTTTTTAACAAAAATTCGACATTTTTGGGGGTGGGGTGAAGGGGAGTGAGGTGGGGGGTTGAAAATACGGCCTAAAATTATTTTATGGGGTCCCTAATAATTTCCGATGGTCAATTTCAAAAAGTAGCTCTTAGGCCGATTCACCTATCTTAACCGGGGGTAAGGTCATTTGGGGTAATTGTAAACAAGTCATGCTGTAAATACTTAAATGCATCTAGCGAGCTGGAGTTGCCAAAAATAAAAACTTTGAATAATTTGTCTTACTATAATAAAGAACTTCGGGTTCTATGTGACAAATGTGATGAAAAATTTCGCGATGAAAAAAACATGATATCAAATTTCGGTTTTCACACAATCTACGTAATCTTCAAAATTCGAGAAAAAATAGAAAAAAAGTAAAAAAGTTGGTGTTTGATGCATTAATTTAGTTCTACGGACATTCAAAAATGATGAAATTGAATTCTTATGATTTTTGAAGCTGAGAAATTAATTTTCTGCAGCATTCACAAATACCCATCAAATTTTTCAGGTGTGGGGTAATTGTAAACACGTGTTATTTAAATGGGATTCACAAATTTAAACACAAAATATCATTTTTTTGGGTTTTTATTTTTTTTTTCACAAGTTAGTTTTTCCACACGTTTAAATATTTAATCTGTATAATTTTTTTCCAAATTATGCAAAAAAAACTCGAGAGATACGTTTTTTATGGGGTACAATGTATGCATTTACATTTACCCCACCATTGTGGGGTAAATGTAAATATTCTTGTCCAATTGTAAACGAAGTCCATAACTTCGGAATGAATAATCGAATCGATGAAAACAAACCGCCATATTACTCCTCATACATTCATTGATACGTGGAAAAAATTTCAATCACTTTGCATTCTTACTTACAGAGTAAAACGAAAAAGAGTATCACAAAATCGGTTCAATTTTACGAAGAATTTACAATTACCCCAATTGACCTTACCCTTTGTCAAAATTTCTGATTATTTAGCCAAGAATGGCAAAAAGTTCGATTTTGTCATGCGTTTGTGTTATTTGTTGAATGTTGAATTGTTGAGTAGAATAAGATAATTTTTGTGAAAGTGAGCAAAAAATTACCATAATTTTTTTCTTAGAGACTTCAAGGGTTCCTTTTTGTTATTTTTGAAGGTGAGGTAAAAACAATTATTTGCTTTGCCTACACTGCCTACAGTACAACGTCTTTTTTTAGACATTCTAAGGATTCTAGTTTTTTTTAAAGAGTAATTTGTGGTTGTCTCACTGGTGTGAGAATTTTACTCAGGGATTTTTTTAAATTATGATTTTTTAGTCATGGAATTAACGTAAATTCCACACATTGGTGTATCATGGTTCTTAGTTGGCTGCACTGGTACGAAATTTTTTTTTCATAATTTGTTCCTGATTACTGAAAAAAAATTGTGAAGTTTTCCAACGATAAGAGATATAGTTAACTATTACATTATCAGATCAACGCGAATTCCATAAATTTGAATAACAATTTGCAGTTGGCTACACTGATCGAGGAAATAATTCTCAAAATTTTCTTCAAAAATTAAAAAAAAAAAGGTAAAGTTACCCGGCGAAAAATAATTAATTCAGGGCCAGCGAAAATTTCACAATATTGGAATTTCGCGATCTGCAACTTTTCGACCCCCTGGTAGTAGAATGAGTTTTGATCTGAGAAGGATGGCGATGGTTCAGAGAGATGTAAAAACTCAAATCGCACCTTTTAAGTGCTGTTCCATAAATCTCACGCCATTTTTACTAGGTAGCTTAAAAAAAAACAAAAAACCACGTTTTTTTCAAAAGGAGGTGCCCTTTGGGAACCTCCAGCTCCCCTCCACCTCCACCTCCATCTAGTGGACTCAATTTTTTTGGGGTAGTCTCCGATAGTGGCCCAACGCCCAACATCCCTACCGAGTTTGGTCAAAATCCGAGATATGTTTTTTTTTGCGCTCCACCCTAATGTACTTACTACTTACCTATGTATTTAATTAAGTTCATTTCTCAAAGAAAAAAGAATTAGATATTCTAGGTATTTCAATATATTCGAAACTTTCAGAGATTAACCAAATTTTTCTTGGAATTATTTTCAAGCAGTGGATTCAATTGATAATGTAAGTGGTTGTGTATGTAGTTTGAATTAGGATAACTGATTCAACACTTATTCAAGAAGCAAAAACACCAAACGTCATTTCTAAAAATATACCTACCAATCAAATTCGGTTTTCGTGTTTATTACTACTTCAATTAACAATAAATTCTAGTAGATATCATCTCAAGGAATCGTATTTTTCTTATTCGTCAACAATATTGTCCAAGAATAGATGTTACCTAAACTTGGTGTCAAGTGCACCGCCCACATGTAATCATGCCTCATGAGTATAATAAAAAGCGGTTTCAACGGTGAACCTCGATGAAGTGATTTAAGAGTTTTCGAGGTATTGCCAGCTGATTATTTTAGTGTAAAGTTTTCGCGTTATATACGAAATGAATTTAGAAGATATTTTAGATTTAAAATATTATAAATCAATTTCATGAAAATTTTCTGCTTGTCAGAACGAAAAAAAAAACTTCGAAGATGAAAACGTCTAATTTTTGGGTAAGTGATTTTCGTGCGAGCATACCTACTTATAATATTATACGAAAAAATTAATATCTGGCATCTCTGTGACTCGAACCCTCAAAATTAATTTCATTTTGGATTTTTTCAGTTTTCTTTTTTTACTCAACTGTTCATTTCAATTGGCACTTTCAGTAGTGCTACTAAAATTCTGGGATTATTTCCTCTGCCTTTCAAGAGTCATTCTGCCAGCACCAGCTCTGTGATGAAAAGTTTGGTCGATGCTGGGCACGATGTCACAGTGGTTACTCCGTTCGCTCGTGAGCTCGCAAAGGATAACTATAGTTCGATCATTGATCTATCAGATGATCTACCAGTGCAATTAAGTTCGATATCTTACAGGCAACATACTAGATCAACAGCATACGAATCGATTTATTTAGCATTTCGCTACGAGAAAAATTTTTGCGATAAACTTTTCAATTCTGAAGCATTTCAGGTAATGATGCTTATTTCCTTTTCTTGTTCGATAGGTACAGTAAGAATTCAACTTGATACTTTTTCCATCCCAGGAATTATTTTTTTCAACTGAAACATTCGACGTAGTATTCGTCGAGGTACAAGTATTCTACAAATGCTACCTACCCATTGCGAAAAAACTAAACGTTCCGGTGATCGGTATAACGACCGTGAGATCTTGGGGTATTGCTGACCTGGCTACCCAAAATCCTCATCATCCTGCCGACGTCCCCGCTGAACATATATATTTCTGGCGATTCGACGACTTTTGGTGTCGTCTTGATAACTTGTGGAATTACATTGTTGTACGATATTTATGGATAGTGGACGTACTTCCGGTTTTAGAAAAGTTTCATCGAGATTACGAGGATAAATTGGGACCTTACGAAGGGTATTTGGATATCGAGCCGGCGTTGATGTTCTATAACGGCCATCATAGCATTTTACCAAGACCCAATAATCCGAATGTTATCGAAATCGGTGGAATACAAGTTAGATCCGCTAAACCCCTACCTCAGGTAAAGCTCGACTTGTTTAATGACATCGACTTATAATTTCAGAAGGAAATCGTTTTTAACCAAAATATTTTTGGATTTTCAACTTAGAAAATTCAAAAATTTATCGACGAAGCGGACCACGGTGTGATTTTGTTCACTTTTGGATCTTTCGTCAAAGTCAGCTCGATGCCTGTCGACCTGATCAACGTATTTTTGGAAGTTTTCGCGAGTATACCTCAAAGAGTGCTTTGGAAATTTGAAGATCCCTTGGAGAACGTGCCGGATAATGTGATGTTATCGGATTGGCTTCCTCAGAGGGATATTTTAGGTGATTATTTTCAACCAGAATGGTTTCTGTGGTCGATTCGAATTTCGATTTTTTTTTTTGGTACTTGGCTCATTCCTTGTCAACTCGACCAGGTTTTAACCTTGGGTATTCCGATTTCGCTCAAAATTTTTTTATGAGTTCCCCTCGATGGTGTATTGAAGGAATGTCCGTCATTCCGATCCTAATCCTTGGGGGGGGGGTGGCCTTGGTAATTTTCGTATAATTGGGATTTTTTGCGAAATGGCTCAACTTTGAAGGCGCATATCTTGAGATCGGTCGAGTCCAAGATGAATCTGTTCATGCGGTTTTGTAGAAAATTGAAAGCAGATTCTAAATTGATAATCATATTTTGAAAAGTTCAAAGTTGAACTTTTAAAATGAAAGCTCAACTTTGATGATAAGTACAAAACATGAGGGGCCCCACTGAAAAATATGAAAAAATTACTGTGAAGAGAACCTGGAGACGTATTCCTGAAATTTGTCTACGAGAATTATCAAAGTTACGAAGTTATTGACGTTAAATAGCCATGTAAACAATGGTTATGAAAATTAAATAGCCAAGGAAAGTTATCGTATTTTTTTGAAATACAAATGGTTATTTATATTTTTGAGTTCGAATTGTTTTTATTTACGTGATTGTTTTTTTTGATAACATTAATTACCGAAATGTCGCCAAAAAAATGAAAAGGAAGGTAAGTTGAATCATAAATTTTGAATATATACCTCGCGAAATCACAATATTTTTCAAGTACGCATAATTTTGTTCAATGATTGTATGCAGCCAACTGCATTTAAATTATGTCTATTATTTCATAAGCTCTATGAGAGTTAAATAGCGCGAGGACAAAGGTTATGGGTGCTAAATAACTCCGTAACTTTGATAATTCTCGTAGACTAATTTCAAGAATACGTCTCCTGTTATGTATTTTTCAACTAATTACTTTTCAAGATGGGATCTCATACCACTGAGGGGCACAGAGGTCTTCAATTTTGGTCAAAATTCAAAAAAATGGAAAACGTGAAGTAATACATCGATTTTTACTAATTCAAAGGCGCTGAGTTCGAATATGTGCTCAGGTTTTTCATTAGACCCTCCCCCCCTGAACTCTTCTATCTGCCCTCTGATGTGATGAAAATTCAAAAAAATAACGTGTGACGTATCGTTTGTTGGGTTCTTGAGGGCGCTGAGTTCGAATATTTGCGTATTTTCCGGATTCGACTCTTTAGTGGACCCCTAGCCTCCTATTTTGAGAAAAAACAAGTTTAAAAAAAATAGCGTGTGTTATATCGATTTCTACTAATCTCTTATACCAAGAACTAGTAGTTTTTTCAAAAAACTAGTAGTTTTTAGAGAAACTAAAAGTGAAACTAGTAAGTTTTTTTGGGAAACTACTAGTTTTACTACTTTTAAAAAAAACTAGTAGTTTTTTCCAAGCAACTAGTAGTTTTTTCTAAACTACTAGTGGTTTTTTCTGAACTACTAGTAGTTTTTTCAAAAATTACCAGTTTTTTCAAAAATCTACAAGTTTTACCACTTGTCAGCAAATGAAGTATTAGTGTTACCAGTGATGGAAGGAACGAAGAACGCTGCTACATTCTGAACTTTCGGTGTGTCATAAGTTTATTTGAAAAATATATTTTACCTTCCCTCTCCACCATAACCCGTCATCTCTCAGAGAAAAATGTTATAGAATTTATATCTTACCACCCTCAAACATAGATTTCGACTCGAAAAAATTTCAAAACTCAAAATTTTGCAGGCTTTTTCTCCCTGCCTATCTCAATTCTTCATCTCTATAAGACAAAATTATTGCTAAATTTGTATTCCATACACACAAAAACATAAAGTCAAAAAATATTACTTGGAAAAATCACAATTTTTTCCAGTCTCATCTCCTCTTTTACCTCCTTTTCACCCCAACCTTTAATCCCTAAGCAAAAAATATTATCAAATTTGTATTCTACGCCCTTGAAAACATAGATTTTGACACACTACTCGAAATAATTACAAAATTCAAAATTTTAAAGGTCTCACCCTCCTCCTTCACCCTCTTTTCACCCCTACCATTCATCCCTAAGCAGAAAGTATTGTCAAATTTGTATTATATGCCCTCGAAAACATAGATTTATGCATATCACTCGAAAAAATTGAAATTTGCAATTTTTTCTAGGTTTTTGCTACTTTTTTTTCTTAAATTTTGTATTTTGAAGCTCCAGCCCCCCAGGGGTGGAATAAAAATTCACCAAATGTGCTTGAAAGATAATTCGTTGGGTGGAAGGCGAATTTTCAAAATTTGGGTGCTTTGATCGTATAAATAGGATATATGCAAGTAGTTTGAGCTGCTGAACACGAATCTGTTGATAACTTTTTCATATTACAATTTCGTATGCAAAGAAAGTGAGATATTCAATTTTGAGCCTCGTGCTGTACTTTTTTGAACTTGAAATTACAAAAATCACGAAAAAGATATGAAATAAAGTGAAACTCGGTCAAGTGGTGTATAAATACGTATTTTGAGATATAATTACGAGAAAAATTTTTTCGGCCAAAAATGACCATTTTTATGAGTGAAAAACGTTGTGAAACAGTATAGTTTTTTGCACTTTTCAAAATGTTCCACCACCTAAAAAATTCTTTAAAAAATATCACGTTGTACATAGAGACTAGGTACATGAAATAATTTTTTTTCAGAATTGCACCTCTGAACAATCATGTAAAAAACTCGATTTGAAGTTTTCAAACAAGAGTTTCAGCTAGAAGAAATCGTCGAAATTTTTTTCCCAACTATCAAGTAATACCCTTCAGTATAGGGTACCACCCACGCAAGTTTGAAAAAATTTGGTTGAAAACTCGCAAAAATAAAAATTCTTAATGAAAAGGTTGAAAAAAAGAACGTTTTGGCCCATAACTAAGGATAGGAGAGGGATTGGGGGCGAAAAAGGTTTTCAGACCATAAGAACCAGCGTCCATCGGTTAGTTTCAAATTTCAGCTCGGGGGCAGATTCGCCTACCTTGACCGCCCGGTACCCTTTAAAAAATCTATGTTTTTTCAAAAGTGGGGTCTAGGGGTGCACTCAAGGGGGGAATCTGGAAAATAATCTAATATTCGAACCCAGCGCCCTCAAAAACCCAACAAACGACACGTCACACGTTATTTTTCATTTTTTTGAATTTTAACCTTATCAGGGGGCTGATAGAAGGGTTCAGAGCGGTCAAATGAAAAACCTGAGCACATATTCGAATTCAGCGTCTTTGAATGAGTAAGAATCGATGTATTACTTCACATTTTCCATTTCTTTGAATTTTAACCAAAATTGAGGACCCCTGTAGCCCTCAGAGGTATTGAGATCCCATCTTGAAAAGTGATTAGTTGAAAAATACATAAAAAGTTGTCTCCACAGTAATTTTTTCAGATTATTCAGTTTGGCCCCTCATGTTTTGTACTTATCATCAAAGTTGAGCTTTCATTTAAAAAGTTCAACTTTGAACTTTTCAAAATATGATTATCAATTTAGAATCTGCTTTCAATTCTCTACAAAATCGCATGAACAGATTAATCTTAGACTTGACCGATCTCGAGTTATGCGCCTTCAAGGTTGAATCATTTCGCAAAAAATCCCAATTATACGAAAATTACCAAGGCCACCCCCCGCCCCTCGAAGGATTAGGATCGGAATGACGGCGAATCCTTCATTAGACCATCGAGGGGAACTTCGTAAAAAAATTTTGAGCGAAATCGGAAGACCAAGGTCAAAACCTGGTCCAGTTGACATGGAATAGGACTTACCTACTTATACACTGCCTACTCGCAGAACACCCGAATGTAAAAGCTTTCATTAGCCATTGCGGCCTGAGCGGGATGTACGAAGCTGTTTATACCGCCACTCCGGTCATTTCTTGTCCATTGATGTTTGATCAGCTATCAAACGCGGCCATTTTGGAACATCTGGGTGTCGCTATACATTTGGATATCGATACCATCACCAAAACCAGCCTTTTAACTGTTATAAATACGATATTTAACGATACCAGGTGAATAGGAATAGTTGAGTGGGTAAAAAAGGAATGAGCATCGTACTGCTTTACTAACTGGGCCTCTTTTCAGATATTACGATAAAATGCAAAAGGTATCGAAAGCTTTCAAAGATCGACCACTTACTCCGCAACAAAGTGTGGTATTTTGGACCGAATACGTCATCAAATATAAAGATACCCTTAATTTGGTGCCTCCCTCGGCTAAATTAAATTGGTTCCAGTATTATTTGTTGGATATTGCTTCTTTCGTCGTCGGTACGATCGTTGCCATTCTGTATTTGTTTCGATGGGGTGTTGCAGTATTGGTAAATTTCTTCAGAAGAAAAATCGACTTGTATTTCAGTTATAAAAATAAGTCAGATTGATTTAAGAATGTTATTAAAATCTTGTATTGTTGTACATAATGTCTGTGATGTAAAAAGTGGTTGGAAAATTTTGTATCTTATCAGATCATTTTGAATTATTGTGTTACAAAAATTGACTAAAACATGAAAATATAGTTGAAAATTTCACAAATTAATATTATTTTTGAAAAAAATTATAATAGCAATTTTTTTCGATTTTCTGAAAATTGATAAAAAAAATTTCAAAACTAAATTGAACGTTTTAAAAAAATTGTTTATAATGTTATAAAAATGATTAAAATATCTCAAAGTTTGATCGAAATATTACTAAAAAATTATTGCCAAAAAACAATTTTGAAGGCTCTGATTTTTTTTCTAAAAGTAAGTTTTGTAAAAAAAAAGTGAAAAACATTCTGTAAATTTTTCAAAATATTTTCTAAAAAGTGCATTTCAAGTGCTTTCTAATGGTGCTATCAGTTTTTCAAATGAAGACCTCTAAACGTGAGAAAATTTGATGAATTAATTCTGAAACGAGTGTCCCTACTCGGACTACAGACCTTCAATTTTTTACAAGCAGAATTACGTAAATTTTCGTTGGCAGATGGTTTCAATTTTCAAAAAAAAAAAGAAGTAATGGAAAAATAAACACCCGTAAAAATTGTTCTCCATAGTTCTTCAAGGTTGAGGATAAAAATATTGGCAACTCAAAAATCAAATTTCCCATTTTGGCACTTTTTGGAAAAAAATTCTGGATGCAAGTTCACATGGTGATAGAAGACCCTTTCCTCTACCCATCAAGCCATTTTTCAGGATCCGGGGGACATTAGGAGCCTCGCCAGCGTCCCAAACACAATGTGGTCCATAATAGACTAGGTACTTTACTTTACTTACCTTGAACATTGTTTAAAATATTGTAAAATTGTTCAAAAATTACACAAATGCCAGAATTTTTGGCCCATTTTGATAAATTTTGATAATATTTTAATAAATCGATAGTTTTTCAATAGTTTTTTCAATTTTGAAATAGATTTTACGAATTTTTCAATTAAATAATGAATTTATGTTAGACACACAATAAAAGTACCAAAAAATTCAGCATTTTTCGTTGAAAATTAATTTTAAAAATGTTCATTTCGTTTATTTCTTATTGCAGGCGTTTGTGAAATTTTTGTAAGAATTTGAACAGGTCTCCAAAAAAATGAAGATTTCAATTTTTACGAGGATATGGAGGGGGGGGGGGTTAAAATATAAAATATTTCGCCGAAGGTACTGCAAAATTCTATCAAGTTTGAACATTTTTTTTAGGTACCTTAGTTTTGCAATATTTAATAAGATTTCCACAATTGTCACGAACTTCAATTATTTTTCATTAGGTATGGTAAGTACTTATTTTAAACACATGGAGGTACAACAGTTCTAATCATTTTCATGTTTTTCTCGTTTCAAACTGTTTTTATTAAATTTTCCTTAATTTTTGAAGATATTTTTTTGATCTTTATTTACTCTTTTTATGATTTTTCAAGATAATTTTTGCTACGATTACAGGCATCATAGCAGGTCACTTTTTTAGGGTGTTTGTCACTTTTTTCGACTTTGGTCACTAAAAGTCACTTTTTTCCTCCCAAAGTCACTTTTTTCCGCATTTTCAAACAATAATTCAAATTTTCACGTAAAAATTGATATTTTTTAAAATTCTTCAAGAAAATAAATTCATTTCACCGATTCAAAAAGGCACAGTTTTACGAAAATTGACTGATTTAGATTTAGAGAGTAGGATACCTAATACCTAATATAGGTCATATATTAATTGTTTGTTCCAAAAATCTCGTCATTTTTCAATTTTTCTTTGCTCAAATCTGTATAATTAAATTATTTATGTATATCTGCCTCCTAAAGTGTCACTAAAAAAATTTCGATTTTTATATTACCTATTTTTTTCATTGAATTTTGACCCCCTCCCCACATTTTTTCTTGAATTCTCAGTCCTCTTTTTTTTTTTTAGCTATAGTGGTGGTGAAATAAAAAACCAAAACTTTTTACGAATTCCGGAACATTTTTGGAAACTTTTCAACGTTAGAATTCGGCAACACTGTGTGTTATAACCGTAATTAAATTATCATTTGTTCATAGTTTTGACGAAGGAGTTTAATAAAATTATTCACGTCGTTCCAGTTTATCTTTAAAATGATGGCAGGACACTTCAAAAAAAATTGTCTGTCCTCCCCATCTAAAAAATTGAATTTTTGGTTACATTTTGCTCATTTTTTTGATTACTTTTTGGTTACTTCTTGTTCGAAAAAAGTTACTAAACGTTACTTAATTTTGATAGAATTTCACTATGATATCTGGAATGAAATTATTCACGCCTTTTCAGTTGATTCATCTTTGAAATGTTTGCAGAAAAGTACAAAAAAAAATTCCCCCCAAAAAAACTGTAAAAAAATTCCCCCGAAAAATCGAATTTTTGGTTAGCTTTGGTTACTTTTTGGTCATTTTTTGGTCACTTTTTGGTCACTTTTTGCTCATAAAAAGACATTAAAAGTCACTTTTTTTCTTCGAAATTTCGCTATGATGCCTGCGATAATGAAATTTTATAAAAATTTTCAGTAATGGAATACTTGATTGCTGTTTAGTGTAGTTGGGAAAATTAGACTCAAGTCAAAATTCCATCAAAAGTGATTTTTTTTAAAAAGAGAAATTTTCATTTGAAGTCCAAAAGAATTATATTTCGAGTCCACAATACAAATCTATTTCAGCCGAAAAAAATGTTTCTATTAATTTTAATAGGGGTCGATGGTTCGAATGCGATGTGGAATATTATTTCACAATATTTATACGGTTTCGCGACGATATAGCTAATGAATATTTTCTGCGTTTGCCCTTCGTTTTATGAAATGCCCTTGATAAGTACCTAGTTAGTAGCTTCCTAGACCTACCTATCCTATAATTCTAGAACAGAGAAACTGCATTTTTAAGCAATAATAAAACGGTGTAAAGTGTAATGTCACTCGACGCGCGAAATGACCGTGATGACAAATAGCTCGTGCATGTCGAATGCGTTATAAATAGATACTTAGTATAATAATTGGTCAATTGAAAATACACGTAATGTTCATGCCAAAGGGTAGTTTTGCAGTCGTAGAAATTTCTCAAGTTTTGCCTTATCACGAAAGCCTTTTAAATCACGAATACCTACCCATGTTTTAAAGATGTCTTTTTTATTCTTCAGCTTTTTTTTTTTTCAATGATGAATTTTGAAATATCAGACATTCGTGTCTGTAACATTTCCTTCAACTTCAGAATACAGCACTAGAAAAATTAAATAAAAAATTTCATAATCGATTCATATCTTCTGATCGCGCAATAGCCTTCAATCCTTCGGAA
The DNA here is from genome assembly GCA_033439095.1 of Pseudococcus viburni. NCBI lineage: Eukaryota > Metazoa > Arthropoda > Insecta > Hemiptera > Pseudococcidae > Pseudococcus > Pseudococcus viburni. The sequence continues at coordinate 218,084 of JAVBJF010000341.1, forward strand.
ATTGCCAAAAATTCAATGTTTTCAAAATTTTTAGGAAATTTTAAAAAAATCAGAATTTATTAAAATCGATTTTAGAGCTTACATATTTGGTGACTATCTAAACCAAAAAACTTTTTTTTTTTGAAAAAATCCATGTTTTGTCGCTTTTTAAAATTTCTTCCATATTCTTCACTCGTGAAAAAAAAACTGAAAAAAATTTATAAAACAGATTTTTTCAAAAAAGAGTGCTTTTTGGTCTAAATAGTCACTAAATAAGCTCTAAAATTGATTTTAACAGGCATCATAGCAGGTCAATTTTTAGGGTGTTTGTCACTTTTTTCATCCAAAGGTCACTAAAAGTCACTTTTTTCCTCCTAAAAGTCACTTTTTTCGCATTTTCAAGAAAAAATTCAAATTTTCACTTGAAAATTGATATTTTTCAAAATTCTTTAAGAAAAAAGTCAAAAGTTGATAATGATTTTTCAAAAAAAATTTGCCCTCGCTTCGCTCGGACAGTATTTCAATAATTATATTTATAAATTTGCAAAAATTCTGTTTACAAAAAAATTTCCCCCCAAAAAAACTGTAAAAAAATTCCCCCGAAAAATCGAATTTTTGATTAGCTTTGGTTACTTTTTGGTTATTTTTTGGTCAAAAAAGTCACTTTTTTTTCTTCGAAATTTCGCTATGGTGCCTGTTTTAATCAATTTTAAATTTTTTTTAATTTTTAATTTTTGGAAATTTTTGAAGAATTGAACGCTCTTGCGCGATTTTAAGATATGAATCAATTTTGAAATTTTTCATTTATTTTTTCTAGTCTTTCCAGCCAACAACTTTTGCGCGGGGTAACTTTTCAAAAATCTAAAATTTTGATTTTTCGACCCATCCTACTGTTCATTTGTGGTAATTGGTTGCAAAATTTTCAAGTGTTTCAATAGAATTGATGAAGTTTGAATTTTTTCGTTGTTTTTTTGAAGTGTTACCTAGTTTGAAAGTGAACTTCTGTTCAAAAATGACCTTCGTGAACGTTGATGTCGAGACAGTTGGAATTATTGGTCATTTACATTAGGTATTTTTGATTACAAGTAACAATTTTCTTTCTATTTTGGCTGTAAGTCCGTAACAAATTATCATAAAAAAATCGTATGAGAATATTTTTGACCTGAAATTAGAAAGATCCGCTGATATCAATACCCACCTACTTGTGTTTAAGAAATATTATTTACTCACTGGTTACACGAAAGTGCTCTGCTTATAAAATACTCATTTCTGAACAATTGATAAAATATGCAAGCGATTGATTCTCGAATAAAATAAAAAATGCGTTCAGTCCTTCGCGAAATATACTCGAAGAACATTTACTGACGAATTGATGGTACTGCAGAATCTCATAAATGAAGCCAAGCCGAGTGGGTAAATGCCGAGCGCCTGTGGTGTCATTTGACATTGTGTTTGGCATAGAAGAATATAGACGTCTTGACGAAGGTTTGTGGCCTTGTACCACGGTGAAGCATATACGGCTGCACTTAATTCTTCCATCTGCGTGAAAATGGAATATAAGTACACGTATAATTACAATGAGTCGTAAGAATTGGTGCGGTGCTGAGTTATGGACCGTTTTCCCGAAACCGAAATCCCGAACGGACATTTTCCCGAATAAGATTTTTCATGAAAAAAATTTTCACGAATCCGTTTTCCCGAATCCTTTGTTTCCCGAATAAAAAAAAATCAATGTACTATTAAATAAGGGGAATATAAAACTGCACGACAAAAGAAATGGTTGCACGACGAAAATGGGAAAATCGAATCACGACAGAGTAATGGGAATGCACGACACAGAAAGTAAGATTTGCACGACAAAGTATGAACGACGAAATAATATGAATGAACGACAAATTTTGAGATAAGAAATAAATTATTGAACGACAGTATGAAATTAAATTTTATTGAATACTGCCTTACTATTGGCCCACAATTCTATACAACTCTGAGCATTCATTTTTTTATTTTTAATAACGATATTAAAATTTCACATTTTCACTCACTTCAGTACAGAAAAATTGGAGATTGCCCAAAAATGAAGTTTCCATGTTTTCTAAATCTATGAACTTATGAAAAATTTGGAAAAAATTATGAAAAGGTGTTTTTCAGACTTGAAAAGTTCAACTTTTTTTGGAAATTGAAATTTTTTTAAAAGCTCTTTCTCGTTAAGTTGGTTTTTCATGTTTTTGTCTCATTTTCTTCAAAACTATTCGACCAATTTTCTATCTGTTTTTTTTTTTTTTTTAAATGTGTTCAGGAGAGATTTCTTTATATAAAAGGAAGCGCGGACGCCCATCAAAAGCCAGGAAGGCGTTGTTGGTGCAGTAGGTTGGAGTATACATTTATGTTGTGATTGTCGTGCGTTTTATTGTAATTTTCGCTTAAAATTTTAATTTTTTTTTTATTTGTCGATCAAACTTTTAATTTTTTTTAATAGCACTTTGTCGTTCCTTTGATTTTAATTGTCGTTAACAAGTTGCTTTAATTTTTTTTCTGTGTTTTCAATTATTTTCCCGGTGATTATTTTGTTTTGTCGCCCAAATACATTTTTTTGACGTGCATTTTATTTACTGTCGTTTATTCCCTTTTTTTCCCGTAGATTCGTTTGTTTCTTCGCTTGTTATATAATGTCGTCGTTATTTCCATTTTTTCTGTCGTGCAAACCACACTCAAAAAAATAATAAATAAATTTTATTAAACGTAATAATAAAAAGGCACCATTCAAAAAACTAGTAAAATTTATTCAAAAAAATAATAATATTTATCGCAAAATAATAATATTTATCGCAAAATTGACAAACTTTATTTTCTATGCAATAAACTTTACCAAATTTCGTGATAAATTTTATTATTTTTTTTGATAAAAATTGCTAATTTTGCGAATGGTGCCCCGTTATTATTATTTTTGGATAAAATTTATTATTTTTGGATAAAATTTATTTTTTTTGGATAAAATTTATTTTTTTTGAATAAAATTTATTTTTTTGAATAAAATTTATAATTTTTTGCAACACTTTCTATTCATTTTTCATTTCTGTCGTGCAGTTAAATGGCACCCATTAAATAAAGTTTATTTTAGTTTTTCTAAAAACTGCCGAAATCGTTGGTAGTTTTTTTGGCCTTCAGTAATCGAAAACTACCGGTTTTTTCCAAAAACTACCGATGGTTTTATTTTGTTGCAATAAATCAGAAAAGTAGTAAAAAATGTGGTAATTTGTAAAAAAAAAATAAATGAAAATCCAGTGCAATATAGTACAAATAAAAGAAAACACATTCAAAAAATCAGTTTTTTTCAAGGTGTCATCAATTTTGACCAATTTATTGAAAAAAAAAATTTGATTTACGAAATTTTATGCCATTTTTGAGTGGTTTTACCCCTTGAAAAACTACCGGTACAACTGCCGGTGGTTTTTCAATACTACCGAAAACCTCCGGAGGATGAAAAAAAACTACTGTTCCACCACTATGCAATAGGCATTCCATAGAAATAATGAAAAAAGGTAATTCGTGAAATTCTATATTCGGAATTTTTACATTCGGGAAATTCTTTATTCGGGATTTTTGCATTCGGGAAAAAGGTAATTCGAAAATTGTATTCGGGATTTCGGCATTCGGGAAAACGGATTCGTGAAAATTTTTTTCGTGAAAAATCTTATTCGGGAAAATGTCCGTTCGGGATTTCGGCTTCGGGAAAATGACCGTGAACCGCGATGCTGGGATCGATGAAAAATCGAATTACCAAATCTTCCAGTTTGCCTCCTACCCAACAGATTACATATATTTCTATAATCGTTCCAATGAGAACACCAAATTCTCTAGCTCTCACGATGAAATTATAATTTGGCTGCCATATTCATACAAAAATGTACATATAAAAACAAAAACAAACTTTACTTATTGATTATTTCAGATTTTATTGGCTAATTTATTTAATTTCAACTCACCAATACCATAATCAAAGCGTGGATGATTTCAATATACAAATATGTGGGCATGAGAATTCCAGATATAGCTTCAAAATAACCTCGGAAATGTCCAATCAATCTGAAAAAGACGGTCTCACATTAATTTTAATACCTTGATGGATTAAATTGAATCAAATTTTATATTGAATACGTATTTTCGTAATTTTTCATTGAATAGTATTGAAAAAAAAAGGGGGGATGTATAGATCTCTTATGCTACTAAATTTTTTTAATCCTAAATATGTAACTGGGTTTAGGTAAATGCTTCCGCGCTGACCGAGTGGAATAGATTTAACCACGATCGAGTTTTTAATTAGTAAAAGAAGGTGTTTTTATAAAAAAAAATCGTAAATTCCACTAATGTAATTCAAGTTGAATGATATTAGAAATTTGTTGTGGAATATTTGCCAATTGGAATTGAAATTGAAAATTTATTTTGAAAAATACAAATTTTAAAAAAACGAAGAATTAATGGAAGGTGGGGCAGAATGCACCAGGGGGCAAGATCCAAATTGGTTTATTGTCGTCAGTGATGTGATTGAAAAAAATTTTCTGTGCAATTGGTGGATGGGTATCCATTCGACACAAAACAGAAAAAAATAACAGACCTGACGGATTACTTGTCTATGAGTTTTGAGTTATAATCAATAATGTGATTTTACGGTATTTTCGTAAAATTCTGTAAAATATCATGTTTTCAAGTTTTGAAAAAAAATTCAGGTAATTTTTTTTTGTAATCTACATCCATTTTATTCAGGTCTCAATCGTACATCCGCGCGCTATTCCTGTTAAAATTGATTTTATGAATGATTCTTGTTCCGGACACTAAAACAAAGAAATTTAACCCGTATGCCCTTTTTCCCCCTCGCCCTTTCCCAAGGATCCACCCCTAACATTTCAAACATGTGTATCCCCTTATCAACGAGTTGTAATGAAAAAATTTTCAAACAAAAGTTGTTTCTCAGCACCTAATGTACATTTCATTTCTCATCAAAATCCATTTCGGAGAACTCCTGCCCCCCCCCCCAAATTTAGAAACAAAACATGTTTTTGAGAAAACTTGAAAATCCATTTTCTTCATTTTAAACGAAAAGTTTCGGAGATACGACAAAATTTGTAATTACAAAAAGTATTCAGAATTGTATTTCCTCTCCAATGAGCTCTATCATGACCATTTTCATCAACTTTTTCCGACAGAATGGACCTCTCCCCCTTCCTCGTTTTCACAAAATTTGGACCCACGAACAAAATTTGCTCCAAAATGAATTCCTATAATAAATGAAATTATGCATTAGATATCCAAAAACAAAATCGTTCATTTTTTTTCTTTTGTCCAACTTTTGAGATAGGGGGAGGGGGAGAGATCCACCCTGCCGGGAAAAGTTGGTGAAAATGGTCGAGATAAAGCTTATTGGAAAAGAAATTCAATTCCGAATACTTTTTGTTGTTACAATTTTTTCCGTATCTCTGAAACTTTTCGCTTATGGTAAAATGAAGAAAACGTGATTTTGAAGTTTTCTGAAAAATGTTTTATTTTCAAATTTGGGGGGGGGGGGCAGAAGTTGCTTCAAAATGGATTTTGATGAGGAATGAAAATGTACATTTATAGGTGCTGAAGAACAACTTTTTTTTTAAATTTTTTCATTGCGACCCATAGATAAGGCAGTACATGCGTTTGAAATGTTGGGGGTGGACCCTGAAAAAAAGGAAATGAGGAGAAAAGGGCATACGGGCTTAATTTCTTTGTTTTAGTGTCCAAAACAAGAATCAATCATAAAATAAATTTTAACAGGAATTTCGCGCAGAAGCCTTTTTTTGTACGATTGAGACCTGACTAATTACCTATCGAATGATGTAATTGGTTGGTACTCCCCCCCCCCCCCATATTCTCTTCCCTGTACAGTGCGTTAAAGAAATATATTACCGGGGGGGGGGGGGGCAAGATGTAAATCGAAAAATCGAAAATGGAGCAGATGAGCAGAATGCAAACATTTTTTTTGAATACGAATTTTTCGAAAAAATCACATATGGTACTAAAGATGGTCCAATTGATATTTTTTCCAGGATATTACATTTTTGCTTTAATTTTTAGATAGAATATCAAAAATATCAAAAGTTTGCCTAACAAATCAGAAAATCAATAAAGGCAGCATAAATTATGTATACAAAGGTTTTTAGAACTCCTTTTTCCAAAAATTACGCTTCTATTTAAATCTGTAGTATCCACTTCGAATGTGCTTATTTGAGTAAATTTTACAAAAAAATTCGTGATTTTTCATCATGCCTTCCCTGTTTGCAATTTTGCATCTTACCCCATGGCATTTTACATCCTGCTCCATGGGTGGTGCAGGATGCAAAAAAAGTGAAAATTTTTCTGAAAAATTCTGTACGGTTGAGGTATGCACCAAAATGGAATTTTTTTCATTTAAACTTTAATTTATTGCAAGAATCAGACAATTGGGCCAATTTGAATAGATTCGGAAGAAGATTTGGCCTAGGTTGGTGCATCCTGCCCCACCTTCCCTTATTTAAAATATAATTTAGCCTATAGATAACAATTTGACAGATGCAATTCAAATTGAATACAATTGATCGAGTTTTTAATTGATGGGAAGGGGTATTTTGAAAAATTATTCGATCTGTATACTTCAAAAAAAATGTATTCGACCTATGTAATTCCAGTTTGAATATATAATTGAAAAAGTGATTAGCTCGATCTAACCACAATTGATTTTTTAATCAATGGAAGAGGGTAAGGTAAAATAAATCGGGGATTTGTTATTCGGGGAAATATCCTTCGGAGGATTGGATTGGGGTGAATGTCCGGGCACCGAAAAAATGATCGTAAATAGGTAATAGGTATACTTCTATGAGATGTAACTTTGTGCCAAAGTATAGAGAACTTCCTCCACTTCCATCCAAAATAAAAAATTCTTGGAAATAATACAATAAAATGGCCATAACTCCAAAAGGAAGGAAGTGGGGGTTAGAAGTATTTCCAGATTTTTTTTACTTCAAGGGACACTCTGGGTGCGCTAATGCTGGCATGGTCTTGCAAAAAAAAAAAGAAAGAATTTTGTGATTTTCACTTCATTTTACAATTTTAGACGCGCTGGAATGTTATTGGTGCAGTTGAGAGGTAAAGCATTAAACCTCTTTTCCAAATGATCGCACGAAACATTTTTTCCGGGCAAAAATTGTAGGAAATTAAACGTAGAATAAAAAAAGTACTGAACAACTTCTTTGGTAAAATCAAACCCTGAAGATATATTGGGGAAACCCGTTTTTGAAGGAGGAGAGGGGGGGTGCCCTCATGAAAAAATTAGCACGAAATCGTGGTAACTCCTAGAGGTTAGTCACCTTCCACAATTTTTCGCTGTAAAACTTTTGACAGCCAAAAATTGCTTCATTTCACTTTTTTTCTCAATTGCCTCAACTAATGTTCAACTTTACTCAAGAATATCTCAAAAATTACACCTCCCAAAAAATCGGAATGCACCTATCCGATAGGAAATTTAATTCTCTACAACTTTTGTGATGGTCATTATGGTCGTAGAACGCTTAGATTTCTCAGAAATCTCACTTTTCCGCAGGGCAAGGCGAAAAAAATACGATTTTTTCACATAATTTAGGAAAGTTTTAACCGTAACTTTTTTTCTAAAAGAGATACCTAGAGGTCTGTGGGTTACGGCATTCGATTCAGCGTAAAATTTTCTATAAGATTGGACCAAGAAAATTTTTTTCAAATTTTTCACAAATCCGTGCGTATTGTTCTTGAAAAATCACATTTTTGCTCCCCCACCCTTCAAAGCAAACTTTTAACAAAAAAATTATTTTTCCCTTCATTAGATACATAAAAGCAATCCAAATTTCGCAATCGGAACCCAAACACAAAAATCGTGTCGACTTGTGTAATTGATCAAAGGGAGTTTTTTTTTCCAAAAATCTGATTTTTGGCTTATACCTGCTGAAATATTTATTCTAGTGCAAAAATGAGGTCTACAAAACTTGATCTACATCAAATTTCCAATTATCCAAGGGAGCTGAAGCTACAATAAAATTGAACAAAAAAAAGGGGTTTCAATTTTATTCATTACGCTAGTCGACAAAAAATGTTTGTTCTATGTTACAGTTCTAATGCCTAAATTTTGATTTTAGGAATCGAAATACACCAACATAGGTATTCGTGGTTTTCAAAGTTTGCTTGGTGTTGGGGGGGGGGAAATCGAGAATAATGAACATGAGCTTGAGAAAACAATTTTTCGAAAAAAAAATTGGCCTAGTCTTACAGAAAATTTTACGGCGAATCGAATGGAACAAACCGCAGACCTCAATCTCACTTGGAAAAAAAGTTATAGCTTAAACTTTCCTAAATTCTGTGAAAAAATCTCATTTTTTGTGCCTTGCCTACCGAAAAATGACATTTCTGAGCAAACTAAGCGTTCTACGACAAAAATTATTGGAACCAAAATTGCAGAGAATAAAATTTCCTACCTGGTAGAAGCAGTTACATTTTTTTTGCACGCATAGTTTTCAAAATATCTTTGTGTAAATTTGAACATTAGTAACTTTTGATAGCCAAAAATTGATTTCATTTTCATTTTTTTTTCTAATTGCCTCTACTAAAGTTCAACTTTACACGAAAATATCTTGAAAACTATGCGTCCAAAAAAAATCTAACCGCTCCTACCTGATAGGAAATTTTATTCTCTATAATTTTGGTTCTTATCATTTCAGCAGATTTAAATATATATGACGCCGCGTACGAAAAGGGAAAACCACTGATTTCTTAGTCAATTTCCAATTTGTCAGAAAAAATCAGTAATTTTGGCTGAGCGATCAGTGAAAAATCACTGGTTTTCAATTAAATTCATTTCACTGATTCAAAAAGGTAAATTTACTAATTCAGATTTGAAAAGTGTAATGATTGTTTGTTCCAAAAATTCCACAATTTTTCAATTTTTCTTTGCTCTAATCTGTTTATGTATTATCAACCTACTGAAAATACCCTGACCAAGTACGCCAGCGCCACTGAAATAACAGGTTACTCAATTTTTTCATGAAGATTGATACTCCCATTTTTTTATCAAATTCTCAGCCCCTCCCTTAAATAATTTCTGGGTGCGCTTATGACTATTACGAATTACGAGCACTTACATTGTGAGGTCTTTGATATCTTCTACAGTTTTCCTATTTACTTCTCTAAATTTGGACTCGAAGTTTTTGTATGATTCGACATCCGTTTCGACGTCCTCAGCAGTTATTGAATTCAATTCGACAATTATTCTCTGCGCCTCGTTGTAACATACGCATACCCAAAGCACCGGTAAAAGTGAATACGCGGATATTATTAAATAAAATACAGCGCACGCATAAACGCTTATGGTGGAAAAACTGAGAAAAAACGACATTGAACCAAAACGTTCGATTCCACATAGCGGTGTTACGTAATACATGTGATCTTTGAGCTTTTCTTCTTCGTAAAACACTATCAAATCCACGATGGTGATGAGTGTGTATGGTACGAGGGATCCCCAAATTAAGAGTATGACAATTATAACCATTTTTTTTGTATACGCCTGACACTCTTCGCAAAATTTTACATCTTCTGTTGGCATTTTTAATGAGATTTTATCGGCCATCGAAATCATATTTAATATACCAGTTCTATGCTGGAAGATTGCAATGATCGGTCTTATAAGTGAGTTTACTATGACGAGTACGGCGACAAATCCGATGTAAATCATTATTAAAAGTTCTTCGCTCGATGCTGTGCAGAATATGGTGAATAATATTACAGAATTGGTTAACAACTGGAACCCTAAGGTGCTCGACCATAACCAAAATAATTTTGTTATTAAGGTAAATTTATCGGAGTAGTATACTTCACCAAAGACACAGTAAAGTAGGTTTAGCTGATTGGCCGGCGTTGTCTGGTAATGAAACATATTTTCTTTTCCGATAGTTTGGTTTACGATTTTTCTTAGGTCCGCGAACAATCCCATGGTTTAAAAAAATTCTTAAAATGTTTTCGTTTAAAACTAACTCCGCAGAAGCTGGTTCGTATAAGAACTTACTGAAAACTGATCGTAACACAATATAGGTATTTGTTGTTGGTTTAAAATCGCCAATAATATCCTTGGATGTTAAACTTCGCGTTTTCATCAATAATAACTTTTGCATATTCAATCTTCTCTTTTCAACGGGTGGATATCATATTTCTAGGTCATCGTATATTATGTCGCTTCGCAAAGGAAGAGGTAATTGTTGGGTATTCACGTATCGTTTCAAGGTGTTAGAGGTGAAGGTGTCGACGAGGTCTCCACTCTAACAAATATGTGATCGCGTACAGCCTTTGATAAGGTCAGGGTAATTCCAAACAAACGACATAGCGGGTCACCAAATCTACCTACGGAGCTCGTGTTGGTCTTGAAAAAATCTATGAACTTACGGTGGTTCAGGCATCATAGCAGGTCACTTTTTTAGGGTGTTAGTCACTTTTTTCGACTTCGGTCACTAAAAGTCACTTTTTTCATCCAAAGGTCACTATAAGTCACTTTTTTCCTCCCAAAGGCACTTTTTTTTTCCAAATTTCAAGCAAAAATTCAAATTTTCTCGTAGAAATCGCTATTTTTCAAAATTCTCCAAGAAAAAAATTAAAAGTTTATGATGATTTTCCAAAAAAAAATTGTTTCAATGATTTATTATATTTATAAATTTGAAAAAATTCTGTTATTTTAATTCAGTAAAGTAATTGATTTTTGAGTAAATTCCCCATTTGACAGAATAAATGGATAATTTTGACTAAAATAAATCAATCAAACAATTGAAAAAAATGAGCATATATTCGAACTCAGCACCTTTGAATTAGTAGAAAGCGATATATTACTTCACTTTTTACATTTTTTTTTGAATTTCGACCAAAATATAGAACCCTTTACTCCCTAGGGATGTTGAGATCCATCTTGATAAGTAATTAGTTGAAAACCACATAAAAAGTTCTCTTCACAGTAATTTTTTTCAGATTTTTCAATGGTAGTCCTCATCTTTTGTTTTCATCACGATAGTGGAGCTTTCATCATAAAAGTTCAACGTTGAAATTTTCAAAATGCGATTATCGATTTCGAATCTCCTTTCAATTCTCAATAAAACCGCATAAACAGATTCGTCTTGGATCTTACCAATCTCGAGACATGAGTCTTCAAAGTTGAGCAATTTCGCAAAAAATCCCAATTAGGTATACGAAAATTACAGAGGCCTCATCGATAGATACTCGTACAAAATTTTGAGCAAAATCGGACGACCTAAGGTCAAAACGTGTTCAAGAGGGTCGAATTATATGAAAATGTCACCTAACTTACCCCGACCTTTTTTTGTGGAAAAATCGGGGTTAACCCTCTCCCAAAACTCTCCCACGCTCACCCCATGAGAGAATTTTTTAATGACTTTACTTCTGAAAAATTTCCTTGTGGATCACACACTAATATAAAAATCACGTTTCAACTCTGGTTCAAAAAGTGCAGTATGCTTGAGTTAACCGCAGGAACTACATTGGACTACTGCAATGACAAGCATTAAATTCGCTCAAAACATCATAGTCGTAAGAAATTAATGAATAAAGGTCGAAATGGGACAAGGCGAGTAAAAATAATATTTTTAGCAGGAAACTATAAAAAATGAAAAATTGATGAAAAACAATTATTTTAAGCAACAAAAATGATGAATTACACCAGTTTTTTGAATGTTCTCTCTAAATATGAATCAGTCAAAATTGACTGATTAAAAAGCCGGAATCATGTCACCGTAGAAATCAGTAAAAAAATTTACTGATTCAATCAGTGAATTTTATTATTGAATCAGTAAAAAATAGAAATTCACTGTTTGAATCAGTAATTAATAACTGATTCAATCAGTGAATTTTTATTTTTGCTGATTCAACAATGAAAATTCGCTGATCGAATCAGTAAATTTTGACTGACTTCAATCGGTGAATTAATTTTTACCGGTCCAATAATGAAAATTCACTGATTGAATCGGTAATTTTTCTCTGATTGGCAGTAAAATGTCACTGATTAACTGGGGAATCAGTGGAATTCAGGGCTGGTAAGTCAGCCTTAAGCTTTAAGTTTTAAGCCGTTAAGCCGATGATTTTTTCAGAAATAAGCCTAAGCGTTAAGCCTAAGTTTTATTTTTAAAATTTTAAGTTTTAAGTTTAAGTTTAAGTTTTATTTTTTTTGAGCTTAGAACTTGAAATTTTTTGCTCCATCTTTCCATTTTTTCAATTTTTTTCAAACTAACTTTTTTCATCTCACCCTAACCTTGAAATTTTTTCAAATTAGAATTATTCATTTATTGTTTGTAAAAAAATTTTCTCAATTACTTTCCAACATGAAATTATTTCAAATTTTAGAATTTTTTCTCTTTTTTTTCTCACTTTGAAATAAAACATTTTTTTCAAACTCAAATTATTTTCAGGCCTGAAATTTTTTCAATCTGAAATTTCCTTAGATATGTATTTTATCAACTTGTTTTCAAATCGCTTTTCAATTCAAAATTTTTTCCAGTTTACAGTTTGTTGATATTTTTTATAAATCTGACTTTTTCACCTACTTATCATTTTTTCATTCTCCAAAAAAATTTAAATAAATGAGAAACAGTTTCATGGTGTGACTAGGGTAGATGTGCAACAGGAGGCATTATTTTACATAATACTTTTGAATTCCAGAATTCAGAGTAAGTAGAAAAAAATATTAGGATTGGATGCAAAAATTGAGTTGAAAAAATATGTATTGAAAAAAAACTTTAAAACTTTGAAGTTTTGGTTTGAAAAAATTTTGAAAAAAATCTGAGTTGAAAAAATTTTAAGATGAGAAATCGAGTTTGAAAAAGTTTTAGAATTCAGAAACAATCTTGGATTTAAAAATATTTAAGGGGAAAATTTTGGTTTGAAAACATTTCGAGAAGAAAATTTAGCAGCTTGAAAAAATTTAGAGAAAAAAACTTGAATTTCTTTTTTTTCTTAGTTTTTAATTCAGCCCCCCCCCCAGAAAAATTATAAAAAATGGATTTAAGCTTTAAGCCTTAAGCTTTAAGCTGTAAGCCAATGATTTTTGGCAGTTCAGCTTTAAGTTTAAGTTTAAGTTTTAAAAAATTTAGCTTCAAGCTTTAAGCGCAAGTTTAAGTTTTATTTTTAAAAATTCATTTTAAGTTTTAAGCTTAAGTTTAAGTTTTATTGATTGGCTTACCAGCCCTGGTGGAATTTGACTGATAATCAGTGACATAACCTGTACTGTTTCATCAGTCAATTTTGGCATTTTTGACTGATTCAGATTTAGAGAGTTTGACCACTTTCCACCACTTGAAAAAACATGAAAAAATTCTCAGGAGTGTGAAATACATTGGGAAATTGTAATTTGAAAAAAATTTTGAGACAGCACCAAAGCTGTGCTCTCCAGGGCGATTTGAAATTTTCAAAGTCAAATTCAAGGTCATTAAAGTGGTCGAAAAAATCTGAAAAAATTTCAGAGCACTCCTCTCTAGTACCTCTACCTATGTGCCAAGTTTGAGAAAACTCGGTTGAAAACTCGCGGAGAGAAAATTTTTAGAAGTTTTTAGCTTGAAAATCGCGTATTTTGGGCCCCCTGCCCCCGAGGGGTGAGATAAAAATTTGCTCATGCACTCTAAAATCATCTTCTACCAATACAAATCGAATGGCATACGAATTTTTACAAAGTTCCCCTTGATGCCAAATGACCCCCTTATTGCACCAGAGCCTTTTAAGAAATCAGCCGGAAAAGTTTGAAAAAAATTGATTCGCAAATTTGAATCTCACCCCCCTCCCCCGGAATTCTGATATCGCCTATATGTAGTTAGGAATTTAGAAAATTTGAGTTGGGATTTTCACCTCTTCTTCCCTCCCCCTGTGAAATGCCTTCGGTACGTCACTGAGGTTCAATATGTTTGAAATTTTGGATTTTATGAAACGAATTGTGCTAATATTTAAATTCAACTTGTAGATTATTTTGCTGTTTGAATGGAATCGTAATTTGAATCGTATCTGATTTCAAGTGTAAAATACATCAAATAGGTATTTTAATCTTGATTATGATTATTTAGGTATGTAATTTTGGTATCTTTTTTCAGGTGGATTAGTATGTACTTCAAGTGAAGCATGTTTCGCAAGTGAACATTTTCGGTGAGTAAATTTTGCTTGCTTTTTAAATACAATAATACAATGTTCTGAGACTCCATTGTTCGATAAATTTCTCACGACTCTTTCTCTCTCTATTTATCTCATTCTCTCTCCAAAAAATGAACTACCATGTTTCAGTTGCAATTCAAATGTTTATTTTCAATAATCATTCTTGGTAAAATTAATTAAATAGTGCAAAACTTACAAAATAATGAAACTGTGGGATTTAATATTAAAACCGACTGCCCATCTTCATCATCACCCTTCACCCCATCTTCATCATCACCCTTCACCCCAACGTGCCTAATTTCTGATTACCTGCACCGGTAAATTGTCTCAATAATGCTTCTTTTTCATCTGCTTTCTCGGCAGAATCTTTGGCCAAAGCTGCGAAAGTTTGTGCTCCGGCATCTGCAAAATTTTAGACTAAGAATTTGCCTCTTCTCAAGTTACCTTCAACCGCATCATCGACATTGCTTTTGATTTCGCCTAAGAAAGGAATACCTTGCAAACGCGCCGTTAATTTTTTATGTATACCGAAAACGTCCGCCGCATTATCGTGTACCGAATCGGAAAATTTGCCTATGTTTTTGCTGGCATCGGAGAGTACAGTTAAGAGGACAGATTCACCTCTTTGTAACGCGATTCCTAAAGGATTAATACGTGTAAGTGTCCTGGCAGTTCCAATCACGTTACCACTGCCTACCAAATCGGTACCGGATTGCATAACTGATTTGGTTGCGGTTCCTAATTCATTGACCCAATAATTGGCAGCTTTTTCTTCATTTCTAATCGCGGTCAAAGCGGTTTTGTAAATATCATAGATTTTCCGATAAATTCAACTCACTGATTCAAAAAGGCACAGTTTTACGAAAATTGACTGATTTAGATTTAGAGAGTAGGTCATTATATTAATTGTTTGTTCCAAAAATCTCGTCATTTTTCAATTTTTCTTTGCTCAAATCTGTATAATTAAATTAATTATGTATATGTGCCTCCTAAAGTGCCACTAAAAAAAAAATAGATTTTTAGATTACTTAATTTTTTCACTGAATTTTGACCCCCTTCCCTCGTTTTTTCTTGAATTCTCAGCCCTCTTTTTTTTTTAGCTACAGTGGTGGTGAAATAAAAAACCGGAACTTTTACGAATTCCGGATAATTTTTGGGAATTTTTCAACATTAGAATTCGGCAACACTGTGTGTTACAACCGTAATGAAATTGAGGGCCGTTTTTCCAAAACTGTGATAACTTCATTTTTGACGGATTTTGGTACTTGAAGTGTTCCGCCACCAAATGGCGTTGGTAGAATTTAGCTAACTATCTTACCTTCCACGTTCGGTGACAAAAACCGTTTTGAGTGTTGTAAATCATTTTTCCAAACCGTGATAACTTCAGTATTTATACATAAAAACGAAGAATAGTACAAAAAAACTTTGAAGCTTTTCAATTTTTTAGATACGTGTAAGCTCAAACATTAAAATCATTTTTAGGAAGAGGTTTCAACGTTTTTGCGAGATTTTTTCAACGTTTGAAAGGTGAAAGAATACTCTATAAAATGAGCCGAACAATTTTTCCGACAGACTATATGGTATCGCTCAGAGTGCCACTTGAATATTTTAAAAAAATTAAAAAATTATAACAAAATTTAATTTTTTGAGTATAATAAAGAAGTGTTTAGTGATGAAATTTTTTTAATGGTTGTAATGTGTTTATGTAGTGTACGTGCAACAAAGGCAGAAAAAATTATTTTTTTCCGATGTTTATATGGCTCTGAGAGAGTAATAAGTGAAAATCGTTTTTCCAAACCGTGATAACTTCAACTTTTTTCATTTTCGTTCCATTCCTGCAGCGTCAGAGATGAATATTTTGGTATGCCAGTTGTTCGACATATGTGTCATTCCGCTAGCAAAGGGCCCATGTGGTCGAAATGGAGTTATTGCCATGGGGCAATACTAGAGACCCTAAATAGTCGAATAAAATCGATCCCAGCCCAAAAGGTCCAAAATTCGCCGAGATATCGCATTTTGAATTTCGAAAATGCGAGTAGTCGAAATTTTAAAAAGTCAAGAAAATTGAGTTTAAAGTTTTTCGAAGTGAAAAAGTGAAATATTTTTTCCGCATATGAACCGATCGTCTTGAGGTTTGGAACTATTGTTCTTCATGTCATTTTTCATCATTTGGCTGAAAAGCGACGCCCCCCCCCCTTCAGGGCCTGTACACAGTCTACGGTCATATGGGCCCTTTTTATAAAATGTTTCAATTCATGAGAGAACATCTAGAAAAACGTGCAGAATTGTTCTTCATGTCATTTATCATCATTTGGCTGAGGTAACGATGTCCCCCCCCCCCTTTAGAGCCCGTACACAGCCTACGGCCATATGGGCCTTTTATAAAAACTGTTTCAATTCATGAGAGAGCATCAATGTTTAAGATAGAAAAACGTGCAGAAGAATGAAATTCAGTCGGATGAATGCTTATTATGAATCAGAATAGAAAAATTATGGTGAAAAAATAAGGATTCCTTGCATTCTGTGCTTTTATTTTTTCGGCAAAATCCCTATACCACACGATAGTGGACACTCCAAGGAACAGAAATTCGCAAAAAAAGACAAAATGATAATTTTGACCACTTTTGCTAAAAACACGATTTACTCGGAAACTGTAATCGACCAAATGGGCCCTTTTCTAGCGGAATGACACATATTTTGTAATGATAGCTGCAATATATTTACTTTTGTGACCGATTTCAAAAAACAAAACTTTCTCCGTGATACAGTTTTTTTTTATTTACTCGAAATGACTTTTTTGAAGTTATCACAGTTTGGAAAAACGGTCCTCAATTATTATTTGTTTGTAGTTTTGCCGAAGGAATTTAATAAAATTATTCACGGCGTGTCGTTTCAGTTTATCTTTAAAATGATTGCAGGACACTTCAAAAAAAAGTGGCCTCCCATCTAAAAAATTGAATTTTTTGTGGCATTTTGCTCATTTTTTGATTACTTTTTAGTTATTTCTTGTTCGAATAAAGTTACTAAAAGTTACTTAATTTTGATAGAGTTTCGCTATGATACCTGGAATGAAATTATTCACATCATTTCAGTTGTAGTACGGACGATTTAGCTTAAAAAAAGCCAAAAGCAAAAAAAAATTCCCGGAAACGGGAAAGTTTGTATATAAGCTTTGTAGAGGGTGTATTTCAACATACCCGACTTTCCCTAAAATCGGTGAATATTTTGACCCCCTTTTGGGGGGTGAGGGGGTTCAAATTTTCGTTTTTCGGCAATAACTTTCAAAATTACGCATTTACGAAAAAATACTTGGAACAAAAATTGTAGAGAATAAAAAAACAAACAATTTTGTTATTTACAATTTTCTCCTAAGACGTCATGGGAGGGAGGTAGGGGCTTCAGAAAAAAATCAATTTTGAAAATTTCCCATTATCAAAAAAAATCACCAAAAATCGGGTTAATCGACTTTTAGGAGCGGCTCTTTTGCATAGTACATCCTATTACTATGTAGAATAAGAAAAATGAACAACCGACCCCTCATCTCAAAGTAGGGGGTGAACCCCCTGTAGAAAAAGTTGCATTTTCCCCCTGAAATATCTCAGTTACAGTGAAAAATTCGAAAAATTGGTTCAAACAAACGTTGTAGAGCGTTAAAAGACGAACATTTTCCCTTTTTTACATTTTTTCTACGTGGTCTTGGGACCAAGCTAATGCCAAAAGAAAAAAGATCGACGCAGCATTCGAAAATTTTTCACAAATTTTTAAACCCTCTCTTTTGGGGTCCAATTTGGGTCCAGGGGTTAGATGATTATAAAAATCGACTTAAGCGACCACGAAAACCCCAGAAACCCACTTATTGGGCTATTGGTTCGTTAGATTTTATACCAGGCCTTCACACGTGTAATCTATTGAGTTGAAAAATTTTCAAACACCGCGTCGATCTTTTTTCTTTTTGCATTAGCTCGGCCCCAAGACCACGTAGAAAAAATGTAAAAAAAGGAAAATGTTCGTCTTTTAACGCTCTACAACGTTTGTTTGAACCAATTTTTCAAATTTTTCACTGTAGCTGAGATATTTTAGGGGGAAAATGCAACTTTTTCTACAGGGGGTTCACCTCCCTACTTTGAGATGAGGGGTCGGTTGTTCATTTTTCTTATTCTACATAGTAATAGGATGTACTATGCAAAAGAGCCGCTCCTAAAAGTCGATTAACCCGATTTTTGGTGATTTTTTTTGATAATGGGAAATTTTCAAAATTGATTTTTTTCTGAAGCCCCTACCTCCCTCCCATGACGTCTTAGGAGAAAATTGTAAATAACAAAATTGTTTGTTTTTTTATTTTCTACAATTTTTGTTCCAAGTATTTTTTCGTAAATACGTAATTTTGAAAGTTATAGCCGAAAAACGAAAATTTGAACCCCCTCACCCCCCAAAAGGGGGTCAAAATATTCACCGATTTTAGGGAAAGTCGGGTATGTTGAAATACGCCCTCTACAAAGCTTATAATATACGAACTTTCCCGTTTCCGGGAATTTTTTTGGGGTCAAAACCTAAAATGACCGTACTATTGATTTATCTTTGACATGTTTGCAAAAAACTACAAAAAAAATTTCCCTCCCAAAAAACTATTAAAAATCCCCCCCCCCCCCCGAAAAATCGAATTTTTGGTTACTTTTTGTTATTTTTTGGTCAAAATTCAAAAAAATTCAAAATAACGTGGACCTGTCGTTTGTTAGGTTTAGGGGGTTTTCCGGCCTCAGCCCTGTATTGTGCCGGGACAAAAATTCAAAATTCGAGTTTTTGGGACTACGGGACCCATACCTACAACAAACCAACTGATTTTTTTGTCCAGTGAAAATGCACGTTCAATGAACACTTTTTGCCTCTTGGACTGTAGACTATACCTACTGATTATTTTTACCTTAAAATCTAAAAATAATGACAAATCCAAGCAGTGACGTTGGAAGCTTTTTTTGGGAGGGTGCGGTGCAAAGTGGATATGGAGACTTAGGATATCAGAAGAGGGAGAGAAAAAAGAAGCCTTTTTTCGCATAGTCATTCCAAATAGTTCATATAGGTAATCGTGATTTCGTTGATACCCGAACGAAGCGAGGGCAAAGCATTGAGAAAATTTGATTTTTAATGCCCCAAGAAGACATTTTTTTTGCGTAAATTCTTGATCTGGGGGATAGACCCCTCCCAGAGCACCCCCTGGATACACAACTGGCATTACAGTACCTATTTTCGTGCTATTATTTACTTAATGATTCGAATAGAAAATCGTAAATTATCCAATTTTATTAATTGTGGTGCTACTTTATTACATTGAAGTAAAATAAAAATTCGAAATATTTCACTTGGACTGGAGTATGATAACCGAGTGTGGTCGGAGAAGAGCAGTAGTTGGATAGTTCGGAATAAGCTCGATCTTCGAACTGGAAATTCAAAAAATACAAAAAAAAATTAAAATCTGCTTATTCGCATTGCGAATAAAATTATTTTGTTTCATTTTAATTTCCTTACCCCTTCTTGTATTCAGAATTGGGACTAGAGGCGACGACAGTCACTGTTGATGAAAGTTTATCAGCATCAGAGGGCCAATCTATTGGATGAGTCTGTGTTCCCAAATTCATCATTATAATGTAACTGGACTGCTTGTAAGTTCGAGAAAAAGCTAAAATCCATTTCGATATAACGTGGAATTTCAAATCACCGTATTTGAAGTTGTCTGTTTGGCGAAGAGACATTAGATCCTTGAAGTAATGCAAACTGCTGTTCTCATGGGCTGTTTGAGTTTTAACGTTGACTTGCCAGTAATTCGGGTGCACTGGTAACCAAGGATTTTCAGCGGTGGTGAAACCTTTTGAGCGATTAAGCATGAACCATTGTTACCCATTCGTCGATTTGATGCCATTGATATGCGAGGGTTGATTTTTGGAAAACTTACCAGCATTTTTCGAATCGTCCCAATGCATCGGTGCTCGATGGAAAAATCGATCGTAAGGGTCTTTCAGTGGTACGAGGTGATTTTGACCCATGCTGAGTTCTTCACCGTAGTATACTTGAACTGCTCCTGGTAACATGGCAGTCACAGCTAATAAAATTGAGTTGTATTCGGTATCCAGGACTCGTGCGACTCTTCCATAATCGTGATTTCCCAGCTGTAAAAACGATCAAAAGTTTGAAATGGTGAAATGAGTTTCGAAGGCAGATTTTATTCGCCATTTTCAACTTACAGCCCAATTGGATGTCATGCCTTTCGGTAGTTTATCCAGCCAAGTTTTTAGATAATCTTGAAGATCACGAGCGTCTAAATACTTGGTTAAAAATTGCAGTAGGAAATTAAATGGTAGATGGAACATTGAGAATTTCTTGGTTCCGTAGTATTTGACGACGTTCCTGATTGGTCCGTATGTTTCACCGACAAAGGCTCTGTTTAGAAAATCGCAGCATCGAAACGTTGATCCTCAATAACTTATCCAATCTAATTTGAAAACACGACTTACGTTTGGTATGGTCTTCCAGTCTTGCGATCATAATTCCGAAGGAATACGTTTAGTTCATGGAGGAACTTGAACGTGTCTGGATGATTGAACGTACGTTCTCCTTCAGAAAACATACTGAAAACAGTGGCCTCTGGACTCAGGGGGGCATTATCCCGAAGTTGATTATCTTCCATCAGCAACATGGGCGCATCAACTCGAAATCCAGATACTCCTTTTTCTAGCCAAAATTTCATCATATCCTGTAACAGGTTGTTAACGAAACCTGAGATGTTGCGTGTTTTGGTGGAGCCACTTTTTTTTTTCGTTCAGTGAACGTCTGATTAAATATTCATTATGCCAAGTCTAAATTTTTATTTTTCACTTATTTTTTCAAATTGAGATTATCTCTGAATTTTCTTCAATTTTACGTCTAAAGTTTTCCAATTGCGCTTATTTTCTCAAAAAATTTCAACTTCGTGTTCAAACTTTTTTCAATTTCAACTTCACGTTTTTTCAACTCTTCATCGAAATTTTTTTGGAGTTTGATTTTTTAAGGAAATTTTCATCTCCGTGTATCTATATTTTTGAAATTTTTTCCCATTTCAAATTTTTTCGAAATTATTCCGTGTTGAAAATTTTTCCAAACTCCGATTTTTTTCAGCTTTGCATCCAACTTTTTTTTCCAACTTTGTGTTTTCTCCTACCAACAAGGGAATTATCCCAAATCAAAGTGAGATTTTTAGTCCAAACCAAAATAAATCGAAAGTATATCATAAAAGAACCCAATATCGAAAATTTCAAATTCTGAAGTTAATTTCTCGAATTTTGACGAATTTTTGAAATTTCAAAATTACTTTATCGCCCTGCAAAGTATGAAAAAAACTGAAATTTTGTACGTACCTTATTTTGGACCTCCCGAATCAATTGGAAACGGTTTCAAGACATTTCGGAGCCTCCAGAAAATTTTGGAATTTTCCAGCGCTGGAGGAAAGCCCATAACTAAATTCGCAACTTTGGGTACAAATTTATATTTTTTCCAGGAAAATTGTCAGCCAAAAAATATGAATTTGTACCAAAAGTTGCGAATTTAGGAAAATTCTGCTTTAATCGATCAAATAGGTCACCAATATTAGTAATCCGCTATTGTAGGTGCTGAAGTTCATGCGAACCACTTTTAATGGTCTTTCTCCAGCGCAGCATTGGAAAATCCCAAAATTTTCTCGAGGCTCCGAAACATCTTGAAACCGCCTCCAATCGATTCGGGAGGTCAAAAATGGGATATACCAAATTTCAGATTTTTTCGCTGATTGGATCAAATTTTCATATTTTGAAGGGCGATAAGGTAATTTTGAAATTTCAAAAATTCGCCAAAAGTCGAGAAATGAATTTCAGCCCCTGAAATTTTGGATATGGGCTTCTTTTATAATGTACTTTTGATTTATTTTTGTTTGGGCTCAAAATTTTACTTCAAGTTGAGATACTTTCCTTGCAAGAATTTTTTTCAACTCCATGTCCAAAGTTTTTTCCAAATTCCTATCTTTTCCTCTTAAATCTAAGTTAAATGTTTTTTGAGCTCAACTCAACTTTTTTGCAGAAGATATCTAATGACGTGAAAGACCGTCACCATTATTTTGAAAAATTAAACACATTTCACCAATTGGGTGTTTTTATACGTAGGTATTAAATACAATGAGAATTACCGAAAATCAACTTGTGAAGTGTGTAAGGGTATAAGGTCCTCAAATATCGACCACCTTTTAAAAACCGTCATCAAATTCGAACCGTTTGGGTTAGAAATTTTGCAAAGTGGCCTAAAAATACATTGACGTTTCTAATTTAAGTAGGTACCCAAACAGTTGGGGCCAAAAAATGTTTTTTAATATTTTTAATGAATTTTTTAGTATAATAAAACTCAAAATTGGAATTTCAAATTCCCTTATTCCGACCACTCTTAGAAGTAGGTATGTCCCTTAATGTTTAAAATTAATTTATCATGTGGTTTTCATATTTCTTTTTCCGAGACGAAACGAATGAAATCAAAATCACAATTCTAATGTCAAAACTCCCGAAGATATTCACTAAAAACGAAAATGAGAAAAATCATGAGATTTGCTATTAAATGTACAGGTGATCGACATTAGGCAAACCATAAACAAAAACTGTTATAAATTTTTTTGTACTCTTTTTCATTTTACGTTTTCAACTTGAATGAGAAATGTTTACTTTTGAAACTAAAATTGTTCCTTTTCTGAATTATTATTGAACTTTTTTGTTCCGACTTCTTAAAAATCATTTCTGGCCCATAACTTTGCGAGTTTTGGCTTCTGGTTTGTGATTTTAGTTTCATTAGATTTTTCTGTTCTAAATTACAAATGAATCGTGTTTAGTCAAAAGGAACCAAGCGACAAAATTGGAAGTTCTGAGATTTTATTATCGTACGCTCTAGTAACCAAAAGTAGGCTTTAAAATACGTAAATCGTTGATTGGTTAATATTACGAAATTGCATATTTTCTTGAATTTTTAATCAGAAATCGTACTTTGAAGTTTGTTTTTTTGTAAAATTTCCGATGTCGCCAGTTGAAAGCAATTTCACGAAAATTCAAACTTGAAAAATTTTAGGGTGAAAGTTAAAAAAAAATTGTGTCCATCTAGAGTTGAAAAATTGGGAAAAATGAAAAGATTGCTGGAATTTTTTTTTCAGAAAATATGCAAACTAGGAAATTTTTCGGACGTGAAGTTGAATTTTATTTAACAATTAGAAGTTGGAAAAGGGAAAATTTCAACCCAGAATATAAAAACAATTTTGAGAAAATTTAAATTTTTGGGAAATTTTTCAAGAAAATTTGAACTTGGAAAAGTAACGTGAAAAATTGGCACGAAAACAATTTCGAGAAAATGTGGAGTTCAATTTGGAAAAAATTACGACAAAATTTGAAAATTTGAAATAAATTATGAAAAGGACTCGACTCTACCTTAAGTTCTCGTTTGACTGCTTCATTTCGTAAATTGAAATCTGGTTGCTTAGTCGAACATTGATGTAGGTAGAATTGTTTCCTTTTCTCGTTCCAACTCCATGCGCTGCTACTTTTACGTATAGAGAATATGCTGAACTGTACGATAGGTGAAAATTAGTAAAGAATTCATCAAACGAATAATTCGAATGAATTATTTTCGCATCATCGCACCCACCCAGTTATTTGGTGGAATAGGATTGCCATTTTTATCGTATCCTTTTGGATCGACCCATACGTAATAATCGGTGTAAGGGGCAACTCTATCGATCGATTTTTGGAACCATTCGTGCTCGTCGCTACTGTGATTGATCACCAAGTCCATGATGAAGTATAAACCTGCGGCAATGAGATCAAAATTAACTAAAAACATCGATCTTGGCCCGTTGATTGAAACTGTACTACATGTCACATACCTCGAAATCTCATTTCTTTCATTAACAGTTCGAAATCCTCCATTGTTCCATGAATCGGATCAATTCCTCTGAAGTCGGTGATATCGTAGCCTCCGTCAGCCATCGATGAGGGGTAAAAAGGCGCCGTATAAACGGTATTTACTCCGATATCGACCAAATAATCGAGTTTGGAAATCAGGCCCTTGATATCGCCTATGCCATCTCCATCGCTATCTTTGAACGATTTCAAATAAATTTCGTAAATGCCTGCATATTTCCACCATTCTCTGTCTATTCCAAATGCTCCGAGATAGGTGACCGATAAAAATAATAAAATTTGCAAAAACCTCATTTTCACTCCTTAAAAATTATTAAAATAATTAAAAATTTGAAAATTATTGGAATCAAGTTGGACGAATTAAAAAATTTCAATATTAATAGAGGTAAAAATAGATAATTCACGTATAGAATTTTTTTCAATAATTTGTTTTGAGAAATAAATTCTGTGGTAATTTCATCTTTCGCGACGATATTTAAGCAGCTTTTTTAAGGGCATTTATTTGAATTTTATCATTCATCTGAAGTACTTAGTACGTGTTGGTACCTTCAAATTTAGAGAACCACTCGTTGATGGAAAGCTTGGGCAGACTTTGATGTACGTACATGAATCATCAACATCGCCGTTTATTTTATTGTTATATCTGTGACAGTTGACATCTAATAATTATTTGATTCGTAATTTATGTAATAATTATAAATAATTTTACGTCATTTCACTTCAAATTTTAGTAATTAAAGAATACTAGAACTGCTTCAATTCGCAATTTTTTTCATCGTGAAAGGGTGTCGATGTGAAACTTTGAATATCGTCAAAGTACCTAGTCGTTTCTTTTCATATTTACCATGATTTTGATGTTTTTCGTGTTCTTTTTCTGCAAAATATGTGTTAAAAAGGGAAAAGTAAGGATTTTTGGTATCGTTTTTTTCTTGTCTCGATGACCTTTCTTTGCAACTGCAATGTTTGAAATTACCTATTAACTGCAAAGAGTGTATAATTTCATAAGGTATTCAAAAATATTAATTGTTTTGGTAAAAATTGAGAATCTGGCTTGACTTTATTCAATGCCGAAAGTGTGGATTGGAGATGTGATGCTTTAAAACTACCTTTGTTTTTTTATTTGAAAAAAAAAAATCATTTGAGATTTATAACCCCTCGAGAAACCTCAGTATTTCCTTTGATACTTACACAAGTCGACACGATTTTTGTGTTTGGGTTCCGATTGCGAAATTTGGGTTGCTTTTATGTATCTAATAAAGGTAAAAATAATTTTTTTGTCCGAAGTTTTCTTGGGGGTGGGGGAGCCAACAATGTGATTTTTCAAGAATAATACACACGGATTTGAGAAAATTTTGAAAAAAATTTGAAATTTTTTTTTGATCCAATCTTATAGAAAATTTCACGCTGAATCGAATGCCGCAAACCGCAGGCATCTATCTCTTTTATAAAAAAAGTTACGGTTAAAACTTTCCTAAATTATGTGAAAAAAATCACTTTTTTTTTGGCTTTGCTCGCAAAAAATTGAGATTTCTGAAAAATCTAAGCGTTCTACGACCATAATGACCATCACAAAAGTTGTAGAGAATTAAATTTCCTATCGTATAGGTGCATTCAGATTTTTCTGGGAGGCGTAGTTTTTGAGATATTCTCGAATAAAGTTGAACATTAGTTGAGGCAGCAATTGAGAAAAAAAGTGAAATGAAGTAATTTTTGGCTGTCAAAAGTTTTACAGCGAAAAATTGTGGAAGGTGACTAACCTCTAGGAGTTACCACGACCTCGTGCTGATTTTTTCAGGAGGGCACCCCTCCCCTCTCCTCCTTCAAAAACGGGTTTTCCCAATATACCTTCAGGGTTTGATTTTACCAAAGAAGTTGTTCAGTCCTTTTTTTATTCTACGTTTAATTTCCTACAATTTTTACCCGGAAAAAATGTTTCGTGCGATCATTTGGAAAGGAGGTTTAATGCTTTACCTCACAACTGCACCAATAACATTCCAGCGCGTCTAAAATTGTAAAATGAAGTGAAAATCACAAAATTCTTCGATTGAGGTGGCGCAAGAGCCAAAAATTGCGAAAAACCGTAAAAAATGTTATTATTTTTGCAGATTTTTTGAAATTTTGAGCATTTTATGCGGAAAGAAATGAGCAAATTAAAAAATCAATCCCGTATTCGTGTTCAGCAGGTCAAAATACCCCGATAAACACTCTCATTGCGATCATTTTACTTTAAATCTCGAAATTTAGTTTTATTCTCTTGAAAAATCAGTGAAAAAAGTGAATTTCGACATTTAGAGTAAAATGATCGCGAAAAGGGTGTTTATCGGGGTATTTTGACCCGCTTAACGCGAATACGGGATTGATTTTTTAATTTGCTCATTTCTTTCCGTATAAAGTGCTCAAAATTTCAAAATATCTGCAAAAAAATAACATTTTTCACGGGTTTTCGCAATTTTTGGCCCTTGCGCCACCTCAATCGCCAAAACTGAATACGTGACGTAAATCTACGTCAAAAAACACGTTTTTAGGATATTTTCAAAAATTAGTCGAACTTCGCTGTTTAGGTCTTTTTTACAGTTGAAAATTTTAAATGGCCAAAACCTCTAGAAGGAATGCACCAAAATTAATGAATAAATTATCGTGAATAGACCTCTACGAGGTGTAACTTTGTGCCAAAGAACAGAAAATTTCATTCACTTCCATTGGAATTAGAAATTATTGAAAATGACGCAATAAAATGGCCATAGCTCCGAAAGGGAGGGGGTTGGGGGACCAAAATTTTTTCCATAATTTTTTTTCATCAAGGTACACAATCTGGGGGCATTAGATCAAAAATTGGGGCTGGGGCCAAAACCACCCCTTATCCGGCTATACCCTTTCGCATCTGTAGTTTCTATATGAACCTTTGTGTGAGGGAGGAGGTAAAAATATCTAGCCAAGTATCTTACAAAAATTCTGAAAAATTTTTGCAAAATTTTTGTATTTTGATTCGGAAATTTTGTTAGACAGCTTGCGAGGGTGGGGAGGCTTGACATTGGGAAGCTGACAAATTTCGACGTTCTTCGTTTTTTTCTGTTACTTGTTTTTACACGCAAAATGAACCAAAAAGATGAAGACAGGAAAAATCATGAATATTTGGGCTTCAAACTTTTTTCTTTTGTGTTTTTTGCTATTCAAGGAGAGATAATATTCAAAAAATTCCCATTGTTTCCTTCATTTGAGCACTGCATAAAATTATAATTTTTTTTCTGCTCCTGAAAAATTTTACTTTTATAGTTTTATAGGTACCTATTTATTTGACTCTCGTCGAGATAGTTTTTTTTCTGAATGATGACAGCCACGAAAAGAACAAAAAAATATGTCATAAAAAAGTCATGAAGGTTTGAAAAACCAATTCAGTAGACAGCTTGACACTCCGCTATCCACACCCTCGAAATATTACGTGATCATCTGCGCATAACAATTTTTCAATGAGTTCGCATCATTTCTTAAAAATAAATTTTGGTGAAACATTCATATCTTATAATTATCGACTTGATAGTTCCTCAAGCACTATTCTGATGCAATTTAATTGTCATTAAGATTTTAAAAGTACCTTACTTTCAATGATTCTTTGTTTGTTATTTCAATAAATGCAGAATCTCGATGCGTATAATTTAATTGTTTATTTGATATGAATCGGGAATGAATCGATCTTGAGTGGCTTCTCAAGTTCGACTACTTATACTCTAGTTTACAAATTTAGAGTACATAGTTCACTTTACTTTTTTGTGTGATGCAATAAATCAGAATCATAGCTTCATAAGATATTTCTCGTGGAATAGGACTGGGAGACGTGGTTTTGATGAGCTCAATTTGTGACGTAATGGGATTCTCTCCTCTTTGCCGAATTCTATTTTTTCCTTACGAATTTTTGAATAAACGCTGGGAAAGTTATTTCTGTTTGATACTGAAAATACCTATTTTATCGATTGCGATATTTTTTGAAAGAAATGAGTAGTTCTATGTGATTTGTTTTAGAAAATCGAGTTTCGTTTTTATCAGAATTTCACTGAAGAGGAGCAGAGCAGTCTTGGCAGCTTTCTCCTCATAATGACAAAATTGTTTTTGGTGAGAGAAATTGGGTTAAAGTAGGATGATCAGCAAAAGTAGTGATATTTTTCGGGAAAATTTTTGTATTAAGTTAAATAAATGGGAGAAATTGAATTTTGAGTGCAGGAAAAAAAGAAAATTGTTCCCGGTTGGAGATTTTCAAATTTCCCTCCTTTCAGTAATAAAAACTTCGATTCATTTACGGTTCTGTTGTGTTTTCGGAGAATTTTTAATCCGTACGTGATAAAATATTTTTGACAGAAATAGTTTTTTTCGGTGTTTTTTTTTTCATTTTAAAACTCTTGCTTTTATTTATTATTTTTTTATTTTCTGAACAAATTTTCTCAGGTTTGCAACTTTTTTACTGATAAAAAATTAACGGACAAGCAGTTTGTGTCATATATTTATTTTCATTGTAGAGGGAGTAAAAGTCTACTTTTACTCCCTCTCGCGAATCGCTCGAGTGCTCAAACTCGACTTTTACTCCCTCTACAATGAAAAATATCGTATGCAACTCGGGAGATAAATGATTTTCGACAATTTTGAGTTATTTCCCTCGCTTCGCTCGGGCAATAAACCTCAAAATTCGTCGAAAATCACTTTATCTCCCTTTTTGCATAATATACTATATTGAGAATAGATAACTAAACTTTATTTTGATGTTAAGTTTTTATATTGAACTTGAGTCGAGTACAAGAGTAGAATGCGGTCTGAGTACATACGACGTTGGATAATTTGGCGTAGTCTGGATCGTGGCCCTGTGAAAACAGACAAAAATTTCAATTAAAAACATCAAAATCTTGAAAAATTTTCAATCCTTATCCATACCCTTTTTTATATCCTGAATTCGGGCTGGAAACCACGACAGTAGCAGGTGCTGGAAAGTTATCGATATTTGTTTTTAAATCCATCAACTGAGTTTCCGTTCCCAAATTCATAATCACAATGTAACTGTTCCGTTTAAAATTTCTAGAAAAAGCTAAAACCCATTGGGACAAAATGTGAAACTTTAAATCGCCATATTTGAATACTTGGGTTTTTCTCAGTGACATCAGATCTGTGAAATAATTCAAGGTACTGTTTTCTTGCATTTTTTGGGTTTGGACGTTGAATTGCCAGTAATTCGGGTGCACTGGTAACCAAGGTTTTTCCGCCGAAGTAAAACCTGTAATAAAATTATGATGCGGATATAATCTCGTGAAATGAAAAATAATTATGTTTTATTGTTAGAGGACTAGACGCTGAAGTCCAGTGAATTTATTTTTTCGGTGCAAATATTCGGATCACATCGGGTATATAGTCGGAAATAGTACTTCGCTCAACTTGTTTTTAATAATTATGAATAATTCGAACTTGAGATTAATTTTTTTCGAATTTCGATTTTGAAAAAAAATTCCTGTCAAAATTTTCGAGTACCTGTGAAAATTGTTTTTCTCCTGTAAATTTTTTATTTTTTCACGATCATAAATTTTTTTCTAATGTATTAAAATGTTCATCGTAATGTTTTTCTTCCTTGTTAAAATGTCTACATGATTTTTTTCTTATTTATTTTATAAAATTTTTTCTCCATCAAAATTTTCACTCTAATTTTTTCTTTGAAGTTTGCACGCCGAGTATAATTTTTTTGAACTCAAGTTTTTTTAAATTAAAATTTTAATTTTTCACACGTCTATTTTTTTCTAAATTGAAATATTTTTCTCTCTCTCTCTCTCTGAAATAAAAATTTCAGTATATTGAAATTTTTATTTGAGAAACATTTCTGATGCTGAATACTTCCATACACAGTTACACGCAAAATCGTTCCTAGAAATGGATTATTTCCCTTAGTTTCAGACCCCTATGTTGAGTAGTTCTTGAGTAATGACTCAAAAAATTGAAAATGAGTTTTAATTTTTTTCTCAAGATTGACTCAACCCATTTTCTCCAAACTTGGTATAAATGTAGGTATATAAAGGGCTTTTCACTAAAAAATTTACAGTCTCTCTCCACTTTTTTCTCCTCCAAAAATTTGACTCAATATTTTAAGATCCTTCTTACTTATGATGGATTGTGTGCAAAATTTTCAAAACATAATTTCCAAGTACATTATTAATCCTAGAAAAACAAATAATTTTGTTAAAACTTTACCTCGGGTGATCCATGGACAAAATTGATCGAAACCTGGATTACCTTTGGCTATATTGGAAAAAATTAGGAAAATAACATCTTTTGACCATTTGATACCACAATTTTGGTCAATTTTTACTATGGCCCACTCAAGGTAAAACTTTGAAAAAATTATATGTTTTTCTAGGATCAATAAGGTACCTAAAAATGATTTTGAAAATTTTGCCTACAGTCCTTCATAGGTAAGGAGAGCCTCAAAATATTAAGTCTAATTTTTGGAGGAGAAGAAAGTGGAAGGGGAGCTGTAAATTTTTTTTTGGCTAGCCCAAAAAATATACCTACTTTTATACCCAAATTTGAAGAAAATCGGTTGAGTCGATCTTGAGAAAAAATTAACTCATTTTCCACCTTTTCATTCATTACTCAAGAACTGCTTAACTTAGGAGGTTGAAACTCAGGAGGAATAGTGTATCTCTAGAGTATCTTATACCCTGTAATTATCATTCCAAGGTCGCTCGGGGACCGATTTACCATTCTTACCCGGGCATGTCCTTTGAAAAAAGTGTAAAAATTTCAACAAGAAAAAAGAAAAAAACAGATTAGAAATATTTTTTCAGTAGGTAATAAAGAAAGAAAGAATTTTCAAGTTTGAAAAGAAATACCAAGGGTAAATAATAGAGGCGAATTAGAAAAAAAAAAATGTTTGCCTAGCAAAGCTTTTATTGCAGAAATTGTCGGGAGTGGTCCCCTGAGTAACCCCAGAGAGTTACCACCTCACAGACCTCAGGCTAAATTTTTTAGGGGGATTGAACCCCCAAAAAACGGGTTTTCCGCATCATCTCCCCAGGGTTGATTTTAGGGTAAAAATAGCTCAGTACTTTTTTGTTCTACCCTCAATTTACAAAATTTTTTGTATGAACAATTTTTTTGTACGACCATTGGCGGAGGAGATAAAGACCCTTGAAGGAAAGGGGTTCTGGGAAATGTACGAGTATTATTGAAAACGTGATAATAGGTATAAAATCATTACTCAAGTGCATTTTGTGGGCATTAAAATAGCAATATTATGTAAATTGGACCTATTAATAATTTTTAATTCTCCCCTTGCTATGTGCCTACCCCCACTTTACCTTTCATTCACAAAGTACCTGGCCCAAATACCGTCACCCATAGCCTTTTTCGCTCCTGCGGCCTCACCATTTGATTTTCTGAAACTAACAAAAGGTGATTTGGGTACCTGAAACTTTTGACCAGGACCCCCCTCCCCCCCGATCGAATTTTCCCAACTTTTCATCCTATTGAGCCTCAGGCCAACAACCAAAAGCGGTCATTTTTTGATGTAGAGAAAATGTGAGCTTTTCGTCTGTCTCCCTTCCCTAATTTTCTATAAAAACATCGAACACAGTTTCGTAAATATTGGTTAAAATTGAAAAATCAAATAAATACTCTGAAAGTAGGTGCATTGCTGAGCTACAAAATGGTAAATTCATGATTAAAAATTTCTTGCTTTGAACACTCGTTATTCAAAATTTTCCATTATTTTTCGATGTTTTTGTAGAATATTAAGAGAGGGGGACGAAATTTGGCTCACATTTTCTCTACATCAAAAAATGACCACTTTTAGTTGGTTTTTGGCCTGAGGCTCAATATGATGAAAAGTTGGGAAAATTCGATCGGGGGGGGGGGGTCCTGGTCAAAGATTTCAAGGTACCGCTAGGCAAAAAAAAAAAAATTTCTCCAAAATGATGCTAATTCGCCTCCATTAAAATGTGAAAATTCAATACAGAAAAAAATATGAGTAAAAATTTTGATAGTGAAAGAAAAAAATTCAAAACCATAAAAAATAACATGTAGAAATTTCGACAGTGAAGAAAAAAAATTTTCAAAGTTGTAAAAAAAATTATGAGTCAACATTTTTTCCATATGGGAAAAAAATTATGAAGGAAAATTTTGACAGAATTGATGAAAATAAAAATTTTACACATAAAAAAATTTTTAGGATCGAAATTTGAAAAAAATGAGGTTTTACGAATGATGCATTATAAGATATCGAACCAAAAAAATAAATTTATTGAAATTTATCGTCTAGTGGAAAAAGCTTTAGGTATTAGAATCGAACTCTTACCTGCATTTCGTGTATCGTCCCATTGCATCGGCGAACGATGAATAAATCTATTGTAAGCGTCCTCCATTTTCACCATATTATTGGCCCCCATGCTGAGCTCTTCGCCATAGTAAAACTGAGCTGCGCCAGGTAACATGGCTACCAAAGCTAATAGAATGGAATTATATTCTGTGTCGAAGACGTGAACGATTCGGCCGAAATCGTGATTACCCAACTGAAAAAATGATAATATTTATGAACCTGAATAAATTGTGGGGAAATTTTTTACATGTACGATTCTAATTCAACTTACTGCCCAATTTGATGGCATACCCTTTGGTACTTTATCTAACCAGGTGTGAAGAAAATCGTGAAGCTCACGAGCTTCCAAATACGACTTTAAAGATATGAGAAGAAAATTAAAAGGTAAATGGAAAGCTGGGAATTTTCTTGTTCCGTAGTATTTGATTATTTGTGGAATCGATCCATATGTTTCACCGATTAATGGACTGTTTTTGAAAAAAAAATATTAATTTTAGATTTACGGTGAAATTTTTATAAATTTTTGAATAAAAATTTGAAAAATTACGTTTGGATTGATTTCCCACTCTTCCTGTCGTATTGTTTGACGAAAACATTTAACTCGTTCAAAAATCTGAATGTGTCCGGATTATGAATATGTTGCTTGAATCCATCACTGGCGAACACTGATGTGAGCGTAGAATCAGGAGGTAACGGTGCACTTTCTCGAAGCTGCTCGTCTTCCAATAACACCATTGGTGCGTCGACTCGAAATCCAGATACTCCTTTTTCTAGCCAAAATTTCATTATGTCCTGTAAAGAAAATCAATGTTATGAATCACATTCGTCAATTTGCGTTGAATTAAAAAGGAAATCGAACTGTTGACCTTTATTTCTGTTTTAACAGCTTCGTTTCTTAAATTCAGATCCACCTGTTTCGTTGTAAAATGTCGCAAATAGAATTGTTTCCTTTTTTCATTCCAAGCCCAAGCACTGCCCTTTTCGTTTATGGAAAATATACTGAACTGAAATGCATATGAAAGGGAAAAATCAGCATTTCAATAGGTCACACGATGTCCACTAATACCAAAAAATAGCACGAAAGTACGAAAAAGGCACGACATCGAAAATTACCATGATAAGTAGGTACGAAAAACCGTCAAAATTGTTCGAAAATTACGAAATTAGTGTGATATTTCTTGAGAAAAAGAGAAAGAGACAAAAATTCTTTTTAAAAAACAAGTTGTTTTATGGTATGAATATATTTTTCTGATGAAAATTTTCACTCTCGTTTTGCTCGGGTTTTATAAATTTATTTATATTCAAAAGTATTATAAAATTTTTTCAAAATTTTGTAAAATCAAACTTTTTTGAATACCTAGATTTTTTCAACACGTTTTTTTGAAGCATCATATCTTCGTCATTTATGGCCTAAAATTGACAATTTTTGGATAAAATTGTTCTAAAAAGATGAAATAAAATTTTGTCATTTGGTGGTTCAATAGAAAAATTCTCAGAATAACGCAATATGAAAACGCATCATCTTGCCCCCCCCTCCCTGTACTCTAAAAATGTAATATTTTTCAAAAAATTTAGTTTTACACTTGGAAGGCAAAAAAGCGTGTTTTTTTTTTACTATCCGGAGAAAGATTTTTTAAACTTTTGTTGGCTAAAACCCTCAATTTATCAAAAAAAGTTGCCCTCGCTTCGCTCAGACACACGTACCTACACTTGAAAATTTTCATATAGGTACTTAATTTATGCATATTTTTGAAAATTTACTCCGACAGTTTTTTCCTCAAAATCTCTCAAGCTCAACTCAAAATAAGCTATAAATGGTCAGTATTTTGAGAAGTTTGGGAACTGGAGAAAATTCTGGTATATGAGAGGAAAGTGAAAGAGTGTATGTCTGGGAGACATTTAATGGCCCAATGGCCCCACTTTTTTGAAATTGACAGATCATCACTAAGAAGATGGGTGGATAATTTTTGTGATTTTCTTGAGTGAGTTCTTTCAAATTCTCCAAAACTGTCGTGCAAAAGGCTCATTAGTGTGAGCGATGGCCTCGATTCAAATTTTGATTTTTGGATTCCAGTAAACACCCTGGACGAATTCATTTGATAAATAATATGAGAGTTTAGATTTTTGTTCTAGTACTTACCCAATTATTCGGTGGAATAGGTTTTCTGTTCCAATCATATCCTTTTGGATCAGCCCAGATGTAATAATCTGTGTATGGACCAATTCTGTCGACTGATTTTTGAAACCATTCGTGTTCATCGCTGCTGTGATTGATGACCAAGTCGATTAAAATATGTAAACCTATTTTTAAAAAAATAATATTTGAGCATTACAACGATCAGATCCTTTTCGAATTCCATGAAAATACATTTCGCCTACCTCTAGATTTCATTTCCTTTATCAACTGCTCGAAATCTTCCATCGTCCCATACGCTGGGTCAATTCCTCTGAAATCGGTAATATCGTATCCACCGTCGGCCATTGGAGAAGGATAAAAAGGTGGCAGATAAATCGTATCTATTCCAATATCAACCAAATAATCGAGTTTGGAAATTATCCCTCGGATGTCTCCTATTCCATCGCCATTGCTATCTTTGAACGATTTTAGATATATTTCGTAAACACTCGCGTATTTCCACCATTCTTTGTCCAATGCTAAAGCTCCAAAAATGATCGATATCAAAACTAAAACTTTTAACAATTTCATTTTTCAAATTTAAACGTCGAAACGCGTGATGAATTTTATTCAAAAAGTTTTGACAATTTTTTTCTCGATTGAGTGAAAAACTCACGAAATCGAATAATCGTCAATCGAAAGACAAAACTCGTACAGTCGATTGTTCTATAGAAACGAACCGAAATTGAGGAGACAATTTCATCATCACGACTATTTAAGCAATTATCTGAGATCATTTCTGTTTGTCTAATTTTATAATCGATGATTTACCCACTGAAACCGAAAATGGTCTATGCATTCAATTAGGTCATCGATATAATCATCTATTAATGTATTCGTGACACAACTTCGGTTATTTTTAAATTTTGCGTGTCTCCGATCTCTAGAGCTGTTCTCGATTGAATTATTTCTTATCAGTCAATTGGCGGTATTTCAATTAATTTCAAAACCAAAATTGTCGAATTCATTCTCAGATTTTTCTCAAAAACCGTGCCATTTTTATTTTCATTTGAAGATTTTTTTTAAAAAGTTTTTCAAGAAATAAAAGTAAAATATATGCTGAAGTGAAGGTGCAGGGTAAAATATTTTAAAAATGTTTTTTACGTTGTTTAAAATGCTAAAAAAAAAGTAGGTGCAGTAATGAAGTTGACAGTGGGTATATTATGATAAGGGAAGTATTCGAAAGGGGCGGTTGAGATTGGGAAGTCTCAATTTCCTCTTGACATAAATTTTGGGGGAAAGTGATGAAATTTCAAATTTCAGAGAAATTCTTTGCTCAAACACAAGAAATTTCTTTCTTTTTCTAAAATATTTAGTGATTTTTTAAAAATCAACCAAGTACCGCTGAGGGAGAGTGAATGGTTTCTTTACACCCTTCCAAAGTTTGAAAAATTTGAAAAGGAAATATTTTAAACCTGAAGAGAACCTTTGCACACCCCCCCCCCCACCGCCTCAAAAAATCTTGAAATATTTTTAAAATTCAAAAAGCGAAACACTGGAATGGAAAAGAAAATTTTTTACTCCTTTCTCCCAAAAATAATTCGTGAAATGGCTGGAAAACGGATTTTTTTAGACACCTTGTTCAATGAAAATCCACTCTTCGAATATATTTCCCAAAGTTGCCACCAGATTGATACACCAAGTCATTATTTCACGCGATATTAAGTTTATTGAAGAATAGATACTCTTTCGCCTTTCCTTCTGTTCCTCTCGGAATTTCGGGCTGGGAAGAAATTTATGGTAGTTTTACTTGAAGGAGGAGATGGAGAAGTAACTGAAGCTTCAGAAAAAAAATCGAGAGAAATCGAAAAATCAAGAGACAAAATCTGGTTGAATTGTGATGGAGCAGTGTCCTGGATGGAGTAACCCTTTTGTTTTCAATATTTTGAGTGATCCCTCAAAAGCTAAATAGTTGCAGTCTGTGCCGATTGTATTATTTTTCAGTGGTCATTTTGTCACGAGCTCGAAATTTAGTTTGAACCTAAATTTCATGAATTTTAGCAGAATTGGATGAGTTTTAGAGTTGGATCCCAAAAGAAAAAAAGAGGGCAGGCCACCGAGATATGTAATTTTATCAGGCCACTTCGTTTCATTCAGTCCACCCCCCCCCCCTCCCCACCCACTTAAAAATAAAATGGATTTTTTTCAATATTTTGTATTTTTTTCCTAAAAAATAATTTTACGTTGTGAAATGGGTATTCAGAGGCCTTCCAAGGCGATATGCTCCATGGGAGAGAGATGAGGACTTCAAATTTTCCAACTATATTTTTTTTCAAAATTATACCAGTGACTTTAAAAAACTATACCTACTCCAGAATCTGAATGATCTGCTCCATTCTGAATAAATCGATTTTTTTTTTAAATCCATTCAAAATCGCTATTAAGTGCTTTGATAAATGACAACAAATTTTTTCCGTTTCAAAACATTCAGTTTTCTGTAGTGGAAAGCAAAAAAGTTCATACCGCCATTTTGAGAATACATTATGTAAGTAAATTTGTTGAGCCCGAGCGAAGCGAGGGCAAAAATTTTTGAAGAAAAAGACATTCAGAATTTGACATTTCTACACTAAAATTCGTGCTATTTTCATGCTACTTTTATGACTCACAAAAAAATTTAAAAAGTTTGAAAATGAAAATTTCTATAAAAAAAAGGTCAAAAGTTGTTGTTATATACTAAGTTTACAAATTTTCTGAAAAATTCTGCGAATTTCATTTCAAGTAGATACATTTTTAAAAATTTTATTCAGACGGTCTTTTCTCGATGGAATATCGATTTTTGTCAATTATTATCGTCTTGGTTTGTGAGGATCATGAAGAAAAAGAAGTTTACGAGTTCTAAAAATATATTTTTTTAAATTCAAAAATCAAATTTTCCGATAACAGCGCAAAGTTTGATTGAGTTTTAAAATTTTGACAGAAAATGAGGTCTTGTGATTACTGATGAACCAAAAAAAGCTGTTTCGTTAGATTCAGAATCAACGAAAAAGGTAGGGTACTACTTACCAAGATGGAGAAATTTATTCCCCTTCAACTTACGAGTAGTCCAAAAATTGTCGAGACCAAAAAATCATATGTTTTTGCAAGGAAACTTAAATTTTTCTGCTTAGAAAATTTTTCATTTTTAAAAAATGTTCGCTCGATTTCATTCATAGGTTCTTTGTTATGTAAATTTAATGCTGAAGGTGGCCAGACATGGGCAAATGGCCATAAATATTTGGGTAATATACTCTACAAATAAAAATTCATATTCTCTTTGACTTGAGAAATTTTATTTATGTACTAAAAATATTATTCAAAGTGTACATTATGAGTAGGTTGGTACGTGAAACTATTATAGAAATACTAAGTACATATATATTTTTTAAAATTCATTTGAAATTGAATTCAGTACAATTGCAGAATGAGGTCTGAGTACATAAGAAATAGGATTGTTTGATGTAGTTGGTATCTTGAATCTGCAAAAATAAAATTTTATCGAGTATTCTCATTATACTGTTCATCGATCATCGTTTGGAAAATATTCCTCTCGAAGGATTTTTTTTACCCTTTTTTGAATCCAGAATTAGGACTGGAAGCCACAACGGTCAAAGTTTTTGGAAGATTATTGATAACAGTGTGCAATTCTAAAGGTTGGGTCTCCGTTCCCAAATTCATCAACGCAATGTAACTAGATCGTTGATATGTTCTGGAAAAAGCCAGTACCCATTTTGAAATTATATGAAATTTCAAGTCGCCATATTTCAAAATGTCAGTTTTTCTGAAGGACATCAAATCCTTGAAATAATTCAACGTGCTGTTTTCGTTGCTTTTTTGAGCTTGGACGTTGATCTGCCAATAATTCGGGTGCACTGGTAGCCAAGATTCGTCGGCCGATGAGAAACCTGCAGAAGTGAAATAAACTTTTGTAATGTGTATGTACGTTAAAGCGTGAAAAAAACATTTTGGAAAATCTATTCCACTCGCCAGCATTTCTCGTATCATCCCAATGCATCGGTGTGCGATGAAAAGTCCTTTTTAAAGGATCCTTCATTCGAACCAGGTGATTTTCCCCCATGCTGAGTTCTTCTCCATAATATACTGTGGCAGTTCCAGGTAACATGGCAACCATCGCTAATAAGATCGAATTGTATTCTATGTTCAAATGAATCGCAGCTCTACCCTTATCGTGATTACCCAACTGGAAAAATGGCGTCATTTAAAAAAAAAAATTATACAGGTATTTGACCTAAAATGGAAACCACTCACGGCCCAGTTTGACGGCATGCCTTTTGGTACTGCATCTAACCATTTGTGCAGAAAATCGTGAAGCTCTCGAGCATCTAAATACGTTGTTAAATATGTAAGACGAAAATTGAATGGCAGATGAAACACGGGGAATTTTTTTGTTCCATAATATTTCACGACTTTGTCAACTGATCCGTATGTTTCCCCAATTAATGCACTGTTTTTCGAACAAAGAGTTAACTATTGCATTCACACCGATTTGTATTTTTTGTAAGATAAAATAAGATTACGTTTGAGTTGATTTTCCGCTTTTTCTATCGTATTCTCGAAGAAACACGTTTAACTCGTTGATATAGTTAAATGTATCGGGATGATGAATATTTCGTTCGAAACCACCATGGAATAATGTGAAAATTGTGAGATCGGGACTTGGTGGTGGATTATCACGAAGAAGCTCGTCTTCCAAGAATAGCATCGGCGCATCTACTCGGAATCCAGATACTCCTTTTTCCAACCAAAATTTCATTATGCTCTGTAGGTAAAATACATGAAATCGTCATTACAAATACTTGATAGTCAGTGGCGGATCGAGCCTATTTTTTTTTGAAAAGGCACAGAAAGGCCAAACATATGGGAGGAGGGGCGAATTTACCAGAGAGAAAAATGTTTTTGGATTCACCTGGGTGGGGGAGGGGTGGAAAATGAAGTCTCTGGTATAAAATTTTAAGTAAACACACGCCTGAATAAAAAATTACCATTCGCATAAAATGTTGGTGCAAATTCAAACTTTTGACCAAACCGTTTTCATTTCTAAATTGAACCTAAAATCGCTTAAACGTTCATTGGTCATCGAATTTCTTAGATAGGTAATTTTTAATAAATCTCAGAAAAACACGAGGTGGAAAAAAGTTTTTAAAAAATCCAAATATGAAAAAAATAGAGGAAAATTTTAAAATTAGGTACTTATTGCAAAAAGTTTTTGATTTGGAAGAAATTTTAGCCTAAAAAAAATTTAAAAATTGAATTTGGGAAATTTAAAAAAATATTGCAGTTGAGAATATTTTTAACCTCGGAAAAATTCGGCTCCAAAGTCTTGACGTCACAGTGGGTTTCTGTAAAGGTAAAAAAAGTTTAAAATTGTGCTAAACTTCTCAGTTTTTTGAAATTTGAATAGAAATTATTAAATTAAGAGGAAAAGTTCCTAGTAATTTTTTTCGAAACTCGATTGTTTTTATTTTTAAGAAGTTTTTAAAAGTTTTCATCACCTCTAAAATGTCTCATTACTGGTAGGTATGTACTATGTACATAATATGTACTTCAGGCTTCATAAGCATTTTGTGATGTCAGACTTTGGAGCCGAATTATTATTAGAAGGATTAAAACTGTTTCCAATTTTGATTTCTTCAAATATTTTTTTACTTCACATTTTAAATTTATTTTTTTCAACTTGAAAATTATTTCAAAAATTTTAAAATTTTCACTCATTTTTAAGTTTGAAATTTTTATTGAATTTCTTGAATAATTTTTTTTTTAATCTCAAAAAATTGAAGTAAAATTTTGATATTGGAAAAAATTTTCCAATTAGAATAAATTTTTAAAAATGTTAAGTTGAAAAAAATTTAAAAAATCAAAGTTCGAAAAATTTTAAGACGATTTGAATTTAAAAAAATGTTAGGTATTAGTAGTAGGATTCAATTTTTCCAAAATATTATCATACCGACGTGTATAATTTCCTATTCAAAAACTTTCCTCACTTTTCTCCAATTTATAATTTTTCCAGTTGAAAATTTATTAACATTTTTTCCTATGTACTTTGATTTTTTCAAAAAAAAATTGAACTTCATGTTTTTCAAAATTTCTTTCAAGTCAATTGGAAGAAATTTTTAAAATTACTTTCATAAAAATACGAAATTGAAAAAAATCAAAAGTGGGAAAATTTTAAGGAAACCAATCTAAATTTGAAAAATTGCGCTGTCGGAGAAATTTAAAATAATAAAATAAAAAAAAATAGATTTGAAAAAATTAAACTTTGAATAAATTTCAAGTGAAATGTAAAAGTTTCGCTTTAAAATTACACTTCGTCCCTCTAATGCTAAAAGGTCGTAACTCCAAAATTTAGCAACTTTTGTTTTTTTGCTGAAATGAAAATTTTGGGACGTCCTCCATCCTCCATCTGGTGATAACATCATTACAACCCAAAAGTGAAACAAATTCTTAAAATTAAAAAAAAAGAGATGTTGGCGTAACTCCATATTCTAAAAATTTTGAAACTTTTTGGTCGTAACTCCATCAAATCGTCCTTTTAATGCTAAAATGTCGTAACTCCAAAACTTTACTATTTACTGGAGTGATAAAAAACTGTATTATTTATGATTTTTGAATTCTGAGGAGGAAGTAATGATTTTAATATGCTTTTTTAGTGTTAAGAATGAATTTTCAATCATTTTTTGTCACAATACCAATTTTTAATTTGGCGTAACTCCATAAGTTTTATGTGTTTGAGTATAAAAAGTCGTAACTCCATTTTAAAAATTGAAAATTGGTATTTTGAAAAAAAAAATTAATGAAAATTTATTTTAAACACTAAAAAAACATAGTGAAATCAACACCTCCTCCACAAAATTCAAAAATCTCAAGTGAAACAGTTTTTCAGCTCTCCTGTAAAAAGTAAAGTTTTGGAGTTACATCCTTTTAGCATTAGAGGGACGACTTGCTTCTTCTACATAATCTGCAAATTTTTCTAAATTTTTCGAACATATTTTTCATTTTAGTATGATTTTTGGTGTAGGTACATGTAAATAACTTTGTTAATTATCAAACAGTTCATTAAAAAAGTTGTCTTTTTCCTGTAATCTTATTTGATTATTTTGAATAACCGAATCAAAATTTGGCCCATATTTACAAAAAGTTGGGATTTAGGTAGTTGCCTATTTTTTTTTCAGAAAAAATTGAAAATTGTTTTAAAATAACTGGTTTTGGCCAAGTTTTTTTTCCAAGATGGGCCCGGCCTACTCTGCTCTCCCCCCCCCGTCTCGACCACTACTTTGATTCGAATCTAAATTTATTTTAAAATTCTACCTTGACTTCTCCTTTGACTTCTTCGTTCCTTAAATTTAGATCCGGTTGTTTGACTTTGAAATGGCGTAGATAAAATTGTTTCCTGCGTTCATTCCAAGTCCAAGCACTACCACTCTCGTGCAAAGAGAATACGTTGAACTGAAATATTCCAATACAGAAAAAAATGATGCAGAGTAGAAAAATCAAATTGTGAACAATTTTATC
Organism: Pseudococcus viburni; assembly: GCA_033439095.1. Taxonomy (NCBI): domain Eukaryota; kingdom Metazoa; phylum Arthropoda; class Insecta; order Hemiptera; family Pseudococcidae; genus Pseudococcus; species Pseudococcus viburni. The sequence goes on from JAVBJF010000341.1 coordinate 260,244, forward strand.
GAATTACCAGATCGGTTTTTCAACACGTACCCAATTATTCGGTGGTACAGGCTTATTGTTCGAATCGTAACCTTTTGGATTGGCCCAAACGTAATAGTCTGTGAATGGAGCAATTTTATCGACGGATTTTTGAAACCATTCGTGCTCGTCGCTGCTATGATTGATCACTAAATCCATTATAAAGTGCAGTCCTATGACGATAAAATCGATAAAATTTAAATCACGATGATCCTGTACTCTAAATGAATTTACAAATTGTACATATCGCACGTTTGAAGTTAGGTATAAGTTAACATCTCAAAAGTGTTACATTTTGAGTGCCAAGAGTAATTCTTAACGATTTCTCGAAAACCCCTTGACCGATTGAACTGAAATTTCTGGTGATGGCAGAGGAAAGCTTGGAAATCCTACAGTTAGAATTTCAGATCAATCGAACGAAATATGGGAGCTCCAGAGTTATTCATTGTACATTTTTAGGCGTGAATTTCAACGTTGAGATATGAATTTAAAAACGTTATTTATAATTTGAACATCCTGAAGCCACATACCTCGATCGATTTAGCTGAAGTTTTCACCGTAGGACTTCTGGGCCTCCCTTTGCTTCTACATACCAAAAATTTCAATTGAATCGGTCACAGAGGTTTTGATAAATCTTTACGAATTGCCCTTGGCAATTGAAAAAAATTTGAGATGTTACCTGATAACTCCAAAGGTATAATATCATCCAAGTATGCACTTACCTCGAGATTTCATTTCCTTCATTAATTGTTCGAAATCCTGCATCGTCCCATAAACTGGATCTATTCCTTTATAATCGGTAATATCGTAACCACCATCGGCCATTGAAGAAGGGAAAAAAGGTGGCATGTAAATTGTATCAATACCAATATCCACCAGATAATCCAGCTTGGAAATTACACCTTTGATATCTCCTATGCCATCTCCATCGCTATCTTTAAACGATCGAAGATAGATTTCATAAACGCTCGCATGTTTCCACCATTGTTGGTCCCGAGTAAGAGCTCCTGATGTGGCCAGTAGCAATAATGAAATGTCCAAGAACTTCATTTTTTTTCTGCGCAATTGCACAATTTTTGTATTTTAAAAATATGTGCTTTAAAATATAATAAATTGGAATTTTTTTCTCGATTTCGTGTTAAAAAAAAATTACAGAACGAAAATTTTACTCCTCGAAGTATAATTAATGAACTATTTCATCGTAGTTAATATTTTATACAAAGTGAACTAAAATATTATGAAACATTAAAGTTATATAGTTTTATCATCCATCATTGCGCAGGCAGTTTTCCTTGAGACTTTATTTGCATATATTGTCATTTCACTGACGTGGTACGAAAAGAACAAATCATATCGCGAAACGTTGGATGGATGGATACTGTGTCACGTCACAGGGTATCTAGAGACCTTCTCAAAATTTTCAACTCATTGTTTTACCTCTGACGTGTGATTAAGTTTATGAAGTTTCGATACATTTTGCATCATTTCTCAGTTTATTGATGTACCTCGAGTACGTAATTGATTCGATTCAAGATGTTTTTACTGTTTGAAAAACCTTGAATGTCTAAATTTAAATAAAATACCTATACGAGAAGTGGGAAAAATGTGATATGCCATCTGACCCAATTTTTTATGCGTAGAGAATTGAAAGCACACATACGTACGAAAGGTTGCCTATTCAGCTTTTCCAACTTGAAATCGAATCTGTTTAAAATGTATGGCTCTGTTCTGTTATCAACACGGGCGTATGATTTGTCCGAGCGGAGGAAGATTTGCGGAAGAGCCATTTTTTTACCAAGCATTGTGGAGCGTGACGACAGAGTTTTTGTTTTTGAAACTAAACATTTTTTTTTCAAAAGTAAGTATACTTACAATTTTTTCAAAAAACGACTAAATTTTTTTCTCAACAAAATTTTTTTCCAACCTAAAATTTTTTCAACATGTACGGAAAATAGGCTTTTCCGGAAAATTAGGCGCGTGAAACGAGTGAGAAAAGCGTTTTTCCGAGGTTGCGTGAATTACCGAAGGTGTGCGAGAAAAGTGAGCGTAAAAATTACCGCTTTCCATAACGCGCTTTCCCGACCCGTCGGGAAAGTAGGAAAATCCCAAAACGTTTTTCCGTCGAATTTTTATACGAGACCGCCTAACTGATTTGTCGAGTTAGGTCAGGTTAGGTTAGGTAAGGTTCTTCGTCGAAAAGAAAATTTCACGCGAACGTTCGATTTTTCCGCGAGCGATACTTTCTACGTACTTTCGAGTACGATTACGATATTTTTAAGCGAAAAACGGAAATCGGTTTTTCCGTTCCGTCGGAAAATCTTCGTCGTAGATTTTCCGGCGTATCGATCTACGTGCGATACTTTACGATACGACTTTCGAAAATTCAACTTTTTATTTTTAATTAAAATAAAAAAAATTCAACATTGAACCGGAAGTTATATTTTAAAAATGACCTTTCACACTTTCACGAAGAAGGTAAAAACGATACAAAAAATACGAAATACAAATTTTGGCCGTAGCCAACGATATTTAAATAAAATAGCAGCGTACATTTCGAACGAATATCTAAAATTACAACACAACACTAGAATTTTTTCAAAAGTAGCTACACTTTTTTATAAACTAATTTTTTTTCAAAACTAAATTTTTTTCTCAACTGAAATTTTTTTCTGAAGTACAATTTTTTATCAACTTAATTTTTTGCACAGCTGACATTTTTTCTCAACTAAATTTTTTTCCAAAGTACGTACCTACAATTTTTCCTCATCTAAAATTTTTTCCAAAGTACAATTTTTTAACAACGTAATTTTTTACGGAACTGAAATTTTTTCTCAACTAAGATTAGCCTTTTTCAGCATGCTTCGCTAATAGACATGTACTACATTCTGTAACTGTCATGATTGAGCGAAATAAAATTATTCTACTTTGTTAAGAATTGATAAATTTTGTGCTTACTTACCTAAAACTTTCCCAGATTATTTTCGAGTAAGTAATAAAATATTCGTGATCAGCTCGATTTTCCAACATTATTGCTCTCGCTTCGTTTGAGCCAAATTATTACTTTTTTTTACTTTCGGAATGTGATGAATTTACATGGAAAAAAATGTGTTTAGAATTTATATTTTTTGAAAATTTCTCCCTCTCGTCATTCGTGTTGAATAATTTTTTACCCTGAAATTTAATATTGGTAAAAAAATTCATAAAATTCGTCCGAAGAGTATTTTTTTGGTATTCGAAATTTTTATTTTCTAAAATTTTTGTCGCTAGTTTCGAGCCAAGATCGTGGATGAGTTGGAATACATTCTTTAGAGAAGGAGAAAGAGGAGACAATTAGAAAACAATATGTTTTTCCAAATAGTCAGGTCTCAATCGTACACCCGCGCGCTATTCCTGTTAAAATTGATTTTATGATTGATTCTTGTTCTGGACACTAAAACAAAGAAATTAAGCTCGTATGCCCTTTTTGTCCCCTCCCCGTTTTCGCAGGGTCCCCCCCCAACATTTCAAACGTTTATATAGCCTTTTCTATGGGTCGTAATGAAAAAATTTTCAAATAAAAGTTGTTCCTTAGCACCTAATGTACATTTTCATTTCTCATAAAAATCTATTTTTGAGCGACTCCTGCCCCCCAAATTTGGAAACAAAATATTGTTTAGAGAAAACCATATCATTTTAAACGAATAGTTTGGGAGATGCGACAAAATTTCTAATCACAAAAAGTATTCAGAATTTAATTTCCATTCCAATGAGCTCTATCTCAACCATTTTCACCAACTTTTTCCCGACAGAGTGAACCTCTCCCCCTTCCTTTTTTTCACAAAAGTTGGACCCATGAACAAAATTTGCTACCAAAATGAATCCCGATAATAAATGAAAATATACATTAAATATCGAAGAACAAAAATCGTTCAATTTTTTTTCCGTGGGTCCAACTTTTGAGATAAGGGAGAGGGGGAGAGATCCACTTTGTCAGGAAAAGTTGGTGAAAATGGTCATGATAAGGCTCATTGGAAAGGAAATTCAATTCTGAATACTTTTTGTGGTTACAAATTTTGCTGTATCTCTGAAACTTTTCGCTTAAAATGAAGAAAACGTGATTTTGAAGTTTTCTGAAAACTGTTTTATTTTCAAATTTGGGGGACAGGAGTTGCTTCAAAATAGATTTCGATGAGAAATGAAAATGTACATTAGGTGCTGAGGAACAACTTTTGTTTGAAAATTTTTTCATTGCGACCCATAGATAAGGCAGTACACGCGTTTGAAATGTTGGGGAGTGGACCCTGGGGAAAGGGAGAGGGGATAAAAAGGGCATATGGGTTTAATTGCTTTGTTTTAGTGTCCAGAACAAGAATCAATCATAAAATCAATTTTATCAGGAATTTCGCGTGGAAGCCTTTTTTTTGTACGATTGAGACCAGACTAAAAGCTCTGGGAAAAATTTCTAGTTTGAAAGATCCTGCAAAAATCCTGCTGGTTGATTTCGAGAATTTGTTAAACACCTTGAATGTTTCAATTTTGCTCGTGAATTTATATTATTTTTAACCTAATAAATAATAGGTATCTTATCAGAATAAAAAGAGTATACACAGCGAAGGGAGATTATAATGAGTATACGCCTAGGGGAGGGGAGTATTTTTGGGAAAATTTGGAGCATGAAAAATTGTATGTAAATTGTATGCAAAACATGAAAATAGAATGAATTTTCATTTTCCAAATCCAGTAAACACCATGTAATAATTCTTTCAAAAATACATATTAATTTGATTTGTTTCTTCTGTTTGACAGGTCCTTAAACAACGTGGTTTTGGAACGCCCAAGTGACGGTAAGTAGTTTTGAATTTATTTTTTGGTTGATACCAAAAAACATTAATCTATGATTTTTTTTAAAACAAAATTAACTTCATAACTGGAAATTTTAATAAGCGTGAAAATTAATAAACACTTATTACTTTGTAGACACTCAAAGTATTTGAGAAGTAAGGTAGTTTGGCGTAGTTGGAATTTCAAATCCAAAAGAATCCTAATCGTTCAAATTTTAAACCATCAGTTCTGTCTCTGTCATATTTTTAGGGTAATGAATAGCGTAGCTGTGCCGTGGCACATCAGTCACAGCCCCCTTCCTCGCCTTTAAAAAGTGTGGCAATTGCAATGTGTACATTATTCATGAATTTGATCCAGAACTAAACTTTCTTCTTTAGATATTTTAAATTCAAAATAATTACGATCTTTTTGCTTCATTATTTTTTCTGATCTGGTTAATAAATTTCATTGTTTACTCATACCTACTTGTAAAACTTTATTATAAGATAAGCATTCGAACACTCGACAGCGAATGGAAATCGAAAAGGGAAAGTTTGCACAAACAATTGATAATCTATCGTTTTCATGGTTATTTTATTCGTAAAATTTCAACAAGCCTTAAAAATTAGTGAACAGGTGGCCTAGGTAGGCTTCGCTTAGAGAAATACGTTTAATTAAAATAAAATTATCCAATTTCCGGAAAAAATTATTCTAAGAACTCAATATCACAACAGAATGCGGCCTGAGGGTCGACGTTATTGGGTAATTCTCCAATATATATTCATCTTGAAACTGAAAAATCAAATTTTAGGCCAGATTTTAAATTAATTAAATTGGCAATTAAAAATTTCGCATATGTAATTTTTCAATTCTCATTACCCTTGTTTGTATCCAGAATTATAACTGCAAGTCTCAATGGTTAAAGTTGTTGAAAGGTTATTAATTTCAGCAGGCCAATCAATGGGCTGAGTTTCGGTTCCCAAATTCATAATTATTAAGTAACTGGACTTCTTGTATGTTCTGGAGAATGCCAGTACCCATTCTGATACGAGGTAGAATTTCAAATCGCCATATTTCATCGTGTCTGTTTTTCGAATGGACGATAAATCTTTGAAATAATTCAAAGTGCTGTTTTCATCGGCTTTTTGGGTTTTAACGTTGAAGTGCCAGTAATTTGGATCCAACGGTAACCAAATTGTTTCAGCAGTTGAAAAACCTTCAATATGAATGTGATAATGTGTTATTTTATGAGAGAAAACGGAAGGGTCGAGGTATAATTTATGTCTTGAAAAATTAAGGTACTTACGTTAGTTGAACGAATTTATCAATTTACCTGAGTTTTTCGAATCGTTCCATTGCATAGGTAGGCGATGTGAATATCTATTGACATGGTGTCCATTCTCTGGAAAACCGGGAAAAGTCAGGGAATTTTGGTGGTCTGGAAAAGTCAGGGAAAAGTCAGGGAATTTTGGAATTTTCTCTGGAATTTTTCGAAAATCCCAAAAAATGTAAATCATTTAGAAAAATGTTTTTTTGCTTATTTTATTATAAATTTTTCAAAAAATTTCGCCCTCGCTCCGCTCGGGCCAAATTATTACATCTTTTATCCAGTTATTGTCTTATTCATCATTTTTTGTCGGTCGTAATGTACAATAAAATTGATACATATTTAAAATACATGTCTTTGTCCATTGAATTATGAATTATCAAAAAAAAATTTCCCTCGCTATGCTCGGGGTAATTTACACTTTTTCTTTCTACAGAATTTATTTTTAATCTTAAGTTTCTTGGAAACTTACTTTTTAATGAGCTGTAATGAAAAAGAAACGTCATGATGCCCTTGATCACGATGTTGAAAAAAAAGGGAGGGAATGGAACAAAAATCGAAATTATTGGCCATGTTTTAGAAAACATAAATGAGGGAAAAGTGGTGAATTTTCATCTTTTGAAGATCTTTTTTCGCAAAAATTTTCGCCCTCGCTTCGCTCGGGCTCAACACATTTATATATTTTCATAAAATGATTTATATTTTACCTTCTCATTCACTTTTTCATTTATTGCTACAAACTAAAAAATTGCAAGGGATTGCGTGAATTTATAAATTTTGAGACAAGTGTTTTTCATTTTGGAGGGGAAGGGGGGAATCAAATGTGAAGAAAATTTTGAATTTTTAGCCCGGAAAAATCCGAATTTTTATTCGCTCAATTTGGTAAACACCCTGGCATAATTTTTTTCATGTTTCAAAACTTAATTTTGCGTGGGAATACTTGGTTTTTCCTTTTTATTTAAATTTTTTCTGTAGGTAATAAATTCAAATTTTCAAATTTTTGTGGCGAGGGTGAGTTGGATGGGTGGGAAAATTTTCAGAATTGAATTTGAATATTTTTTTTGATCCGAAGAGGGGCATCTAAAGATCTCGTAAAAAGTATCTAGTGATTTTGAAAAAAAAAATCGTAAGACCCTATGCATTTTATATCATTTTTATACAAACTTTTGGGATGTAAGTACATCACGCGAAAAAATTACCCCCCCCCCTTTCCCTGGTTTACGAATATCATATTTATAAGGTCTGGAAAAATTCGAAAAATTGGTCTGGAAAACCTGGAAAAGTCAGGGAAAATCATTTCTGAAATAATAGTGGACACCATGATTGAATATGTCTTTCTTTGAAACGAGCTTATTCGCTGATAAACCAAGTTCTTCTCCGTAATAAATGGTGGATGTTCCTGGTAGCATTGTGACCATCGCTAACAGTAGGTATGTAATTGTATTCTGGATCGAGTTTTCCTGCAATTCTACCTTGATCATGATTACCCATCTACAAAGAGAAAAGGCAAAATATAAATAAATGTAAATTGAGGAAAGTGGAAAAAATAGCTTACTTTGTCTGGTGGTGAATCTCCTCAGAAAAATTTAAGCCCCCCGTAGTCGTAAAGAAGATTGAACTAATTGTAAGGGTCATTAAAGCGATACCACCCTTGAAAAAACCCGTATTTTTTTTCTTTTTTTTTTGGTAGTGCCATCCGTGTGCTGCTTTTCTCTTGCTCCCTCTTGAAAAATGGAAATTCTAGCTTCTATCCCTTCCTGATTCATTCATCATGAAATAAGATACCACTTATGGCCTTTTACAATGGAGTTGAAAAGTTGCAAATTTGGATAATTATTAACAATTTCTTGATTTTTTCCTAATTCAATCTCTCACTCAAACATTTCAAAATCAAGCTGAAACATTTTACTGCTCACCAATGAAATTTGAAAAAAAAGTTTTAGTTGCACTACCGATTGCATTACGATTTTTCGACCTAATTTTGAATTTCAATTTGTTATCGAGTGAATTTTTGTATCAGTGCTGTTCACTGAAATTTTTTGAAAACTATATGATCTAATGCAATTGGCAGCACTGCCAAGCAATTTTCTTGAAAATAGAGTACGTTAAGAAGACCATTTTCGTGCCCAAATGAATTTTGACTTGAATGGCTAAAAATTGTGGTTTGTAGTTTAGGGTATGAAAATTACCAAATTCGTGATCAGTTCCTATAAAAACCCGTGGGAGAAAGGAGAGGATCCCAGATACTTTGAAAATTTTTAGAACCACTGCAAAATATTGAAAAAGTTAGTTATGACTCGAGACAAATAACGTGATAAGTTTTTCGGATATTTGATTTTTTTAGGGCAACAGAAGGATTTTTTAATTCTCAAAATTTTTGAAATTAAAAGTTGAAATACAATTTTCAACTAATTTTTCGAGCTGAGACGTCTTAATTAGAGCCATATTATTTTACAGTTTCATAAATTGAATTTATAAGGATTTTTCAATGGTATCCGAAGTTGATTTTTTTTTCAGAAATAATTTCAAGTCATACTTAGGTAACTCCAAAAATATACTTATACTGGTATTTGAATTATTTTCAATCTTCTAGCGCTATATAATCGACTTGAAATCAGCATGTAAAATTTTTGCAATTTTTTGCAATTACCTATTCTAAAATTTTAAAAATTTGTTACCTTCGTAGAAGGCAAAATTCAGTGAAGAAACTAGATTTGGCAAGGCTCGCTCGGTACGAATATTGTGTACATTTTTTCATCAAACACTACCTCCGTCCTCTCAATTATCCACCTCCTATTACATTTTTCAGTGGTAGGTACCTACTTGAAAAAGATTAATTTTTCATGTTTTTAAAATTCAGTGGAAAATAAACCCAATATCTGATTGAAATGATGGTATGAATATTTTAATGCATAAAAATCATCAGCGGCGATTTTTCACTTTTTTCCAATATTTCAAAAAAACATGTAGGTAGGTATTTACATTTAGCTACTTACAATGAATTTTTCTTAATTTTTGAAAAAATGGTTTACTTTTAGACGATAAATGGGAAAAATTATCGTCGATGGTTTTTATAAGTCATGATATTTATTCAACATTAATTACTGCAGGATCAGTTTTCTGTTTTTTCAATTTTTTTCGATTTTTCTCGTGAAATTGAAAAAGGCACGAAAAAGTGATTTATAAAGAACCTCTTGTAGAAAACTAAAAGCAATCCATTTTTTTTCAAGTGGCATAGTTTTGAGGAACCTTCGCTCTGTCCCCCATACGTGCAAAACTCAAAATTTTTCTGTGAGGTGCTAGAAAACTAAAAACAAAATTATGCTTAAATCGATCAAATAGGTCACCGGTATGAGTAATCTATACTATTATAGGACTGAAGTTCATACTTATATAGTCAGGTCTCAATTTCATATCCGCTCTACTGAGCTGTAAAAAGCAATTTTATGATTGATTCGTGTTCTAGACATTACAACAAACAAATTTAGCCCAGATGCTTTTTTTTACCCCTCCCCCTTTCCCCAGGGTCCATCCCCCTTTCTTAAAAACGCCTGTAGCGCTCCCCCTATGGGTTCTAGTGAAAAAAATTCCCCACAAAAGTTGTCCCTCAACATCTCAGCTACAAATTATTTTCTATAGAAAATCCAATTTGAGGTCACCGGTGCCCCTCAAATTTGAAAAAAGTATTTCAAAAAATCATAAAAATCACGTTTTTTTTTCATTTTTACCGAAAAGTTTCTAAGATGAGTAAAATTTGTAAATAACCAAACGTATTCAGAATTAAATTTCCTATTCGGTGAGTTATATCACGACTATTTTCGTCCCGCTCCCCGTTACATACAGGCCCACCCCCTCCCACACATCAAAAATTTCGATCTTCTAGAAAAATTTTCCAGCAAAAATATATTCTTCACCACTTAATCTACAATTTCGGTCATTATAAAAATTATTTTTTGAGCAATCCCTACCCCATAAATTCGAAAAATATCCCTCAAAAATACATAAAAAAACGCTTTTTTACACTTCCAATGCAAAGCTTTAAAGATAATTATATGGACAGAAATTAGGTATATTCATTAGTTGCTTCTTCATACAAAAGTGGAAATTAAAAATTACGATTTTTAGAAACTTTCCCCTCAATTTCTGTCTACATAATTATCTTTAAAACTTTGTATTGGAAGCGTAAAAAACCGTATTTTATGTATTTTTGAGGCATATTTTTCGAATTTAAGGGGTAGGGATTGCTCAAAAAATAATTTTTATAATGATCAAAATTGTAGATTAAGTGCCGAAGAATATATTTTTGCTGGAAAATTTTTCTAGAAGACCGAAATTTTTGATGTGTGGGAAGGGGGTGGGCCTGTATGTAACGGGGAGCGGGACGAAAATAGTCGTGATATAACTCAACGAATAGGAAATTTAATTCTGAATACTTTTGGTTATTTACAAATTTAACTCATCTTGAAAACTTTTCGGTAAAAATGAAAAAAACATGATTTTTATGATTTTTTGAAATACTTTTTTCAAATTTGAGGGGCACCGGTGGCCCCAAATTGGATTTTTTATAGAAAGTAATTTGTAGCTAAGATGTTGAGGGACAAATTTTGTGCGGATTTTTTTTCACTAGAACCCAAAAGAGGAGCGCTACAGGCGTTTTTAAGAAAGGGGGTGGACCCTCGGAAAAGGGGGAGGGGTAAAAAGAGGCATCTGGGCTAAATTTGTTTGTTGTAATCTCTAGAACACGAATCAATCATAAAATTGCTTTTTACAGCTCAGTCGAGCGGATGTGTTTTTTCGTGAAATTGAGACCCTACTTACTATATAGTCCATTTTTAAGAACGTTTCTCTATTACTGGAAAATTCCAAAAAAATTTGCAAACTTCGAAACGTCTCGGTACCACGTTCAATCAATTCGGGAGATCTAAAATAAGGTAGGTGTATTTCAAATTTCTGATTTTTTCGTCGCTTAGGTACTCAACATCAAATCATATTTTGCAAGGCGATAAAATAATAATTTTGAAATTTCTGAACTTCGTCAAAATTCTAAAAATGAACTTCGGCGGCTAAAATTTCAAATATGATGTACCTACTTTCGAATTATTTTTTTTCGGCTCAAAATTTTATTTCGAATTTATATACTTAACTCCCTTGCTAGTTTGTAGTTATCAACTATCCTCTCCCTTTATACCGAAAAACGTTTAATTTTAATTCGAAAGTTTGTATGAGGGAGGGAGGGTAAATCCCAGAATGAAACGGACCTAAAATTTGGATTCTGCGACCTCAAAATAGGGGGTAAATACCTTTAGTTTCTACTACTTAGTTTTTTTGCCCAAAATTTGAAGACTCAAGTTTTTGTCAATTCTTTTTTTCTCAATATTAAGAAAAGTATCGAGTTAATCGAAAAATTCGTAATCACAAAAATTGTTCAGGGTGTCAAGTATGTACTACAGGAATAGTGGGGTTTGAAAACTTAATTACAAACCTTTTTCATTCGTATTTGCCTATTAATAGGATGATAAATTCAGGTAGGTAATTACGACTTCCAAACCAACCAGGCACTCTTATAGAATTCAACATTTTGAGCAATTTTTGTGATTATAAATTTTTCAATTTACTCAATAGTTTCCGTAATATTGTGGAAGAAAGAATTGTCAAAAAATAAAAAATCTCTAAATTTTTGGCAAAAAAATTCATTTAACATACACCGAAAGTGTTTCCTCCCTAAATCGAGGTCGCAGAATCCAAATTTTGGGTCGATTTCATCCTAAGAACAACGCGAATGCCCTCACTCAAATTTCTACACGTTTTTCCCTCTTTGCATTATAAAAATAAATTTTTTCTGAAAAAATTCCACACGTGCATTGAAAATGTAAAAATGCATTCGTTTGTCAAATTTGAACAAAATCCATTCAGTAGAAGCAGAGGAAATGGAAAAAAGTCGTAATTTGCCAGAAAACTTCGCTTCTTTGCTTCGAATGAAAACACGTAGCCTAGTACTATGGTATACAGTGTACTTTTTTGAGCGCAGCAAAAAATCAGAAAATCGCGATGAAATCAAGAAAAAATCAATTTTCTCAGCTTCTACTCAACCAAAAAGGTTCAAATTTTGTACACTTCTGAATTTTTACATCATCGATGCACGTGTGGAATTTTTTCAGAAAAAATTCATTTTTTCATTTTTTTTTTTCAGCCTTCACCAAAATAGTGGGTTAAATAGTTGGTGAAGTGGAAGGATGTTTTTCTGGGCTTCTGGGCTTCTGGGCGGTTTTTCACTTTTATATCATAACATTTTATTACCAATTGAAATAGTTTTTCATTATGTCTGGCAGAAGAGAGAGGAAGTTTTCCTGGGGGCAGATTTCATCTTTATATCATAACATTTTATTATCGAAAAACTTATCAGGAGGCATTAAAATTTGGCACTTACCTATTATTCGTAGATAAATGTTGCTGACTCACACTGGAGCTGTGTGGTTAAGAGGGCGGGGATTAATTCTTTTTTGGAGAATTTTTTTGGTGGATTTTCATTTCTTAGATGGTATCTTACTGGCTCAAGCAGTTTACCACTTTCAATTTTTTTTAAATGTTCGCTTGATTTTATTCGTAGGTTCTTTTTAATATGAGTTTAATATCCTGAAGGAGGCCAAAGATGGGCAAATGGCCATAAATGGGTAATTCTATTCTACAAAAAAATACACATTTTTTTCTTTTACATGAAAAATTTTATTTGTTACTAAAAATATTATTCAAAGTATACTAGGTATAAGTAATTTGGTACGTGAAATTATTGTACTGTAGAAAAACTAACATATTTTTTAGAATCCGCTTGAAATTGAATCCAGTACAATTGCCGAATGAGGTCTGAGTACATAAGAAATAGGATTGTTTGATGTAGTTGGCATCTTGAATCTGCAAAAATAAAATTTTATCGAGTATTCTCATTATACTGTTCATCGATCATCGTTTGGAAAATATTCCTCTCGAAGGAATTTTTTTTACCCTTTTTTGAATCCAGAATTAGGACTGGAAGCCACAACGGTCAAAGTTTTTGGAAGATTATTGATAACAGTATGCAATTCTATAGGTTGGGTCTCCGTTCCCAAATTCATCAACGTAATGTAACTAGATCGTTGATATGTTCTGGAAAAAGCCAGTACCCATTTTGAGATAATATGAAATTTCAAGTCGCCATATTTCAAAATATCAGTTTTTCTGAAGGACATCAAATCCTTGAAAAAATTCAATGTACTGTTTTCGTGACTTTTTTGAGCCTGGACGTTGACCTGCCAATAATTCGGGTGCACTGGTAGCCAAGATTCATCGGCCGATGAAAAACCTGCAAAAGTGGAGTAAGCTTTTGTAATGTGTATGTACGTTAGAACTTGAAAAAAACATTTTGGGAAATCGATTCCACTCGCCCGCATTTCTCGTATCATCCCAATGCATCGGTGTGCGATGAAAAGTCCTTTTTAAAGGATCATTCTTTCCAACCAGGTGATTTGCCCCCATGCTGAGTTCTTCTCCATAATATACTGTGGCAGTTCCAGGTAACATGGCAACCATCGCTAATAAGATCGAATTGTATTCTATGTTCAAATGAATCGCAGCCCTACCCTTATCGTGATTACCCAACTGGAAAAATGGCGTCATTTTTTAAAAAGAATTATACAGATATTTGACGTAAAATGGAATTACAACTCACTGCCCAATTCGACGGCATGCCTTTTGGTACTGCATCTAACCATTTGTGCAAGAAATCGCGAAACTCTCGAGCATCGAAGTACGTTGTTAAAATTGTAAGACAAAAATTGAATGGCAGATGAAACAAGGGAAATTTTTTTGTTCCATAATATTTCACAACTTTGTCAACTGGTCCGTATGTTTCCCCGATTAATGCACTGTTTTTCGAACAAAGAGTTAAATATTGCATTCGCATTGATTTGTATTTTTTGTAAGATAAAATAAGATTACGTTTGAGTTGATTTTCCGCTTTTTCTATCGTATTCTCGAAGAAACACGTTTAACTCGTTGATATATTTGAATGTGTCGGGATGATGAATATTTCGTTCGAAACCACCATGGAATAATGTGAAAAGTGTGAGATTGGGACTTGGTGGTGGGTTATCACGAAGAAGCTCGTCCTCCAAGAATAGCATCGGTGCATCCACTCGAAATCCAGATACGCCTTTTTCCAACCAAAATTGCATTATGCTCTGTAGGTAAAATACATAAAATCGTCATTGCAAATACTTGATAGTGGTAGTGCTGTGATTCAGAGGCGGATCGAGCCAATTTTTTTTGAAAGGGCAGAGAAAGGCCAAACATAGGGAAGGAGGGGTGAATTTACCTGGGAGAAAAATATTTTTTGGATTCACCTGGGCGGGACGAGGGGTGGAAAATGAAGTCTCAGGTAATATTTTAAGTAAACACACACCTGAATAAAAAATTACCATTCGCATAAAATGTTGGTACGAATTCAAACTTTTGACCAAACCGTTTTCATATGTAAATTGAACCTAAATCGTTTAAACGTTCATTGGTCATCGAATTTGTTAAATAATTTTTAATAAAAATCGGAATAACACGAGGTGGAAAAATGGTTTTAAAAAAATTCAAATATGAAAAAAAAATTGAGGAAAATTTTAAAATTATTGCAAAAAGTTTTCGATTTGGAAGAAATTTTAGTTTAAAAAAATTGAAAAATTGAATTTGGTAAATTTTTAAAAAATATTACATTTGGGAAAATCTTTAACATTGGAAAAATTATTACCTGGGATTTAAAATGTTTCCAATTTTGATTTCTTCAAATATTTTTTCACTTCATATTTTGAATATTTTTTTCAACTTGAAAAGAATTTCAATAATTTTAAAATTTTCCACTTCCTCTATAATGAAAAAGGTTTTTAAAAAATTCAAAGATTGAAAAAAATCGAGGTAAAATTTTAGTTACCTATTGGAAAAATTTTTCCAGGTGGAAGAAATTTTTAAGAATATGAAGTTGAAAAAATTTTAAAAATCAAAGTTCGAAAAATTTCAAGACAATTTTGAATTTTAAAAATGTTGACTACTTACGGCTGGAATTTTTTTTTGAAATTTTATCATACCGGCGTGTATAATTTCCTACTCAAAATTTTCCTCATTTTTTCCAATTTATAATTTTTCCAATTGAAAATTTATTAAAAATTTTTGCTACTTTGAACTTTTCAAAAAAAAACTTAAACTTCATGTTTTTCAAAATTTCTTTCAAGTCAATTGAAAGAATTTTTTTAAATTCTTTCATAAAAATACGAAATTGAAAAAATGAAAAGTGGGAAAATTTTAAGGAAATCTAAATTTGAAAAAATTGTGCTGTTGGAGAAATTTAAAACAAATAAAATGAAAAATTTAGATTTGAAAAAACTTGAATTTGGATTAAATTTCAAGTAGAGTATAAAAGTTTCACTTTAAAATTATAGTTTGATTGAGCTTCTTTTTCATAATCATCGAATTTTTCGAACGTGTTTTTCATTTTAGTAGGTATAATTTTCGGTGTACATGTAAAAAAATAGCTTTATTAGATTGTCAACTAGTTCATTAAAACAGTTGTCATTTTCCAGTAATCTTCCAAGATTATTTTAAATGACCTAAGGATTCGACAAGAATCAAAATTTGGCCTATCTTTACAAAAAGTTATGATTTTCCTATTTTTTTTTAAATTGTTAAAAATTGTTTAAAATAACTGGTTTTTGCCAATTTTTTTTTTCAAAATGAGCCCGATCTACTCTGGGCCACCCTGGTCTTCGCCACTACTTTGATTCGAATCTAAATTAATTTTAAAATTCTACCTTTATTTCTTCTTTGACTTCTTCGTTCCTTAAATTTAGATCCGGTTGTTTGACTTTGAAATGGCGTAGATAAAATTGTTTCCTTTGTTCATTCCAAGTCCAAGCACTACTACTCTCATGCAAAGAGAATACGTTGAACTGAAACATTCCAGTAAAGAAATAAATGATCGATCAAATGATGACCCATTTTATCGAATTACCAGATCGTTTTTTCAACACGTACCCAATTATTCGGCGGTACAGGGTTATTGTTCGAATCGTAACCTTTTGGATTGGCCCAAACGTAATAGTCTGTGAATGGAGCAATTTTATCGACGGATTTTTGAAACCATTCGTGTTCGTCGCTACTATGATTGATCACTAAATCCATTAAAAAGTGCAGCCCTGTGACGATAAAATCGATAAATTAATTTACAAATGGTACATATCGCACGTTTGGAGTTGGTTTTGTAAGATTAAAAGTAGCACTTTCTATCTTTTCGGGAAATTAGCTAGATATCGCACATTAGATGATATTAATTAAAACGCGGATAATCGTGGGAGACGTGATGTATTGTTTTCAAATATCACACACGAAATATCGATCTACAAACTTAATGTTATTTAGAATATTACGTTATAAGAAAGAACAACATGAGACGAATATTAATTTTAGGCGTAAATGCCACCGAGGAGTATTGGAATAGCTTAACTCGTTAACCAGACCATTTAAATACTAACGTACGAGATGTACGTTAGCTCCGATCATGGGTAAAAATCGAGAATTGGTACCAGTGATACCACATGGCACAACCAAATATGGCTAGAATGATGTAGGAATTCGTTTAGCACCGGAATTCTCCTACAGTTTAAGTTAACATCTCAAAAGTGTTACATTTTGAGTGCCATGAGCAATTCGTAACGATTTCTCGAAAACCCCTTGACCGATTGAACTGAAATTTCTGGTGATGGCAGAGGAAAGCTTGGACATCCTACAGTTAAAATTTCAGATCAATCGAACGAAATACAGGGTGTTCCATGAATCGTCTGCCAAACATTTCTTTGGATATAACCGGGTACCACTAAAAAAAAACTTGAGATGAACATGTTGCCTATCTCAAGAATTTAAGGGGCAAATGCTGCTTCTAAAAAAATCACGTCAAAATTTTTTTGACCATGGGAATGGATAGTATTTTGAAAACTGAACAAATTTTCACTATATGACTTTTTGCCTAACTCAAAAATTGAAGGGACTACAAAAATTTTTTTTCAAAAACAATTTTTAAAAAATCAACTAATCAAGGGAATGGATAGTACGTTGAAAACTGAAGAAATATTGTTCTGTGCACTTTATGCCTAACGTCGAAAATGAAGGGGCTACGGCTCGCGCAAAATACGTGGGCTTCAAAAACTTTTCGAATTTTCCCAATTTTAAATGACCCTTGGCCCCTTCATTTTTGATGTTGGGCAAAAAGTGTACAGAACAAAATTTTTTCTGCTTTCAACGTACTATCCATTCCCTTAATTAGTTTATCAGAAAAAAAAATGGTTGAAAAAAATTTTTGTAGCCCTTCAATTTTCAAGTTAGGCAACAAGTCATATATTGAAAATTTGTTCAGTTTTCAAAATACTAGCCATTCCCATGGTCAAAAAAAAAATTTTGACGTGATTTTTTAGAAGTAGCATTTGCCCCTTAAATCCTCAAGTTAGGCAACATGTTCATCTCAAGTTTTTTTTAGTGGTACCCGGTTATATCCAAAAAAATATGTTTGGCAGACGATTCATGGAACACCCTGTATGTGAGCTTCAGAGTTATTCATTGTACATTTTTAGACGTGAATTTCAACGTTGAGATATGAATTTAAAAACGTTATGTACAATTTGAGCATCTTGAAGGCACATACCTCGATCGATTTAGCTGAAATTTTTACCATAGGAATTCTGAGCTTTCCTCTGCTTCTACCCAAAATTTCAGCTGAATCGGTCTCAGGGGATCGGAGAAATATTTACGAATTGCCCTTGGCTGTTGAATAAAAATTGAGATGTTACCTGATAACTCCAAAGGTACAATATCATCCAAGTATGCACTTACCTCGAGATTTCATTTCCTGCATTAATTGTTCGAAATCCTGCATCGTCCCATAAACTGGATCTATTCCTTTATAATCGGTAATATCGTAACCACCATCGATCATTGAAGAAGGGAAAAAAGGTGGCATGTAAATTGTATCAATACCAATGTCCACCAAATAATCCAGCTTGGAAATTACACCTTTGATGTCTCCTATGCCATCTCCATCGCTATCTTTATACGATCGAAGATAGATTTCATAAACGCTCGCATGTTTCCACCATTGTTGGTCCTGAGTAAGGGCTCCTGATATGGCCAGTAGCAATAATGAAATATCCAAGAACTTCATTTTTTTTGCTACGCAATTGCACAATTTTTGTATTTTAAAAATTTGTGCTTTAAAATATAATAAATTGGAATTTTTTTCTCGATTTCGTGTTTAAAAAAAATTACAGAACGAAAATTTTACTCCTCGTAGTATGATTAATGAACTATTTCATCGTAGTTAATATTTTATGCAAAGTGAACTAAAATATTATGAAACATTGAAGTTATATAGTTTTATTATCCATCATTGCGCAAGTAATTTTCCTTGAGACTTTATTTGCATATATTGTCATTTCACTGACGTAGTACGAAAAGAACAAATCATATCGCGAATCGTTGGATGGATGGATACCGTGGGTCACGTCATAGGGTAAATATAGAGACCTTCTCAAGATTTTCAACTCATTGATTACCTTTGACGTGTGATTAAGTTTATGAAGTTTCGATACATTTTGAATCATTTCTCCGTTTATTGGAAACTCTATCTCGAGTACGTAATTGATTCGATTCAAGATTTTTTTGCTGTTTGAAAACCCTTGAATGTTTAAATAAGCCTGGCTCACACAGTCCAGTATACTTGAATCAAGTTAGGCGGGTTTTACATAATCAACTGAATTTGTTTGAATTTATTCAACACCATATTTATCGTATAAATCGTTGTATTTGATTACATTTTGTGCCTCCACTAATCCAAAAGACTTTTGATACCCATATAAATTACGAAAAAGACGAAAGAAACGTTTTTGAAAAACTTGCAGGAAAGGAAGTACGATCGGATCCATATGATCGGATCTCATCACAGTGTAGCCTATAAGGTTTTGGAATATTCAATTTTCAAACAAAAAAGTATCAAAAAAATTTAAAATAAACACAAATTTATGCAACACTGACAATTTTTAACCAATTTAACTTGACTTGAAAGAGATAACGAGTTTCAAGCTGAAATTTTTGATAATTTTTATGAGTACATTGAGTACAATTAAAAAGTATTTTGATGGCCAGCAATTTTTATATGATTGTTTACATTTTCAAACAAAACTAAAAAAAAGTTATCATCATTCAAATATGGAGCTTGTTAGCCAGTGTAAAAAGCACTTAGTATCATGGGGCTTGATTCAAGTATACACGTGTCTGAACTAGGCTAAAATATACGAGAAGTGGGAAAAATGTAATAATTAGGTATGACCTAATTTTTTATGCGTAGAGAATTGAAAGCATACATCCGTACGAAAGGTTGCCTATTCAAATTTTCCAACTTGAAATTTAATCTGTTTAAAATTTATGGCTCTGATATCAACGGTCGTCTGATTTGTCCGAGCGGAGGAGGGTTTGCGGAAGAACCGTTTTTTTTTATCAAGGATTGTGGAGCGTAACGACAGATGTGTTTGTATTTGAAATAATTGAACATTTTTTTTCAAATGTACAATTTTTTCTCAACTAAAATTTTTTCCAACGTAAGTACAATTTTTAAAAAACTTATTTTTTTTCTCAACTAAATTTTTTTCTGAAGTACAATTTTTTATCAACGTAATTTTTCACGGATCTAAAATTTGTTTCTTAAGCACAATTTTTTATCAATTTGATTTTTTTCACAACTGCCTTTTTTTCTCAACTAACATTTTTTCCAAAGTACAATTTTTTCCAAACTAAATTTTTCACTTGACTGAAATTTTTTCCAAAGTACAATTTTTTACGGAACTGATATTTTTTCTCAGCTATAGTTTTTTCTTGAACACAATTTTCTATAAACTAAATTTTTTTCACAACTAAAATTAGCCCTTTTCAGCATGCTCCACTAATGTAGACAAGTACTACATTCTGTAACTGTCATGATTGAGCGAAATAAAACTATTCTACTTTGTTAAGAATTGATAGCAGAACTTTACGCTATTAAAGTTGCCCTCACTTACATTATTGATTTTTCACTAAGTGATTCAGTGATATTCTCAGACTCTCTCTCTGCTCTACTCTCAATTCAACAATACCCCTCCAAAAAACAACATCCTATTGCTCAAGAAATCCTACAAATCCTTACCACCACACCCAAAAAAATTGTCTTGTGTTGGATACCCTCACACCGAAATATTTCTGGCAATGACATGGCTGACACTCATGCTAAACATGCTCTTCAACTATCCCCCATTCAAAACATTCCAATGCCCTTAACTGATCTAAAGAATACTATCAAATCAAATACTCTTTCCTCTTTTCAACAATTTTGGAGCCAAATTCCCTCTACTAACAAACTCAAAACCATCAAAGATGACACACTCCCTAGAAATTCCTTCAATAACATTTCTCGAAGAGCTGACGTCATCTTCACTAGACTACGTACAGGGCACACTCTCCTAACTCATGCATACCTTCTTAAAAAAGACCCACCTCCCATTTGTAATTTATGCAACACTCAAATCACCACTCTTCACATTCTCACTCAATGCCCCAAATTTCAAAAAGAAAGGCTCACACTAACAAATTCTAATACCCCACAGAAATTTTGAAAGACACCTCCCAACATATTCAAAAAATTTTAACATTCCTCTCTAATACAAATCTAAAATCCCTACTCTGACGTAACTCCCTTTCCCACACGCCTCTAGCCTTAGTTGCTGTATATGGCGTTATATATATAAAAAAAAAAAAAAGTAATAAAATATTCGTGATCAGCTCGATTTTCCAACATTATTGCTCTCGCTTCGTTTGAGCCAAATTATTACTTTTTTTTACTTTCGGAATGTGATGAATTTACATGGAAAAAAATGTGTTTAGAATTTATATTTTTTGAAAATTTCTCCCTCTCGTCATTCGTGTTGAATAATTTTTTACCCTGAAATTTAATATTGGTAAAAAAATTCATAAAATTCGTCCGAAGAGTATTTTTTTGGTATTCGAAATTTTTATTTTCTAAAATTTTTGTCGTTAGTTTCGAGCCAAGATCGTGGATGAGTTGGAATACATCCTTTAGAGAAGGAGAAAGAGGAGACAATTAGAAAACAATATGTTTTTCCAAAGCTCTGGGGAAAATTTCTACAAAATTTGTTTGAAAGGTCCTGTAAAAATCCTGCTGGTTGATTTCGAGAATTAGTTAAACACCTTGAATATTTTAATTTTGCTCGTGAATTTGTATTATTTTTAATCTAATAAGTAATAGGTATCTTATCAGAGTGAAACTTCTAGAAAAGTGCTTGAAATTTACTACCTATAAAAAGAGTGTACACAGTGAAGGGGGATTGAAACGAATACGAATATACGCGGGGGGGGGGTCTTTTTGGGAAAATTTGGAGCATGAAAAATTGTATATAAATTGCATGCAATACATGAAAATAGATTGAATTTTCATTTTCCAAATCCAGTAAACACGATGTAATAATTCTTTCGAAAATATTAATTTGATTTGTTTTTTCTGTTCGACAGGTCCTTAAACCAAGTGGTTTGGAACTTCCAACGTCCCGAATGACGGTAAGTAGTTTTGAATTTATTTTTTGGTAGATACCAAACAAATTATCTAAGTATGATTTTTTTGAAACAAAATTTATTTGATAACTGAAAATTTTAATCAGTGTGAAAATCAATAAACACTTATTTCTTTGAAGGCACTCAAAGTATTTGAGAAGCAAGGTAGATTTGGCGTAATTGGAATTTCAAATCTGAAAGAATCCTAATTGTTCAAGTTTTAAATGATCAGTTCTGTCATATTTTTGGTGATAATGAATAACGTAGCTGTGCAGGGCACATCAGTCACGGCGCCGGATTTGTCAGCCCCCCCCCCCTTTTAAAAAAAGAGGCAACTGCAATGTGTAGGTACGTTTCATGAATTTGGTCCAGAACTAATCTTTCTTCTTTCGATATTTTAAATTCAAAATAATTACGATCTTGTTGCTTCATTATTTTTGATTGCTTGTTGTAGATCTAGGTACCTATTTTTGATCTTGATAATGAATTTCATTGTTTACTCATACCTACTTGTAAAACTTTATTATAAGATAAGCATTCGAACACTCGACAGCGAATGGAAATCGAAAAGGGAAAGTTTGCACAAACAATTGATAATCTATCGTTTTCATGGTTATTTTATTCGTAAAATTTCAACAAGCCTTAAAAATTAGTGAACAGGTGGTCTAGGTAGGCTTCGCTTAGAGAAATACGTTTAATTAAAATAAAATTACCCAATTTCGGGAAAAAATTATTTAAGAACTCAGTATCACAACGGAATGCGGCCTGAGGGTCGACGTTATTGGGTAATTCTCAAATGTTTTCATCTTGAAACTGAAAAATCAAATTTTAGGCCAGATTTTAGATTAATCAAATTGGCAATTAGAAATTTCGTTCGTATAATATTTCAATTCTCATTACCCTTTTTTGTATCCAGAATTAGGACTGCAAGTCTCAACGGTTAAAGGTGTTGAAAGATTATTAATTTCAGCAGGCCAATCAATGGGCTGAGTTTCGGTTCCCAAATTCATTATTATTATATAACTGGACTTCTTGTATGTTCTGGAAAATGCCAGCACCCATTCTGATACGAGGTAGAATTTCAAATCGCCATATTTCATTGTGTCTGTTTTTCGAATGGACGATAAATCTTTGAAATAATTCAAAGTGCTGTTTTCATCGGCTTTTTGGGTTTTAACGTTGAAGTGCCAGTAATTTGGGTCCAACGGTAACCAAGTCGTTTCAGCAGTTGAGAAACCTTCAATATGGATGTGATATTGTGTTATTTTATAAGAGAAAACGGAAGGGTCGAGGTATAATTTATGTCTTGAAAAATTAAGGTACTTACGTTAGTTGAACGAATTTATCAATTTACCTGAGTTTTTCGAATCATTCCATTGCATAGGTGGGCGATGTGAATATCTATTGAATAAGTCTTTCTTTGAAACGAGCTTATTCGCTGATAAACCAAGTTCTTCTCCGTAATAAATGGTTGATGCTCCTGGTAGCATTGTAACCATCGCTAACAGTATGTAATTGTATTCTGGATTGAGTTTCCCTGCAATTCTTCCCTGATCATGATTACCCATCTACAAAGAGAAAAGGCGAAATATAAATGGATGTAAGTTGAGGGAAGTGGAAAAAACAGCTTACTTTGTCTGGTGGGGAAAAATTTGAGCCCTCTAGTCGAAAGGAAAATTGAACTAAGGGTCATTAATGCGATATTACCCTTGAAAAAAGAACGTAAATTTTTTCTTCTTCTTTGGTAGGCAGTGCCATCCATGTGATGCTTTACTCTCTTACTCCCCCGTGAAAAATAGCAATTCAAGTTTCTACCCTTCCTGATTCATTGACCTTAAAATTGAATACCATTTATGTCCTTTTACATTGGTGTTGAAAAGTTGCAAATAACAAAATTAACGATTTTTTGATTTTTTTTACAAAATTCAATCCATCACTTAAACATTTTAAAATCAAGCTAAAAAAATTTCTGGTCACCAATGAAATTTAAAAAAAAGTTTTTGTAGCAATGCTGCCAATTGCATAATAATTTGGCGACCTAATTTCTAATGAATTTTAAATAGTCATCTGGAGAGTTTTAAATCAGTACTGCTCACTAAAATTTTTTGAATATGTATGCTCTAATGCAGTTGGCAGAATTGCTATGGAATTTTCTTGAAAAAAAAGGTGCGCTAATGAGACCATTTTCCGTGCCCAAATGAAATGTGACTAGAATGACTAAAAAATTGTGGTTTATAGTCAAGGGTATGAAAATTACTAAATTAGTGATCAGTTTCTCTAAAAACCCATGGGAGGAGGGAGAGGATCTCAGATCATCAAAGTTGAATGCTTGAAAATTTTTAGAACCACTGAAAAATGTTGAAAAAGTTGGTTATGACTCGAGACAAAAATTATAAGGAAAGTTATTTATATAACCCCTCAATTTTGGGTACTTTCAGCTTCATATTTCCATCATTTCCAAAAATACCGTAAATATTGGGAAAATAGACTCTTTCATCCTTAATTTTTGCCCGAAGAAGTGGGTGTTTTCAAAAGAAAAACGAACCATAGAAAATTACACGTAGAACATGATTGTTCCAACCACTTTTCCATTTTGAGGCGGATTTGAGGAGATATTCACAAAAATTTTAGATTTTTCAAAAAATACTGTAAATTGTTGAAAAATAGGTGATTTTTCCCCCAGAATTAAGTATTTTGAAAAAAAAAACTTCTGATAGGATATCACACGTAGAACAAAGTTGTTGATAACTATTTTTTAATTTTGAGGCTGCCCAGGCATGCCACAGAGTCACCTTTTTTAGTGACTTGTCCAGTATTTTCAGGGTTGGTCACTAAAAGTGCCTTTTTTGGCCAAAAGTAAATTGTTCGTTTTTTAATGCTCTACAAGTTTTGTCTCAGCTATTTTTTCGTTAGTGCGTACTTTCGAAAGTTATGAACAAAGAAGCAAAATTTGAACCCCCTTACCCCCAAAAAGGGAACTAAATATGCACCAATTTTAGGGAAGTGCAGGAATCTCGAAATACATACCCTACTGAGCTTATATATGAAACTTCTCCTTCCTGCTAATTTTTTTGCGGTTAGGACCATATTTTAGATAAAATGATTGGTACTACAGGTGAAAAAAATTTTATAGGTACGTATTCTTTGATCTGATATTGTGAATAATATTTGTAATAAATTCTACAATATAATTGTGAATTGTGATGGTGCATGGTGTCAGATTTCAATAAAATCATCGTTTTTAAAAACAATTGAAGGTACATACCAAAAATTTTCAAGAAAGTTCGAATTGTTTGGGGTACCCTATTCTCGACCACCTTTATTACCTTATGTAATCTGTTGTTTTGAATGCGACTTTATTTTTTTCTATTTTCTCCGCGATGTTTTAGCTGTAGGGTTGTCGTTTTGGTCTCATTTTGTTTATCTGTGAAAGAAGAATATGAAAAAATTCTTTTCGGGTAGATTCCGCTCATTGCAGACGAAATCAGCTTGATGGAATTTTTTATCAATGGGAAGAAGCATTTAAAAACAATGATTCACTCTAATTTAAAAAAAAATATTAATTGATTCAATTGTTAATTATAATGGAAGGGGTTATATTTTTTTAAAAAAATAACAGGTTGAATACAACTGATCTAATTTTCAATTGGAGGGGGGAGAAGGAGGAGGAGGAAAACATTAAAAAAAATTGATTCAAGCCCTATAATGATATTTAATTAATAATGGGGGGGGGCGGGGGTGGTCAAAATTAGAAACCCAAAATTTCGATAATCAATTTTTGAAATCCCTCAGAAAAAATTACAAAAAATACAAAAAATGATCGTATCGGCTCAGAATTTCAGGGGTGGTGGAGGAAGGATCAATGTATTTTTTAAAGCCATTTCTGACGTTTCTACCTCAATAAGTCTTTGATTGGTGGAAGTTTGAAAAAAGTGGTCGAAATATGGCACCCTTACCCTCGATAAAAGAATGTTTCAGAAAAAATTTTTTCAGGACTATCGCAGAGAGAAATACAGTTTGAGTTATGGATTTTTTTTTGGAGGGGGGTGTATTTATTTATGAAAAAAAATTGAAAAATTGGTCACTTTTTTCGAAGGTCACTTTTTGCTTCATAAAAAGTCTTTAAAGTCACTATTATCCCTCAAAATCTGTGTGGCATGCCTGGAGGCTTGTTTGAGGAGATATTCACGAAAAACCGGTTTTCAGCAGACAATTATCTCTCTTCTGGGGGTAGTGGAGGATTATGGGGTGTCCATTATAGTATGTTGTGTAGTGGACCCTAGTGGACCATTACGAAGGTAAAACGCCAAAAAAATCAGGATCGATTTTTTTGGAGGGGGTGGAGGGGAGGAGGGTAAATCTTGAAATGACTGGACTAAGAAGGCAAAATGCAGTGAAGGAACCAGATTTGGCAAGGCGCTGTAGAAATTACATATTTACATTTTTTCATCAAACATTACCTTCGTCCTTCCAATTATCCACCTCCCATTCCATTTTTCATGTTTTTATAATTCAGTAGTAGATGAAACAAAAAATTGATACGATGATAGGGATGCGTATTTTAATGCATAAAAATCATCAGCGGCAATTTTTCTCTCTTTTTTCCATTTTCAATATTTCAAAAAAGATGTAAGTACCTAGCCTACCTACTTTACTACTTGCCACATATTTTTCTTAATTTTTGAAAAAATGAAGACGAGAAATGATGGAAAATCATCGGAATGGTTTTTATCAGTCAAGATATTCATTCGACATTAAGTTTTCTGTTTTTTCAATTTTTGATTTTTCTCGTGAAAGTGAAAAAAATCATGGAAAGTGATTCATCAAGGACCTCTTATAGAAAACTAAAAACAACCTATTTTTTTTTTCAAGTGGCATCGCTTTGAGGAACCTTCGCTCCTTCTCTCATATGATTGGAGAACTCAAACTTTTTCTGTGAGATTCTCCTTTCAAAGTAACTACTTCACCAAAAAAATGTATCTATGGGTTCAACTTACCACCCAATTCGATGGCATGCCTTTTGGTACCTCATCTAACCAAGTATGAAGGAAGTCGTGTAAACCTCGAGCGTCCAAATACGTACTTATAAATTGCAACAGGAAATTAAATGGTAAATGGAATACTGGAAATTTTTTGGTTCCGTAGTATTTAACAACTGTTTTAGGTGCACTGTATGTTTCCCCTATCAATGGCCTATTCCAAAAAGAAAAAAAAAGAAAACGAATTTTATTGCAGATGAATGGTAAAACTTTTTTTTTAAATACTTAACCAACTTACGTTTGAATTGCTTTTCCATTTTCTTGATCATATTTTCGAACAAATGTGTTTAATTCATTGACAAATTTGAATGAATCTGGATGATTCAGAGTACGTTCGCATTGTTCGAAAACTGTGAAAACCGTTGGTAAATTTTTCAATGGTAGATTATCTCGAAGTTGTTCGTCTTCCATGAAAACCATCGGTGCGTCTACTCGAAATCCCGACACTCCTTTATCCAGCCAGAATTTCATAATTTCCTAAAATTGATTCGGTTGCAAATCAAAGTAATCGGAGCTGAATTCATTTATCAAAAAGTTCAATTGAAGTTACTTTTATTTCTGTTTTGACGGCATCATTTCTCAAATTCAAATCAGGTTGTTTGACGTGACATTGATGCAAATAAAATTGTTTTCGTTCTTCGTTCCAAGTCCAAGCTGAGCCACTTAGCGTAAAAGTGAATATGCTGAACTGTGACGTAATAAGTCATTTGTTCGAAAATTAGCATCTTAAAATTGAAATGGTAGTCGTATTGCTATTTTATTTTACATCTTACCCAATTATTTGGGGGTATAGGACTTTGATTCCAATCGTAACCTTTGGGATCCGCCCAAACATAATAATCGGTATAGGGATGGATTTTCTTGACCGATTTTTGGAACCATTCGTGTTCGTCACTGCTGTGATTGATTACCAAGTCTATCAATAAATATAAGCCTAGGGAAAAAAATAAATAAATCAGAGGATTCTATCTTGCTCATTTTACTTATAACTATATTAACTTAGGTACCTCGAGATTTAATTTCTTTCACCAATTGCTCGAAATCTTTCATCGTTCCACAATCAGGATCAATTCCTTTATACTCAGTAATATCGTAGCCTCCATCAGCCATCGGAGAAGGATAAAATGGCGCCATGTATATGGTGTCCACTCCAATATCAACAAAATAATCCAGTTTGGAAATGAGACCTTTAATGTCTCCTATACCATCTCCATCGCTGTCTTTAAACGATTTCAGATATATTTCGTAAATGCTCGCATGTTTCCACCATTCTTTATCCACAGCAATGACTCCACATATCAAGGCTGATAATGAGAACACGATTTGTTGAAATTTCATTTTTCATCCGGTAGTTTTTAAAAATTGGAGAAAATAGAATTTAAAATATTAAACTTTTCGCTAACTTGAAATTTTAAAAAAATCGCACGATTTAAAATGAAACAACCTCAATAACTGAAACGAACTGGAACTGTATGAAACCGATGTCTGCAGCAGTCACTATATAAAGCTCCTGCGTCTTGAAATAATGTAATGCAACTTGGCGCAATAATGTGCTTGAACTAGGTGCCTACTCTGTAAATATCATTGCGAGTATTCGTACAGATACCTAATATGGGTATTTCATCATCAGGTGAGAGTACTCGATCTAAGATTTTGAATTCTAATTATCCAAGTATTTGAGTTGATTAAGTATATTTTCGTAGTAGGCGAATGTGGAACTCGTTTGTATTACTTTGAGTTGCGCAATCAAACTGCTACTTACTCGCTTTAGGAGCAGTGCTGACAAACTTGAGGATGTTTCCTCAAATTTGAGATTTTTTCACCTTTGTTGTAAATTTTAGAAATCCTTTTGAGCATTTTTTCGAGAAATGTTGAAAAAAAATTTCCACAGTATTTTTGATTTTGGTAAAAAAATTGAACTCGCTTTGCTTGGTTCGTTTTCATCTGTGTACTGCACCCTTTTCTCTACGTTGATGGGACAAAAAAATGTACATCTGACTGGTGTTTCTAATTTTTTAATGGCATGCCATTTTTCACAATAGCAAATGAAGAATATTAAAAACGATAAATTATTTCAACTGTTTCGTTAAATTATTAATGAAAATTCGACGAAATGCTGAAAAAAAGGGTTGAGGATTTTTTGTAGAGGTAGAAAATGCTGTTTGAAGTTAAATGGGTGATTTTTATAGTATTTTTCACGCTGATCATGAGAAAACTATGTAGTTGAAAAATCCTATCGCCCAAGGATTTTTCACAATTTAATTTTTTCGCTGAGCATTTTTTTTACACTTTTGACAACTTTGACTTTCGAAGTCAAATTTTTGAGCAAAGGAAGGGTCCAACGAAAAAAATGAATAGAACATGAATTGTAGAGCGTAAAATTTCCTTTCTGTAGGGTCCAATTAGTTTTTTCTTAGGAGGCTTAGCTTTCGTTATATTTTAGTTGAAAGTTGAAAGTTTAACTTTCATTATTGAAAATATCTCAAAAACTAAGCATCCTAGGAAAAAAGTAATCGAACTCTACAAAAAGGAAATTTCATTCTCCACATTCATGTTCCATATTCACTTTTTAAAAACGCCTTCTTTGCTCAGAAAATCGACTTTGGGGGTCAAAAGTAATATAAAAAATGTTTAACAAATTCTCAACAAAAATTTTCAATTATAAAAAATCCTGAATTTATGGAGAAAAACTGAAATCATATTCGAACTCAGCCTAAAAAGTAGGCCAGAATCAGCAATCAGAATCCATTACGCAGGACAAAATTGTTGATTTTCTGGCCTAAAAGCCTCCAGAAAAAAAATGAATGGAACATAAATTGTAGAGCGTAAAATTTTCTTTCTGTGGAGTGGAATTACTTTTTTCCTAGGAGAAGCTTAGTTTTTGAAATATTTTCAATAAAAAAAGTAAGTTGAATTTTCAACTTTCAACTAAAATATCTCTAAAGCTAAGCCTCCTAGGAAAAAATTAATTGGATTTGAGAGAAAGAAAATTTTACGCTCTACAATTTATGTTCTATTCATTTTTTTTTTGTTTAACCCTCTTTTTGCTCAGAAAATTAACTCGCAAGTGTCAAAAGTCATCAAAAAGTGTAAAAAAAAATGTTCCACAAAAAATTCGAATTGTGAAAAATATGTACTTACTTGAGTGATGTAATTTTTTCACTACTTTTTTCGAGATCAGCCTGAGAAATACTATAAAAATCACCAATGAGATTTCAAAAGCTTGAAAATGTCGACCTGTGTTATGATTGAAAATTCAATGAAATACGGAGGAAAAAGTGTCGAGGATATTTTGGGAAGGAGAATTTGAAGATACAAGTATAAGTTATGATCTCCTAAATTTTTTTAATAATTCTAGAAAATGTTAAAAAAGATGTAAAAAGTACAAATAGAGTACGTTTTTTTTTTAATTTTTTCGTATGTCTTTTAAACATCAAAGTTTTTCAAGTGTAAATTTTTTTGAGAGGAGCTAAAATGGCCAGTCTTGCAAAAATTTTAAAAATTCTTGCAAAAGACGTACAAAGGTTTTATCTTTTTATTTGCATATTTTTCATTGTATACCTATATCTTGAACAATTTAAACTCTTTTTAAATTAGGTAAGTATTTTATGGCAAATCCAATAATTCCTTTATTCTATTTTTTCGTGTAGTTTAACAAGAAAATTTACTTTTTGCCCTGATTCCCAAATGGTCGCTTCAAGTATGTGTTTCTAACCAGATTTGAAATTATTACTCAGTAGAAATATTTGAATTTCAAAAAAAATGTATTTTAGTATTTTTATAAATTACTTAATTAGTACCAAAAAGTGATACATTTGATCTATCAAATGAATCAAAAACACGATTAATAATATTCAAGCGTATAACCTTGGTAATTATTGCTAGGTACGTAAAAATATCAGTAGGTACTTAAATTGAACCAAACAATTACTTATTTGGAGAACATTCGATGATATTTTGTATTTCTTCCTGAAATGGATGGATTATGCTTCTTATTCAAATCATATGACAGCTGTAAGTTGCTACATGAAAAAATGAAGGAGGTTTCATTTCAACTTATCAATTTTCTTAAAACAAAAAATTGTAATCAAGCGTAAAATTGAGGAACTGACGATCCTACGAAAGAATTCATTTTGTACTCAGTATTATCGCAGAATGTGGTCTGAGAACCGATGTTAATGGATAATTGGGCCACGTTTTCAATTTGTAACTGAAAAATCGAACAATAACTTAGGATTTTTACGCGATTCCGAAGTGGAAATTGTTCACAAAAATGCTTGTTTTTCTCTTACCCTTTTTTATATCCTGAATTCGGGCTCGCAGCGGCAATAGTCATCGTTTCCGGAAGACTACGAATTGGGACATGTAAATCTAAAGGCTGAACTTCCGTTCCCAAATTCAACACGATAATATAACTGGCTCGTTTATACGTTCTGGAGAAAGCCAGTACCCATTTGGATATGATGTGGAATTTCAAGTAGCCATATTTTCCTATATCTGTTTTTCGAACCGTCATCAAATCTTTGAAATAATTCAACGTACTGTTTTCTTGGTTTTTTTGAGTTTGAACGTTGACTCGCCAGTAATTCGGGTGAACTGGAAGCCAAGGTTCGCCTGATGTAAAACCTGAAAAAAAAGTGGGATGAGTTTGGTCTGCAAGGCGACGTATGAAGAAGAATCGAAGTTACGAAATTTACCAGCATCTCGTGTATCATCCCATTGCATCGGTGTGCGATGGAAAAATCTATCGTAAGGGTCTTTAATTGGGACCAGATTATTGGCTCCTAGGCTGAGTTCTTCTCCGTAATATAATGTGGCTGTTCCGGGTAACATGGCTAACAAGGCTAGTAGAATATAATTGTATTCGGTATCCAATGTTTTTACTATTCTTCCGTAGTCGTGATTGCCGAGCTGAAAAAATTTGAAAATTTGAAAATTGAAAAAGTAAATTTTAGAGCCATAGCTTGAGTGATTCCTACTCACTGCCCAATTCGACGTCATGCCTTTGGGCACCGCATCTAACCAAGTGTGGAGAAAGTCGTTGAGTTCTCGAGCATCCATGTACGTGTTTAAAGACGTGAAAAGGAAATTGAATGGTAAATGGAATACTGGGAAACTTCTCGTTCCGTAGTATTTCATGACGTTTGAAATTTTCCCATATGTTTCTCCAATCATTGCACTGGCATGTAAAAATTTTTATCATTAGGTACCTACAGTAGCTCGTCATATTTTTTTAATGTAAAGTACAGAGTGAGTGATTATCCCAAATTTAAATTTGCACCAGAAGCATATCAATAGAGAAGAGATTTTTTCAAAATTTTTACAATTCCAAGAGGGACGAGATAATCGAGCAGCAAAACGTGAAAAAATTGGAAAAAATGTTCGAAAATTTTTTTAAGCGAGTAATGAGTTTTTCGAAGCAGCTGAATCCATTTCTAGATTTATTTTAACCCAAAAGCAAACGATCGACTCTTAAAGAGTGTCTCGGTGGGGCCGAAATTAAGTATTTTTCAATTTTATCGAGTAAGGTGTCTAAAGCCATTTCGATTATTGCCATTAGAATCATCAAGTTAGCAATTTGTCGACAAAAAATGAAAATTTTTCCTACTTTTTGCCATTTTTCTGCCAAAAGTTCACTTTTTACGGTTGGCAGTTTTATTGCCACTGAGCGCTAATCGAGATGTGTTTTGACCTTCTTAGTCCATTTTTTTGCTATTTCGACCTCGAAACTCGAAATTCGACTCTCGAAGGTGAGAGAGAGGGACCAAAATTGAAGATTTTTCAACTTCATCGAGTGAGGTATCACCATGTTTTTGAACTTCTGAATCCGTTTTCAAGGTTATTTCCACTCTAAACCCAAAATTCCGCCCTCAGAATTGGAGAGGAGGGATAAAAATTGAAAAATTTTGACTTCGTCGAAACCGAAGTATCGAAATTAATTTTTGACAATGCCTAATTTCTTTTGAAAATGAAAAAAAATCGCAAGGAAGTTAGATAGCATGTTGTAATCATTAAATGGCTAACAAGGAAGGTATCCCAACTCGAAGTAAAATTTTGAGCCTAAACAAAAAAAATCGGAAGTACATCATAATAGGACCCCGTATCCAAAATTTCAGGTGCTGAAGTTCATTTTTCGACTTTTGGCGAACTTTTGAGATTTCAAAATTACCTCCACCCTGTAAAATATGAAAATTTGATCTAATCAACGAAAAAAGCTGAAATTTGGTATATACCCTATTTTCGACCTCCCGAATTGATTGGAAGCAGTTTCGAGACGTTTAGAAGCCACCAGAAAATTGGAATTTTCCAGCGCTGAAGAAAAGCCCATAATAATGGCCCATAAGCAGAGTGATTCGGCTTCCTACCGACAAAATTTGCCAGTTGGTAGCACTGGCCGAGAGAAACAAAGAAGTCAAGTGAACTTTTGAACGAATCGTTCATGGGAGGAAACTACGGACGTTCAAAGTGTACCAAATGTTGAAAATTTTTTTACCAACATTTGTAATTTTCCTGCAGAAATTTGTAGAGGAGGCTGTACTCTGTTTATAAAAAAAATTTCAGCGAAATTCGCTGAAAAGAAGTCGTTCTACAGCGATTTTTTTCATTTTTGGAAAATGGAAAATTCAACTCTTTTTGCTCTGTAGGGCTTTGTAATCACCGGATCCGGCTCATTTTTTGTATGTGAAGAGTCGTGGGGCCGGGGCATACGCTCACAAAAAATTAGCCTGATCCGGTTATTTCGGTCATAAAAGAGTTGATTTTAAATATGGAAAATTCAACTCGTTTATGACCGAAATGACCGGATCAGGCTAATTTTTTGCGAGTGTATATTTTCCAAAATTCGTAGTTTTGAGTTCAAATTTGCATTTTTGGGCGAAAAATTTTCCTGGAAAAAATTTAAAAATTCGCCTAATCCGCATACATTGAGGTAAAAAGTTGAAACTTGGTAGATACCCTATTTTCAACCTTTCGAATCAATGGGAAGTGGTTTCGAGACGTTTCGGAGGGACTAGAAAATTTTGGAACTTTCCAGCACATAAAAAAAAAAGAATTATAATCATATCAAAAATATTTCTAACTGCAATTATTTTAAAAATATTAAAAAGTTGATTACACTTTTTGATAGGACTTATGTAAATAAAGTAACTCTACCTAATGGGAATAGAGACAAATTAAATTTAAAAAAAAAATGCATTATCCCTATGCATCAACTCAAAATCCAGATACTGCTTTTTCTAGTCAAAAATTCCATCATATCCTGTATCTAATAGTTTGTAAACAAACCCTGAGAGGCGGTTGTTTTGGTGAAGCCTCGTTTTTTTTTTCGTTCAACGAACGTCTGATTAAATATTCATCATGCCAAGTCTAAATTTTTATTTTATTCGTTTATTTTTTTTTTAAATGTTAAAGTTGAAATTATTTCTTTTTCTAATTTTACGTCTAAAAAGTTTTCCAATATTGTACATATTTTCTCAAAAAAATTCAAATTCGGGTTCTAAATTTTTTCCAAGTTCAACTTGGCGTTTTTTCACTTTTTCAATTTTTTTCCCACTCTCCATCCAAATTTTTTGCAAATTTGTTTTTCTTAAGAAATATTCGATTCCATGTGTCTAATTTTAAATTTTTTCCAAGTTCAAATTTTCTCAAAATTATTGCATATTTTTTGGTCAAAAATTAAATTTTTTCATGGAAAATTATTAAATTGTCAAAAAATGCGAATTTGAACTCAAAGATGCGAATATCCGAAAATTGTTCTTTAATCGATCAAATAGGTCACCAATGTGAGTAATCCGCGATTATAGGTGCTGAAGTGCATATGGACCATTTTTATGGACTTTTTCCAGCGCTGGAAAATTCAAAAATTTTCTGATTGCTCCGAAACGTCTTGAAATTTCTTCCATTCGATTCGGCAGGTCGAAATTAAGGTATCTACCAAGTTTCAACTTTTTACCTCGATGTATGCGCATTAGGCATATTTTTAAATTTTTTCCAGGAAAATAATTTCTCGCCCAAAAATGCAAATTTGAACTCAAAATTACGAATTTTGGAAAATTGTGTTTTAATCGATCAAATAAGTCACCAATATGGATAATCCGCGATTATAGGTGCTAAAGTGCATATGGGCCATTTTTATAGGCTTTTCTCCAGCGCTGGAAAATTCCAAAATTTTCTGGTGGCTCCGAAACGTCTCGAAACCGCTTCCAATCGATTCAGAAGGTCGAAAATAGGGTATATACCAAATTTCAGCTTTTTTCGTTGATTAGATCAAATTTTCATATTTTGCAGGGCGGAGGTAATTTTGAAATTTCAAAAATTCGCCAAAAATCGAGAAATGAACTTCATCTCCTGAAATTTTGGATACGGGGGGTCTTGTTATGATGTACTTTCGATTATTTTTTGTTTGGACTCAAAATTTTTCTTTGAGTTGGGATACCTCCCTTGTAAGTAGGAGAAGGAAGCATCCATTTCTCAGAAAGCTGAAATTGATTTGAAAATTCCTCCTTACATGAATTCAAGGGGTCGAAAATTATGGATTTCGACACCCAAAGACCGAATTTTGGATTTGAGTTGAAATTTACCCCAAAAACTGATTCTAAAGTAGAAAGTACGGGTTTCAAAACCTAACTCGGTGAAAATGGAAAATTTTCAATTTTTTCCATCTTCCACTTTGAGAAAGGTTGAATTTTGAGTTTGGGACAAAACAATCCCAAAAACAAAAACGGATTTCGGAGGAATACAAATTTGGATTTTAATATCTCGCAAAATGAAGTTGAGAATTTTCAGTTTTGGCCCAACACTTACTCCTTGTCTCTAAGGGTCGTTTTTTGAGTATGGGGTCAAAGGAAACACAAATGTATTCGGAAATTTTGAAAAATGTACTAGACCCATTTTTTCAATTTCTTTTTGAATGAGTTTTCTTCTTGAAAAATTTCGAGGAATCGAGTGTCACAAACCTAAAAGCTCTCTTTTTTTAATACCTTATTTGGTGAAACTTTAAAATTCGAGTACACTATAAATAGTTTTCCCTATAGGTATTTGTTGGAGGAAAAAAATTAAATCTACGTACGTTTGAGTCAGTTTGCCAGATTCTCGATCGTATTTTCGCAAAAATAAGTTCAACTCGTTGACAAATTTAAATGTATCCGGATGATTGAACGTGTGTTCGCATTGGTCGAATACGTTAAATACAGTTGCATCGGGACTAATTTCAACATTATCTCGAAGTTGAAGGTCTTCCAAGAAGGTTGTCGGTGCATCAATTCGAAATCCGGTCACTCCTTTTTCCAGCCAGAAAGTCAGTATGTCCTGGAAAAATTAATCGAGATCAAAAATTGAAATAATTCATCGTCACGTCGAGCCAAAAACGTAATTTAAAATTAAAAGCTCACTTTTATTTCTTGTTTGACTGCTTCGTTTCTTAAATTCAGGTCTGGTTGTTTTTCGTAAAACTGATGCAAATAAAATTGTTTCCTTTCCTCGTTCCACGTCCAAGCACTACTTTTGTTAAACATGCTGAATAAACTGAACTGTAATAATAGAATTTGAAATTTTTATTAGTTTGAAAATTTTTCTTGGTCGAATGTTAGCTGTATTATTTCATTCTTACCCAATTATTAGGCGGAATTGGATTTTTATTCCAGTCGTGACCTTTTGGATCCACCCAAATGTAATAATCTGTATATGGGTCGATTTTTTTAACAGATTTTTCGAACCATTCGTGTTCGTCGCTGCTGTGGTTGATCACCAAATCCATCACGAAATACATACCTAAGTGAAATAATTACGATTAGGGTCTGTCTATTCTCACACGGAATGAACAACAAAATGTGAATCGTTCGCTCGAATCGCAACTTTGCAACGTGTCTCGTAAAATAGCAGGAATGAAAAGCTTGCTAAAAAGTCGATCAAATTTTTAGCTTTTGATTTGAAAATTTCAAACCGAAATCAACAATTTTTCAACCCATTTTTTTTCGATTCTCAAAATAGTTTCAATTCTTAATTTCCTTTTCTCCAGATATTTTTCAACTTGACTCTAAAAAATTTTCCTCAAAATATTTTTCAACTCTAAAATTTTTTCATGGAATAAAATTTTTACCAACTCTGAAATTTTTTCCTCCATTTTTTTCCAGATGGGTAAAAAAAATTTTGACTCCGGCATTTTTTTCAAAAATACATAGTTTTCATTTTTCAGCTCTAGAAATTTTTTCTCAAAATTAAATCTTTTCTCAATTTTTTTTGCTCTCGAAATTTTTTCTTAAAGTTCAATTTTGAATTTTTACAGCTTTTGAATTTTTTTCCTCAAAATTCTATTTGTTTAGCTCAAATGTTTTTTTCAAATTATTTTCTAGCTCTAAAATTTTTAGAATATAAAAATTTGGGTTGAAAAACATTTTAAGAAATTTAATGTGAGAAAAAATCGAGAGAATGTCAAGTTTTTAAAAATTTCAAGATCAAAGAATAGGATTTTACAGTTGATAATTTATATGAATATTAGTAAAATGAGAAAAATTTTTAGCAAAAATGAAAATCGAAGAAATTGAAAAAAATCTTGGAGCTAAAAAAATTTTGAGGAAGGAAGTTTGGTGGGGGAAAAATTTGTTGGAGTTGAAAAAATTGATATTATGAGAAAAAAATAAAAATTTCGAAAGCTGAAAAAAATGATCAATGTAGCTGTGAAGATGACGAAAAAATGAACGAGATCGCGCATAGTTCGGTAATTTACGATTAGAATGTTTCTCTTCAAGTAAATTTTATTTCATCGTTTCGTGATATCTATTTACCTCGGGCTTTAATTTCCTTCATCAGTTGTTCGAAATCTTCCATCGTTCCAAATTGGGGATCTATTCCTTTATAGTCGGTAACATCGTAGCCTCCGTCGACATGCGATGAGGGGAAAAAAGGTACCAAATAAACGGTATCAATTCCGATATCAGCCAAATAATCCAATTTGGAAATGATTCCTTTGATGTCTCCAATTCCATCGCCATCATTATCCTTGTACGATTTCCAGTATATTTCGTAAACGGTGGCGTGTTTCCACCATTCTCTGTCCAAAGCCAAGGCTCCCGATGAGATTAATATTAGATAGAAAAATTTCAAAAACATTTTTCGTTCGATTGAAAATACTCGATTGGAAAACTCGATTACAAAAATCAAATCTAACCACCAGAACGTGTGAATATTATATGAAGCAGAATTACCCTCTGGTCTTCATATAAATACCCTAAAACGAAAACATTCCATTCCTCAACAAAGTACTCGAGTGCTCGAATGAGTTACTTTGTAAATATCGCTAATTTCCTTTGAAAATATTTTACCCATTGTGTAATCGATTTAAAATTTTACGCGAAAAACGAATAAGAAATTGAAAACAATAGTGGTAGGGACTCGAGTAGTAAATTGTATGCTAGTATTTTTCCTATAGCTCCTCTCACCCTCGTTTGTAATTGCCGAATTTGTAAAATTCTCTGGTTCGAGTGGGCTCGTCGCTGTTTCAATTGGCGAGGTGAGGAAGGAAGGGAGGTACTTGATGTTTCTATTGGTCCACGGTTCAATTGATTAGTAACAGGTTTTTTAGGTAATATTTTATGGAATTATTTTAACTTCTTTTTTTTTTGCTTTGATCGAGTACCCCATTTTTTTCGTATTTTTAGTTTACGTTCGGTTACTTTTAAGTGCTTTGAAATTCCATCTAATAAGAAAAAAATTAATAAAAATGATGTGTACGTATACGTACTTGAAATGTAAGTATCTATTTGCGCTACAGCACATACCCCATTATTTAGAAAAGCACATACCTATGAATCATTCATCTTTGAAATACGATTCAACTAATATTTTTGTTTAAAAATCCGGTTTCAAATATTTGTCCTTCCGAATTTAAAAATATACCGCAATTTCAATGAATACGAAGTAAACACACCTTCGTTGATTAAATACGGTACCAGGTTCCATTAAAAAGAAAAAAAAACATACATGATTCACAAATTAGAAGGCGTAATCGACTAACCAATGAATACACGTGCCGAACTTGAACATTTTGATTTTTTTCGGAAGCTCATCACATTTTGAATGTCACCGAAGTTATTTTTAACTCGAGCTTATTTTCTGTGGAGTATTTGTGTAGCATCTTACGGAAATTTTCGAAGAAATTTTTTTTTAAATTCTGACGTCGTTTTGGAAAGCTTTCCTTAGACTTTAAAGATGCAGAAATTTCTACAAAAACTGAATAAAATATCACAAACGAGAGGTAGGTATTCCAACTCGAAGTAAAATTTTGAGCCCAAACTAAAATGAATCGAAAGTACATCATAAAATAACCCCATATCCAAAATTTCAGGGGCTGAAGTTGATTTTTCGAATTTTGGAAAATTTTTGAAATTTCAAAATTACCACATCGTTATCAGTGCAAAATATGAAAATTTGATCTAATAAACGAAACAAGCTGAAATTTGGTATATGTTCTATTTTCAACCTCCTGAATCGATTGGAAGCAATTTTAAGACTTTTGGAGCCTCCAGAAAATTTTTGAATTTTCCAGCACTGGAGAAAAGTCCATGAAAATGGTTCATATAAACTTCAGCATCTATAATCGTGGATAACCAATATTGGTGACCTATTTGATCGATTGAAGCAGGATTTTCCGAAATTTTCAATTTTCTGTTCAAATTCATATTTTTTGGCAGAAAATTAATTTTTTTCCAGGAAAATTGTTAGTCAAAAAATATGGGTTTGAACTCGAAGTTTCGAATTTTGAAAAATTCTGCTTTAATCAATCAAACAGGTCACCAGTCTTGGTTATCCACGATTATAGGTGCTGAAGTTCATATGGACTATTTTTATGGGCTTTTCTCCAGCGCAGCGCTGGAAAATTCAAAAAAATTTTAAAGGTTCTAAAACGTCTTTGAACCGCT
Organism: Pseudococcus viburni; assembly: GCA_033439095.1. Taxonomy (NCBI): domain Eukaryota; kingdom Metazoa; phylum Arthropoda; class Insecta; order Hemiptera; family Pseudococcidae; genus Pseudococcus; species Pseudococcus viburni. The sequence continues at coordinate 299,996 of JAVBJF010000341.1, forward strand.
TCCAATCGATTCGGGTGGTCGAAAATAGGGTTTCTACCAAATTCCAGTCTTTTTCGTTGATTAGATCAAATTTTTATTTTTTGCAGGATGACGAGGTAATTTTGAAATTTCAGAAATTCGCCAAAATTCGAGAAATGAACTTCAGCACCTGAAATTTTGGATATGGGACTCTTTTATGATGTAGGTACCTACTTTCGATTTTATTTTTGTTCGGGTCAAAATTTTACTTTGAGTTGGGATACCTCCATTGTAAGTAACGTTATCAAAAGTATAGTTTATAGTGCAGTAGAATTCAAGTCCGACCCCCAACAAATTGCTATAAAAGCGGTTTTTGGTTTATTCTGTAGAAAAGGGTCTATTCTATCACAATACTGAAAGACCTCCCTGATACTGCCCCCTTAAGTCACTTTTTTCGATGCCACAGCCTCCTCAAAATCAGTTTTTTGCCTTCAACTTTCGAAATTACGCACTTATGAAAAAAAAAGTTGAAACAAAAGTTGTAGAAAATCAAAAAGCGAACAATTTTGTTATTTACAATTTTTCCCTAGGACGTCGTGGAAGGGAGCTAGAGCCTTTGAAAAAATCACAATTTGAAAATTTCCAATTAACAGAAATAATTTCGAAAAATCGGGTTAATCCACTTTCAGGAGCGGTTCTTTTGCATAGTACATCCTATTACTACATAGAATAATAAAAATGTATAACGGACCCCAGATCTCGAAGTGGGGGGTGGACCCTCCGCAGGAAAAGTCGCATTTTCTCCCAAGCGTAGCTCGGCTGCAATGAAAAATTCGAAAAATTGGTTCAAACAAACGTTGTAGAGCGTGAAAAGACGAACATTTTCCTTTTTTTATTTTTTTTCTACGTGGTCTTGGAGGCGAGCTATTGCAAAAAGAAAAAAAAAGCGGCGTTTGAAAATTTTTCATTACCTCAATAAATTACACATGTGTACATATGCCTGGTACGTACATTTGAAATGTATAGCGAACCAATAGTCGAACTAGTGACTTTCTGGGATTTTCGGGTCCGCCTAACTCGATTTTTATAATAAAATGACCCCCCCCCACTGAACCCAAATTGGGCCCCAAAAGTGAAGGGTTCAAAAATCGAGTAGAAATTTTCAAACGCCGTTTTTTTTCTTTTTGCAATAGCTCGCCTCCAAGACCACGTAGAAAAAAAATAAAAAAAGGAAAATGTTCGTCTTTTCACGCTCTACAACGTTTGTTTGAACCAATTTTTCGAATTTTTCATTGCAGCCGAGCTACGCTTGGGAGAAAATGCGACTTTTCCTGCGGAGGGTCCACCCCCCTTTTCGAGATCTGGGGTCCGTTATACATTTTTCTTATTCTATGTAGTAATAGGATGTACTATGCAAAAGAACCACTCCTGAAAGTGGATTAACCCGATTTTTCGAAATTATTTCTGTTAATTGGAAATTTTCAAATTGTGATTTTTTCAAAGGCCCTAGCTCCCTTCCACGACGTCCTAGGGAAAAATTGTAAATAACAAAATTGTTCGCTTTTTGATTTTCTACAACTTTTGTTTCAACTTTTTTTTCATAAGTGCGTAATTTCGAAAGTTGAAGGCGAAAAACTGATTTTGAGGGGGCTGTGGCATCGAAAAAAGTGACTTAGGGGGGCAGGATCAGGGAGGTCTTTCGGTATTGTGATAGAATAGACCCTTTTCTACAGAATAAACCAAAAACCGCTTTTATAGCAATTTGTTGGGGGTATAGCCATTTTTTTCCCTATTTCTACTATGTACTATTATAAAATGTTCAGAATTCAAAAAAATTATATCTTTCAATAAAATGACGCATTTATATATGGCGTAAAAAACTACTAATTTCTTTCAAAAAGTTGTAGGTATGTTGATTTAAGACAAACAAAATTATTTCAAAATGATTTATGGTAATAATTTATTAAAAAATATTAATGGCTTTGTATTGAAAATTGAAAAAAATTCCATAGATACCAAATTGTTTGAAATGTTTCAAAAATCATTCAGTATAATCTGAAAATTACTTAAAAATTTATGGAAATATCATTGGGGGCGGGGAGAGGGACAAAAACTAGAAATTTTCTACAGGAATAGATTTTTTCGATTTTTCTAACTCAGAACAAAACTTTTTCCAATAATTGCATCAATTTCAATAATTATTCGCTCCAACCTAATTTTCCCAAATTCAGCTGCTATTTTGTTACAACGGAGGAAATCGCTGCTTCCTACCCCCTTCCGATTATCTTGTTGGATTGAGTCATCAAATATTGAGGAAGTTGTAGAAAATTTTCTCAATAAATAATCAAAAATTGTTAAATGAAATATTAAAACGCGACAAAAATCAGTAAAATAATTTTTATTGCGAAATTTCAATAAATTTCACGTTTTTTTTTCAACTTGAAATTTACTAGTAATATTCCAATTTTTCAACAATTTTTGTTTCATTTGAAAATTTGTTCATAACATTGTAAAAAATAGTTCTGCAAGTTGAAATCACAATTGGAATTTTTCCATTTTTCGTATTGTTTTAAATCGTATTCTCAACAAATATGATGAATTTTGAATAATATTTTTTCAACTTTTATTTGCGTTAATTCGAACTATCTCATGGTTTTTTGAATGTTTTTATTCGTAGATAATTCCCTTTTTCTTGTAAATATCATATTTTTTCCTCAAGAGGAAGGATAGCCGGGAGGTTAGGGTGTTAGGTTTCTTGTGCATATTTAAGAAATCCATCTAAGGTTTGAACAATTTTACAAAAAAAAAAAAAAACCAAATGAGCTGGTTTTTTCATTTTGCCATCCTATTTTTGTCTTTATTTTCCTAAACTAAATTAGAATTTAAATTTTGTTTGCCATTTTGTCTTCTGTGGTCACAAGATTTCATTTTTTGCTCGTGAATTCATATTCTGGTCGAAAATTTTTGAATTAAAGTACCCTCCCCCCCCTCATCACCTCCAAGTGTGACTATTGTAATGTGTACTTTTCATGAATATGGCACGAATCTGAACTTTCTTCTTTCGATATTTTGAATTCAAATTTATTGCGGTCTTTTTGCTTCATTATTTTTTATTGCTTGCTGTTAATCTAGAAACCTATTGCTGATTTATCGGGTAACAATTATTGGTTATTTAATTTCATTGTTTACTCATACTTGTAAAACTTCATTATTAGATAAGCATTCGAACACTTGACTGCAAATGGAAAATTGAATTGGGAAAGTTAGTACAAACAATTGATTATCTATTGTTTTCGTGGTTATTTTATTCGTAAAATTTTAACAAGTCTTAAAAATTAGTGTGCAGTGCAGGTAACATAGATGTAGGCTTCGCTTAGAGAAATACGTTTGATTAAAATAAAATTTCCTACTTTCCGGAAAGAATTCATTTAAGAACTCAATATGACAACGGAATGAGGCCTGAGGATCGACGTTATTGGGTAATTCTCGAATGTTTTCATCTTGAAACTGAAAAATCAAATTTCAGGCCAGATTTTAGATTAATTAAATTGGCAATTAAAAATTTCGCATAATTTTTCAATTCTCATTACCCTTTTTTGTATCCAGAATTAGGACTGCACGTCTCAATGGTTGAAGTTGTTGAAAGGTTATTAATTTCAGCAGGCCAATCAATGGGCTGAGTTTCGGTTCCCAAATTCATAATTATTAAGTAACTGGATTTCTTGTATGTTCTGGAGAATGCCAGGACCCATTCTGATACCAGGTAGAATTTCAAATCGCCGTATTTCATCGTGTCTGTTTTTCGAATGGACGATAAATCTTTGAAATAATTCAAGGAGCTGTTTTCATTGGCTTTTTGGGTTTTAACGTTGAAGTGCCAGTAATTCGGGTGTACTGGTAACCAAGTCGTTTCGCCAGTTGAGAATCCTTCAATATGAATGTGACAATGTGTTATTTCATAGGACTAGTAATTTACGTCTTGAAGGACCGGAGTACTTTGTTAAATGAATTTATTAATTTACCAGAATTTTTCGAGTCGTCCCATTGCATAGGTGTGCGATGTGAAAATCTATTGTATAAATCTTTCTTTGAAACGAGCTTGTTCGCTGATAAGCCAAGTTCTTCTCCGTAATAAATAGTTGAAGTTCCTGGTAGCATTGTAACCAACGCTAACAGTATGTAATTGTATTCTAGATTAAGTTTTCCTGCAACTCTTCCCTGATCATGATTACCCATCTACAAAAGGAAAGGGTGATTGTAGTAGCGTAACATGGCATTCCTGGGGAGGGGGGTGTATAAATAATAGAATACAAAGTAAGTGTGGATATATTTTACAAATTCAATTATTAGTTTTCAGGGGGCGTGAATAACTGACATGACAGGTTTTTTTAAGCCTGAAGTGAAATTCCATTTCAAAGCATGTAAGAACTCAAGCGAAGTAAGAACAAAAAATTTTTCAAAAAAAAATTCAAGAGCCAAAAATTTCTGATTAAAAAACTGATTAGTAAAACCAGAAGAATTATTCTTGTAAGAAATGCTTTGAGGTTTGGATAAAATGAGACCTTCATTTTGAGAAATTTTCTCAACTTTCAAAGAAGTGTAAAAATATTCGTACCCGAGCGAAGCCAGAAAGATAAATCTCAAAAAAAATACCCAAAAAACTGAAAATTACTCATGTTGAATTAGAAAAATTGTTGTGAGAAAATATTTAAAAATAGGTAAATTGAGGTTATTTTGATTTTTGATAAAATAAATAGTCTCGATTTTTAAAAAATATGGAAAATACCAAATTCAGCCCGAGCGAAGCAAGTTCAAAATTTTTGCAATCGAAAAATTATGGTTTTAAGATCACAATTAATTTTTGAGTGGCTTCCGGGGGGGGGGGGTCGCCTCTTCCTTATTTACGCCACTTGGTAATTGTTTCTCAAAATGCAATTCGATTTTGAAATTGGATACAATTTATCGCCTTCTACAATGGGATTGAAAAGTTCCAAATTACGAAATTAAATATTTCTTGATTATTACCAAATTCAAATCCCTCACACAAACATCTCCGAATTTAGGTAAAATATATTTTTAGTCACCAATGAAATTTTAAAAAAAAACTTTTCGTGGTAATGTTGCTAATTGCATATTGATTTGTCGACTTGATTTTAGTAAATTTTAATTACTTGGTTATCGGGGGAATTTTGGCAATAGGTAAGCAATGAAGGAACCAGATTTGGCGAACTCTGTACGAATATTCGAATATTGTGTACTGTACCTTTATTTTTTCATCGAACACTACTCAGGCATCATAGCAGGTCACTTTTTTAGGTTTGTCACTTTTTTCGACTTTGGTCACTAAAAGTCACTTTTTTGCTCCCAGTCACTTTTTTTCGCATTTTCAAGCAAAAATTCAAATTTTCACGTAAAAATTGCTATTATTTTTCAAAATTCTTTAAGAAAAAAATTTTAAGTTGATAATGATTTTTCAAAAAAAAATTGTCCTCGCTTCGCTCGGGCAGTATTTTAATAATTATATTTATAAATTTGAAAAAATTCTGTTTTTGTTTTTTTAAATCAGTAAAATAATTGATTTTTGAGTCAATTCCCCATTTGACGGAATAAATCAGTAATTTTGACTAAAATAAATCAATCAAACAATTGAAATATCACAGATTTTCAAATAAATTCATTTCACTGATTCAAAAAGGCACAGATTGACGAAAATTGACTGATTTAGATTTAGAGAGTAGATACCTAATGCCTATATATGTAGGTCATATATTAATTGTTTGTTCCAAAAATTTCGTCATTTTTCAATTTTTCTTTGCTCAAATCTGTGTAATTAAATTAATTATGTATATCTGCCTCCTAAAGTGTCACTAAAAAAAATTAGATTTTTAAATTACCTAATTTTTTCATTGAATTTTGACTCCCTTCCCACATTTTTTCTTGAAATCTCAGCCCTCTTTTTTTTTTAGCTATAGTGGTGGTGAAATAAAAAAAAAACCAGAACTTTTTACGAATTCCGGAACATTTTTGGAAACTTTTCAACCTTAGACGGCAACACTGTGTGTTCCAATCGTAATGAAACTATTATTTGTTTATAGTTTTGACGAAGGAATTTAATGAAATTATTCACGTCCGTCGTTTCAGTTTATCTTTAAAATAATTGCTGGACACTTCAAAAAAAAATCCCCCCCCCCCATCTAAAAAATTGAATTTTGGTTACTTTTTGGTCATTTTTTGGTCACTTTTTGCTCAAAAAAGTCACTAAAAGTCACTTTTGTTCTTCGAAATTTCGCTATGATGCCTGCTATCTCTTTCTTCTTCCTACTTACTCATCTCCCTCCAACCTTAAAGTTGATTTTACATTTCTATTTTGATTCCATTTTTCAAAGGTAACAACTTGAAAAGTATCAATTTTTTGTTTTTTAATTCGGTAACAAATTAAAAAAAATATTATGATGGTTGGTATGAAAATCGGCAGCGATTTTTCACTTTCTTTATTACGTTAGGATCAACTTTTGCAATTTTTTTTTTATTTTTCGCGAGAAATTAAAATAAACAGAGATGCAATTATCTCAAAATTTCCGAACAGGTGTAAAAAGAAAAATCAACCAACACGTGTGTAATACAACAAAAAGGAACATCCTATGCTAAAAAAATTCTTAGGGAACCTAATCGATTTTCTTCGTCGATTTTCCGTAACGATTTTTGTTTTCTGAATTTCGCTCATAAGAAAATCAGCTAATTTTACCTCTGCTCGATAAGAAAAAAAAACATTTTAAAAAAATCGAGAAACTATGTAATTCATCAATGACCTTACTTTTTCAAGTGACATTTTTTTCAAGGGCCCTCTGGTTCATCTCTCATATGATTGAAGGACTCAAAAGTTTTTTTGTGAGGTTCTCCACTCAAAGTAGGTAACTACTTTACCAAAATAAGTATCTAAGCTAAATGGATTTAACTTACAACCCAATTTGATGGCATGCCTTCTGGTACTTCATCTAACCAAGTATGAAGGTAGTCGTGTAAACCGCGAGCATCTAAATACGTTGTTAAAAACTGCAGTAGGAAATTGAATGGTAAATTAAATACTGGAAATTTCTTGGTTCCGTAGTATTTAACCACTGTCTTTGGTGCACTATATGTCTCTCCTATCAATGGCCTATTCCAAAAATAAAAAAGTAAAAGAAAACGAATTTTATTGCAGATGAATGATAAAACTTATTTATTTTTAAATACTTAATTAACTTACGTTTGAATTGCTTTTCCATTTTCTTGATCGTATTTTCGAAGAAATGTGTTCAATTCATTCACAAATTTGAATGTATCTGGATGATTCAAAGTACGTTCGCATTGGTCGAAAATTGTGAAAACTGTTGGTATATCTTTCAATGGCGGATTATCTCGAAGTTGTTCGTCTTCCATGAAAACCATCGGTGCATCAACTCGAAATCCCGACACTCCTTTTTCCAGCCAAAATTTCATAATTTCCTAAAATTGATACGATTGTAAATCAAAGTAGTCGGAATTGAATTTATTTATCGAAAAGTTCAATCGAAGTCACCTTTATTTCTGTTTTGACTGCATCATTCCTCAAATTCAAATCAGGTTGTTTGACGTGGCATTGATGCAAATAAAATTGGTTTCTTTCTTCGTTCCATTCCCAAGCTGTGCCATATTGTCTCAAAGTGAATAAACTGAACTGTGACGTGATGAGTCATTTGTCAGAAAATTAGCATCTTAAAAGTGACCATCGTGGTCGTATTGCTCTTTTTTAAATTTTTTTTCACATCTTACCCAATTATTTGGGGGTATAGGATTGTGATTCCAATCGTAACCTTTGGGATCGGCCCAAATATAATAATCGGTATACGGATTAATTTTCTTGACCGATTTTTGGAACCATTCGTGTTCGTCGCTGCTGTGATTGATTACCAAGTCTATCAATAAATATAAGCCTGCGAAAAAAAAAAATCAATCAGGTGATATTAGCTTTCTCGTTCTATTTTTATAGCTTTACTAGCAAAATGTCCGCCCTTCGGCGTTTCGATTCATTTCATTTTAATATTTAGAAAAGGAAAAACTAAGAAATGAACATAAAAATTGATAAAAAGAATATGTACTTAATACAAATTTAATTTCTACAGGGTGTTCCATAATCGTCTGTCAAACGTATTTTTTTTTATATAACCGGGTACCACTGAACAAAAACTCAAGATGAACATGTTGCCTATTTTGAAAATTGAGGGGCAAATGCTGCTTCTAAAAAAAAAAAGTCTAAAATTTTTTCAACCATGAATAGCACTTTGAAAACTGAACAAATTTTCCCTTCATGACTTTTTGCCTATCTTTGAAATTGAAGGGGCTACGAAAAAATTGTTCAAAAAAATTCTCAAAAAATTAACTCGTTCAAGAGAACGGATAGTACATTGAAAACGGAAGCAATTTTGTTCTGTAGATTTTTTGCCTAACATCGAAAATGAAGGGGCTGAGGGTCATTAAAAATTGAGGAAGTTTGAAAATTTTTTGAAGTTCATTTATTTTGAGTGACCCGTAGCCCCTTCATTTTCGATGTATGGCAAAAAGTCTACAGAATAAAATTTCTTCAGTTTTCAACGTGCTATCCATTCCCCCGATCAGTTAATTTTTTAAGAATTTTTTTTGAACAATGTTTTTGTAGCCCCTTCAATTTTCAAATTAGGCAACATGTTCAGCTCAAGTTTTTTTTCAGTGGTACCCGGTTATATCCAAAAAAAAATGTTTGGCAGACGAGTCATGGAACACCCTGTATGGTGAGCCAAATTTAAACTTACAAATAAAAAACTGCATAATTCGATAGGATTTTAAAACTTGACTACTTGAGCACCTTTTTAAATTATTTTTCGAGTTTTTCCTATTCCCTGTGGACGGAATTTTGGTTATTGCAAGATTTCTTGTAATGTCACCTCATCCAGTTTGAATTTTGCTAATCACATTATAATTCCCTCAGTACCTCATCATGCTGAATCGAATTCCTCTAATACTTTTATTGCTGAGTTTATACGAATTGCAAATTTTTCCTGTAGGTATCCTCCTTCTCGGCCTCCAGTCTGAAATTTAATAATTTCACTCTTTTTTTTCTGTGTCCTCTTCAGACTGAATTTTAGTAATTTCAATTTTCTCTTTCAGCCAGTTGAATGTTTTTTCTCCTTTTCTACCTCCTCCCCCTGAGAAAAAATCTTTTTAGACTTAATGTTGGTAATTTCAAATTTCTCTCTTTGCAAGTCGAAATTTATTTCACGTGTGCCCATCATCACCCCCCCCCCCCCACACACACACACACACACACACACACACCTGAAAAAATAAGCCAATATTTGATTGAATGATAAAACCCTCTTCTTCAAATATCCAACTGAAGACAGTTTTATTCCAACTTCCTCAAATTTCTTCCATAAGCGCACCCAGAAATTGTATAAGAGAGGGGCTGAATTGGAGAAAAATGGGGAGGGGTCAAAATCTATTGGAAAGTTTAGTAATCTGTTATTTAAGTGGCTTACTCAGAACATTTTCAATAGACGAATGATGCAAGTACAAATTTAATCAAAGAAAAGTTGAAAAATTTTGAGATTTTTGGAACAAACAATCAATAAACTGAGTATTCTCTAAATTTGGATCAGTGAAACTCTTGCCTTCTTAAATCGATGAAATAAATTTCACTCAAAGTCAACGATGTTTCACTGACCTTTCCACCCAAAATTATTGATTTTTTCTGACAAAAATTGAGAATTGACTGAAAAATCTGTAAAAAAATCACTGGTTTTCAGTGAAATTTATTTCACTGATTCAAAAAGGTATGAATTTTTACAAAATTTGATTCAGATTTGGAGAATGATAGGTATATGTTTATTTAAGAAATGGATCTTTGAAATTTTTTTTTTGAAAAATCATAGTTGAAAATCAATAAATGCACTTCTTTCAGTTCCTTCTGACATTTTTATGATGGAAAATTTCCTTGGTGAACTTAAGGGTGGTGTTTGGGCCCCTTGAGCCCTCCCCTTGGGTGCACCTATGATTTCTTCCACCTCTCCGATTTGTAGTAATCGTCATCGTTATCTTTTCTTAGCCCTTTCCTTTATTAAAATTCTTCATCATTCGCCTACTTTAGAGTTACCTTCCTTCAATTAACTCATATGTATTAAATAGGTGAATCTTCCAAGCTGTTTTTCTTTGGTTATCTCAATTCAATTGAATGGTAAAACCCTATTTCTCAAATATCCAACTAAAGAAAGTTTTATTCTTACTCCCTCGAATTTTTTCGATCTTTTTGTTTTTTTGCAAACGTCATATTTTCTTAATCTTATTATTTTTTCAAAATTCATCATTTTTCATTTACCTACTTCGAAATTATCCTCCTCCAAATATTTAACTCAACTTCAATCCAATTTTTTTTTCAACTTTTTCCTTTATCTCCCTCCATGGTCTTTAACCTGAAATTCAGTAATTTTAAATTTTTTCGTGGCCTCTTTCAAACTGAACTTCTGTGATTTCAAATTTCTCTCTCTGCAAGTCAAAATTTATTTCTCCTGTACCCCCTCCTCAAAAAAATTTTCTTTGGACTGAATGTTGGTAATTTCAAATTTTCTCTGCAAGTCGAATTTTTTTTTCGTGTGCGTCCCCCTGTCCTAAAAAAAATCCAATTCGATTGAATGATAAAATCTCTAGAAAGTTTTATTCGCATTCCCTCAAAATTCTGCTATCTCTCCATTTCGTAGTAATCATCACATTTTTATATTCCTTTCTGACCAAAACTCCATTGACTGAAGACAAAAATATTACCTCCGGTGAATTAAACATTAATTTTTCCATGGAAATTTATTTCTACATATTCTCAACGACAGCTCGACGATGGTTACAGTGTTGCCAATTCTCAAACTCAGAATTGTATTTCTAGGCAAATTAAAATTGAAAGGAAAGAGGAGTGGGGGTGAAATCAATTTCGGTCTCCAACCTCCCCCAATGGGGTCACATTGACAGTTTTTTCGCTATAAACCATCTCTGGCCTAAGACCAATTTTTTGGTCCAAATTTCGAGATAATCGGTTCACTGAGTGAGCCGTGATTGAACCACAAAAAAACGCAACTTCTATCATAATATAGATGACATACCTCGAGATTTTATTTCCTTCACCAATTGCTCAAAATCTTCCATCGTTCCAAAATCGGGGTAAATTCCTTTATAGTCAGTGATATCGTAGCCTCCGTCAGCCATCGAGGAAGGGTAAAATGGCGTCAAGTATATGGTATCCACTCCAATATCAGCTAAATAATCCAGTTTGGAAATAAGACCTTTGATGTCTCCTATACCATCTCCATCGCTGTCTTTAAACGATCTCAGGTATATTTCGTAAATGCTCGCATGTTTCCACCATTCTTTATCCACAGCAAGGACTCCACATATCAATGCTGATAACGAGAACACGATTTGTTGAAATTTCATTTTTCATTCGGTAGTTTAAATTTTAAAAATTGGAAGAAAAATTGGAGTAAAATAGAATTTAAAACTTCTTGCCAATTTAAAAAAAAAAATTGCAAAGTTTAGAATAAAACAACCTTAATAACTGAACTGAACTGGAACTGTATGACACCGATGTCTTCAGAAGTCACTATATAAAGCTGCTGTCTTGAAATAATTTAATGCAACTTTGCGCAATAATGTGCTTGAGCGGGTGCTCTGTAAACAGAGCATAATGTGAACAATTCGTCATCAGGAGAGGGTACTCGATCTCTAATGCCAGTGACCGTTGAATACCCTGATCAGTCAAGAGTGCAGATAAGAAAGGTTAATGAAATTTGCATCTTTTAAATGGCAGATAATGATTAATTTGAACCGTTGACGAGTTGAATGATTTTGAATTCAAATTATCTAAATATTGCGAGTTGATTAAGTGTCTGTTCGAAGTAGTCGAAGTGGAACACGTTTGAATCACTTCGAAATTACTTGGAAAAATAATATTTTACTGCGTAATTGTACTGTTACTTACTCGCTATAGAAGCAATGCTGACAATCTTGAAGATGTTTTTTCACATTGAAAATTGTTTAAAAATTTTAAGCATTTTTTCGAAAAAAGTATGCTGAAAAGTTTTTATCATAATATTCGTGATTTTTGTAATTAAGTGTACGACTGGTTTTTCCCTGTGTACTGTAATTTTTTCCAATGGGGGGGGGGGGGGGGGGGTGTGGACAAAAATGTACAATCTGACTTGTGTTTCTAGTTTTCTTGTATGTCGAACACCATTTTTTAAGTGCAACTGCAAGCATTTGTTTCTCACAAATGGCAAATGAAAAATACCGAAAACAATAAATTTTTTCAACTGTTTTATTAAATTATCAATGAAAATTCGACGAAACGCTGAGAAAAAAGCGTCAAGAATTTTTAGATCTAAAAATTCTTGACCTTAGCTTTCTCCTCGAGGAGAAAGCTAATTTTGAAGCCAGTAGGTATATATATTTTTTTGTATCATTCGGTTCGAAACGCTTTTTAGAAAGGTAGAATTGAGGACTGAATCAATTTTTTTTAAATCGATGCAGCTCAATTCCCTGAATCCGAAACACCAAAAACCTCAATTTTGATAAAAATGGCTCTTAGAAGGTTTTCACATTAATGGGACGTGTGAAATGGAATGAGGTCAGAGATGAAAATAAGTTGACATACTTAATGTTGTTAGAAGAGGGAACCAAATATTTAAAATTACTCATTGAGGTGAGATGTTTTTGCAGTTTTTCAGACTCAAATGCAATTTTTTCTCGTTTTTTCAACTTTGAATTTGAAAATTGTTAATTTTCTGACAAAATTCATCACTTTTGGAGATCGACCATTATTTTTTCGTAGTCTTGGAGAAAGTTTCTGGTTTTCATATCAGCCAGATTTTAATTTTTGAATATTTTTTCGCCTATTTCAATGACCATCTGGATCCGGATCGATGGAGAAAAATTATATCAGTTTTTGTCAACAAAACAAAAAAAAGTAAAATGGGTAATTCGGCCTCAAAATTTTTTCGAATCCCTAAATAGGGTCGAATATAAAATAAGAATTCATTTTTCAATCTTATCACCAGGATCTAGGATCGGGATCCGATAGTAAGAAAGTAAGCTATACCATAGATATGGAATATAAACTGGATACGAAGCTGTCATTTAAAATGTACAGGGAAATCATGTTCGAAAATTAAGCTCCGCCCTCAGGAGGTGAAGATTGAAATTCGAAGAAAAGATTATACTTAAATTAAATATTTTGCTGAAAATTTACACTCCACATCTTTGTTATGCTCTAGTGATTCGATTTTGAGCATTTATTTTGTTCCATACATCAAAAGGGTTTTAAAATCTCAATTAATTGATCTTCACCTCCTAATTGAAAGGGGCGTGGCTTTGTAGTTCTCCGTGTATTTTTACAGAACCGCAGCTTCGTATCCAGTTTATATTCCATATCTATGAGCTATACCATCAAATCATTTAAGTAAAAGAAAAAAAATGGAAAATTTTGATTTTTTGTGGGAAAAACCAACTTATAAAAAATGGAAATGGCAAATTTCACCTTGAGTTCTTTTGTAGGAAATAAAAATGTAAAATATTTTGAGACTTTTTGAACCCAATGTGACTCAGTTCAATTTTGAAAAAATCAAAATGTATAATATAAGTACATACTTTCTGTTAAAAATAAGGGAAGGTGGGGCAGGATCTAACAGGGAGCAAGATGCAAATTGACTTATTGTCGTCAGCGATGTGATTGAAAAAATTTTTCTGGGCAATTGGTGGTTGGGTATCCATTCGACACAAAACAGAAAAAAATTACAAACCTAAGGATTATTCGTTTATGAGTGATTATCAATAATGTCATTTTACGTAATTTTCTTAAAATTCTTGAAATTTGATTTTTGTAAAATATCATGTTTTCAAGTTTTGAAAAAAAATTCAGGTAATTTTTTTTTAAAATCTACATCCAATCACCTATCGAATGATGTATTTGGTTGGCACTTCCCCCATATTTTCTTCCCAGTAGATTGCGTTAAAGAAAAATAGTGCCAGTGGGGCAAGATGCAAATTGAAAATGGGGCAGGATACAAACATTGTTTTTAAATACGAATTTTTCGAAAAAGTCACATATGGTACTAAAGATGGTCCAATTGATATTTTTTCCAGGATATCACATTTTTGCTTTAATTTTTAGATAGAATATCAAAAATATCAAAAGTTTGGCTAAAAAATCAGAAAATCAACTAAGGCAGCATAAATTATGAATACAAAGGTTTTAGAACTCCTCTTTTCAAAAATCTGTAGTATCCACCTCGAATGTACTTGAGTAAATTTTACAAAAAAATTCGAGATTTTTCATCATGTCTTCACTGTTTGCATCTTGCCCCATGGCATTTTGCATCTTGCCCCATGGCATTTTGCATCTTGCCCCATGGCATTTTGCATCTTGCCCCATGGCATTTTGCATCTTGCCCCATGGCATTTTGCATCTTGCCTCATGGGTGGGGCAGGATGCAAAAAAAGTGAAAAAATTTCAAAAAATTCTGCAGGGTTGAGGTATGCACCAAAGTGGAATTTTTTTCAGCGAAATGAAAGGTAAATGTTTGAACTTTAATTTGTTGCAAGAATCAGACAATTTCGCCAATTTAGATAGATTTGGCTTAACATTTGGCCTAGGTTTGTGCATCCTGCCCCACCTTCCCTTATTGAAAAAATTTTAGTCGCAGTCAGTCATATTGCATTTTGGAAATTTGCTCCCTGATCAACAGAAAAAATTTCAAAAAAATACCTTGGTACCTCTCAATTATTTGACCCACGACAATTTTTCAATTGATTTGAAAAATTTTATGTTTTGATAGATGAATGAAAAATATGTATATTGAAAATTATTTTCACCCCTTAAATTTCTATGGCCATTCTGACTCGATGAATAATTTTTATATTCTCAAAGTTGTGAAAACATTTTTTCGTAACAATGGTTGCGAAAATTCAAAAAAAGTATTACGAATGCAATGCTGAATTATTTATTGATATTTTATCTGCAGATTTTTCACATGCGTAGGTACTTGATACCGGTGTTTATCCGAACGTACCAATTTATAACTGCCAATCAAATGCACGTGCAAAAAAGTGTATCCGAATCTCCGATCTGAAATGATGGCGAATTTCTAAAAAAGTGTATCCGAATCTCCGAAGTGAGACAGATAGGTATATTAATAGGGGTTCCCAAATATGTGTGAAATGACATTCATACGTTTTGACCGATTCAGAAGTGATACGAATCATAACTAAGTCCATGTCTATAATATCAATTTTAAAACTAGCCGGATTACCTGATCGAAACGTTCTTGAAAAGCTATCACTGAAGGCAACGTCCAACAACCACGAAAAGAATAAATCGAAAGGGTAAATTTTGTGTTAGAACAATGGTCAAATTATTCAAAAAAAGAAATTCATCAAAAAATTGGACCATAACGAAAATATGTCAAAATATGTCAAATGAAATAGGAGAAATATGGATATCAAAATTAAGGATTTTTGAAGGAGACCAATAATACGACAAACTCAAAATGGAAACTTCATTCATTTATTCGAAAAATGTATACCTATTATTTCATAAATTACCTAAGAAATAATTTAATTTTTCCCAGGAGCACATTTCGGCAAATAAGTCGATTTTTCAATTTTTTTTGTCTTTGAAAAAATGGATTTTTGAGTAGCTATTTTGCAAAATATGTCGTGAAAATGGAAAAAAGGGTAAAATATGTGCAAAATATATCAAAAAACGGATAAAATCACCAAAAAGTTGTCAATTTATGCTTTTTACCTAAAAATATGTCAAAATATGCTCATACAAATTGGGCTCATTTTACTCGGAATATTACTATTCGCAAAGATTATGTAAATATTCCTACCGGCAATCAACTAAAAAAAAAAAATTAAAAACATAAAAATCCCATCTCTATTGATGACAAATGAATCATTTCAGTAAATAAAAAATAGATGACGTAGTTATACCAGTGCACTTCATTGCGATGTAATTTAACGCACTTTGAGAACCCCCGCAAGATCAGATATTGAAAACGGAGATTCGGATACACTTTTTCGGAGATTCGCGGTCATTTTAAATTGGAGATTCAGATACTCTTTTTACCCCCCACGGTTCTATTGTAATGTACTAATTGGTACATTCGGATGTGCAGCCCTTGATACTACTTAAATAATTGAAATACATTTTTTTTTTTTTTTTACTTAAATGAAAGGCAAATGTTGCTGATAGAGAACTCCACCAGATTGAATTATATAAACAAATTATTAATAAAAAATTGTTCAACGGTAACTGTTTCTAAGAAAGAATCGACTCTGATTTCATTATAATAACAGAGTGAGGTCTGAGAACTGATATTAGCGGGAAGTATTGCGTCGTTTCCATTTTGAATCTAAAAAAATTCATCAAGTTCAGTCACAGAAAATATTCGATTTTAAAAGAATTCGGTCTTCCTTACCCTTTTTTATACCCAGAATTAGGACTGGAAGCTACGACAGTCAAAGTTGTCGGAAGATTATTAATTTCAGCTGGCCAATCCATGGGCTGAGTCTCCGTTCCCAAATTCATTATAATAATGTATTTGACCTCCTTGTAAGTTCTAGAGAAAGCCAATACCCAATCTGATATAAGGTAGAATTTCAAATCGCCATATTTTATCGTGTCTGTTTTTCGAAGAGCCATTAAATCTTTGAAATAATTCAAGCTGCTGTTTTCGAGAATTTTTTGACTTTGGACGTTGATTTGCCAGTAGTTCGGATGGACTGGTAGCCAAGGCTTTCCTCCAGTGGAGAAACCTGTTGAATTAATTTATACCATTGATTATCATAAATTGATGTACCTATTTTACTTATGCAAAAGATAATAAAATTTTATATTTTTACCAGCATTTCTCGTATCATCCCAGTGCATCGGTGTGCGATGGAAAACTCTATTGTATCGATCCTTTTCTCGAACCAAATTATTTTGCCCCATGCTGAGTTCTTCTCCATAATATAATGAGCAAGTCCCAGGTAAAAGGCCGGCTAATGCTAACATAATGGAATTGTATTCTGTTGTCAGATGATATGCAACTCTTCCTTGATCGTGATTCCCCAGCTATAGAAAAATTTTGAAATTTGTATGAAATTAACTCTTTTAACATGAGTTAGGTAGTATGACATGAGATATGGTCACCTACAGCCCAATTTGATGGCATCCCATTGGGTACCGCATCTAACCAAGTATGAAGATAATCGTAAAGTTCACGAGAATCTAAAAATGAGGTTAACCCAGTGAGGAGAAAATTGAATGGCAAATGGAATACTCGAAATTTTTTCGTTCCGTAGTATTTTATGACGTTCTTGATTGGCCCATACGTTTCCCCAATCAATGGTCTGTTTAAATTATTGAAAATCATTATCCAATACCTATTTAGCATTTTACTACAAAAATGAAAAAAAATTACGTTTGAATTGGTCTCCCACTTTCTCGATCGTATTGTTTCAAGAATACATTCAACTCGTTAATGAATCTGAACGTATCTGGATGATTGAAAGTACGTTCACATTCCGAAAACATGGTAAAAACGGTGGCTTCGGGGCTCAATGGTAAATTATCTCGAAGTTGCTCATCTTCCATTAGAAACATTGGAGCATCGACTCGAAATCCCGAGACTCCTTTTTCTAACCAGAATTTCAAAATGTCCTGAGGAATTGAATCGTTTAATGAAAATAGTAAAAAGATGTAAATTTTTGTACCGAAATTTGTTACCTTTATTTCTGCTTTAACTACTTCGTTCCTTAAATTCAAGTCTGGTTGTTTGATATTCATTTGATGTAAATAAAATTGTTTTCTTTTTTCATTCCAAGTCCAAGCAGTACCGTCTTCTCTCATTGAAAATACGCTGAACTGTAATTTTTAGGTTGAAAATTTAAATTACGTATCATATTTACGGGTATAATATCCAATATTAAATTTATACGAAATATGCATCAGGCACGAAAATAAAAAATTATGCGAACCACTGAATCTTCCCTGTTTGACTCAGTCAGGCGAGTCTTCAATTACTATACTACTCGATTTTTTTCAAGTGCATCATTTTCAACATGTCTTCAACTCCAATGATTTTTTTTCTCAACTCTGAAATTTTTTCCTCAGGTCAGAAATTTTTCAACTCGGGTATTTTTTCCCAAAATACATATTTTTCAACACTAAAAATTTTTCTCGGTTATTTTTCAACGCCAACATTTTTTCCCCGATTTTTTCGACTCAATAAATTTTTTTCTCGGCTCTAAAATTTCTTCCTCAAAATTTTTTTCAACTTCGACATTTTTCTCAGATCTAAAACTTTTACATTTAGGCTGATTTTTTGTAAATTTTCAACTCTAAAATTACATTCTTTGATTTTGAAATTTTTTCGTTTTGAGTTTCTCAAATTTTTTTATCCTTCAAATTTTTAAAGTTGAAAAAAATTTTGAAAAAACATTTCAAAGTTGAAAAAATAAAACTACTAGAGATGAAAAAAAATTGAGAAGAAATTTTAGAATGGAGAAAATTTTTTATTAGAATTTAAGTTGAAATCTCAAAAATTTTGATGAATAGTTTTCAAAAGTTGAAAATAGTTTTGAGTTGAAATTAAACAATTGAGTAGGAAAGAATTTTGAGAAAAAATTTCAGGGTTGAAAAGAATTTTCGAATGAGAAATTTCGGAGCTAAAATAATACTTCATTGCAGTTAAAAAATTTGAGAAAAAATTTCTAGAGTTGAAAAATATCTTGAGAAAAAATAGAGTTGAATGAATTTTAGACCTGGGAAAAAAGTTTGGGGAAGAAATTTCAAAGTTGAGGAAAATTTCATTGGATTTGAAATATGATATTTGAAAAAAAATTGGGAAAAGAGAAAAACTTTTATTGAAGGTTGAAAATTTGTTGAAAAATTATATAGACTTTGAAAAAACAGAGTTGCATGCTAATTTTTAGTTATTTGAGGACTCACACGAGTCAGCCAGAGAAGGTTCAGTCGTTCGCATCATTTTTTATATTCATGTCAAGTGTATATTCCGTGTAAATTTAATCCTAGGCAAAAAAACAATAGTATTTATGATCCTTTGCTCATAAAAAAAGAAATCTACTTCAGTTCATACCCAATTATTTGGTGGAATTGGTTTTCGATTGTTGTCGTATCCCTTAGGATTGGCCCAAGTATAGTAATCGGTGTAAGGATCGATTTTATCAATCGATTTTTGGAACCATTCGTGATCATCGCTGCTGTGATTGATTACCAAATCGATCAAACAGTATAAACCTGATGAAAAAATTCACCAAATTATATTCACAGTGATCTTGATTTACTTTTATTATCCTATCGTTAAAACATACCTCGTGATTTCATTTCCCTCATCAGTTGTTCGAAATCTTCCATCGTTCCATATGCTGGATCTATTCCTTTATAATCAATAATATCGTAACCTCCATCGATCCAGGAAGAAGGATAATAAGGCATTATGTAAATCGTATCTACTCCAATTTCGGCCAAATAATCCAGTCTAGAAATTAATCCTTTGATGTCTCCTATTCCATCACCATTGCTGTCTTGAAACGATCTCAGATATATTTGATAGATACTCGCGTGTTTCCACCATTCTTTATCCAAGGCGAAAGTTTCAAAAGCGAAAAATAATAAAAATGAAATTTTCAAAAAATTCATATTTTTAATTAGGTATATACTTTTGAAAAACTTGGATGATTTTTATTTGAGAGAAGAAAAAATCGCGAATTGTGCAAGTACGACACGAACTTTTCCGCCAAAACGAACCGAAATTATGAACCTGATTTCTTGATAAATTACTATTTAAACCCCTGCCCTGAAACGATTTCATTCAACTTGACGTAACGATGTGTTCACTGTATAAACATCGTTAAACATTTTAATACGATTTAATAGAGAAGTTGTGTGCTTGAAAAACGTAAGAAAGAGAGGGTACTCGAGCTGAAATGTCATTGTCCGTTGTATGAATGGAGTGCATCTACGTAAGTCTAGGGACGTACCTTGAAAAGGTTAATGAAATTTACTAAATTTAGTGATGATTTTTGCCATAGTTGGGTGACCAATTATTTGTGAGTTGATGTTGCGTTGGCTATATCTAATCTACGAAAGTATACCTATACCTAATCACCTATTTTTTTTTCTGTTTGTAAGATGAGAAGCGGAACCATATCTGTCGTCTGTGAGGGGATTTTGATGGTCTAAAAAAATCAGGAAATTTTGGAATTTTCTCTGGAATTTATTGAAAATCCAAAAAAAGGATAAATCATTTAGAAAAGTGTTTTTTTGCTTAATTTGATATAAATTTTTCAAATAATTTCGCCCTTGCTCCTCTAGGGCCAAATTGTTACATCTTTTGACTGATTTTTTTATCCATCATTTTTTTCGACTGTAATGTACAATAAAATTGATTTTTAAATGCATGTCTTGTGTCAATTAAATTAAGAACTATTCAAAAAAAAATCCCTCGCTACGCTCGAGGTAATTTACACTCTTTCTTTCTAGAGAATTCATTTAAAATCTACACTGAAAAAAATGAGAATTGAAAAATAAAAAAATAGGAAGTGTTAAAAAAATGATAAATTTTATCCAAAAAAATAATAATATTGAAATATTGCGAAATTTTGTAAAATTTATTGCATCGAAATGAATTTTACCAAATTTCGCGATAAATATTATTGTTTTTTTAGAATAAATTTTGCCAATTTTGTGAATGGTGCCCCGTTATTATTTTTTTGGATAAAATTTATTCATTTGTTTTCAGTGTAAATTTTTTGGAAACTTACTTTTTAATGAGCTGTGATGAGAAAGAAATACCACGATGCTCTTGATCACGATGTTGAAAAAAAGGGGGAGAGAATGGAACAAAATTTGATATTATTGGCCATATTTTGGAAAACCTGAATGCGGGTAAAGTAATGGATTTCCATCTTTTGAAGATATTTTTTCGCAAAAATTTTCGCCCTCGGTTCGCTCGGGCTCAACACATTTATATATCTCAACAAAATTATTTATAGTTTGCCTCCTCATTGATTTTTCCATTTATTGGTACAAGCTGAAAAGATTGCAAGAAATTGGATGGATTTATAAATTTGAGACATGCGGTTTTTTTTAAGGGGGCAGTAAAATACGAAGAAATTTTCGAATTTTCAGTCTGAAAAAATCCGAATTTTCATTCGCTTGATTTGGTAGACATCTTGGCATAATTTGTTTCATTTTTCAAAACTTTATAATTTTGCTTTGAAATACCAAGTTTTTCGTTTTTATTTGAAATGTTTTCTGCGATGATTTCAAATTTACAAATTTTTGTGGTGAGGGAGAGTTGGGTGCGTTCAAAAATGTTTAGAATTGAATTTGAATATTTTTTTGGCCCGAAAAAGAGCAATAAAAAATCTCGTAAAAAGTATCCAGTGAGTTTGAAAAAAAAAGTCGTTAGACCCCATACATTTCATATCATTCTTCTGCAAAAATTCGGGATGTAAGTACGTCACGTGAAAAATTACCCCCCCCCTTGGTTCACGAATATAATATTTAAAAGGTTGGGAAAACTTAAAAAAATTGGTCTGGAAAGCCTGAAAAGTCAGGGAAAATCATCTCTAAAATATTTATTGTGGACACCCTGTTTTATTTTACTTTCGTTAAAAATTCTTTTCGAAATAATGAGAATAATATGAATATCCTAATTTAACCCATCGAGGAAAAAACAAGGAAAATTGACGCTAATATTGAAATACTTGATTAGTTATTCGTTTAATATAAATTTAGGGAAAATTTTTTCCAATTTTTTTTCATTTTTTATTAATAATGTTGAAAAAACACGAAAAAATTGACATTTTCAAGGATCCCTGATGAAAAATAAATTTCAATGGTATTTTTGGGTTAAGGCATCCTCACCAAATGATTTTTGAACATGGCAGATTTCAGGGTCCGGTAGGGAGGGGTGCTCTTTCATTCTGAATCAGTGAAAAGTCACTGATAAATAGTTAGAATTGCAGCACAAAACAAATCAACAAAATTCACTGATTTTCATCGAATTTTCGCTAATTTTTCAAAGATTTTTACTGATTTTTTAGCAAATGTTATACATTTCACTGACTTCAATGAATTTTTACTGATTTTTCAGTGATTTTTCTCACTGATTTGTTTTCAGTAAAAAAATGTTCACTAATGTTCTCCTGTGCTGCAATTCTGACTGTTTCTCGGTGATTTTCGATAATTTTCCACTGATTTATAATTGAGAGAGTAATGTGGAGTCAGGGGGTAGAATTTTTACTTCGTCGTTTTGAGATATGGGGTCTCTAGGCATAATTTTCTGGCTGTTTATTCTCTTCAGCTTTCGAAAAGAAAGTATGGGAATCAATTCGCCTATATTTTTACGTGAATATTTCGTTGGGAATGAACTCACCTACATCCGTTAAAAAAATCGAGCTTTTCGAAATAATTTTAAAAATAACAGAAACATCTATTTCGCCCAAAACTTCGCAAAAAATGAAGAAATTTACGAAAACGATGAATACCTACAGAAAAAATGCAAAATTCGTATAAACTCGAAGGAAAATATTTATACTTATGTATTATAAAATCGTAGTTTTTTTTTTAATTTTTAGCCTTTGCTTCGCTCGAGAATATGAAGCTAATGTGTTATACAAATTATCTAGGTACGTGAAAAATTCGTCAAAATGTTTGTTAGGTACCTTACTTTTTTATTCTGGATATTATTTAATAAAAAATAATTAACTATCTTGAAGCGAAAAATGAAACAGAAGTCGAGAAATGTAATTTTTGCATTTTGATAGATGCCTCTTAGGTATCAGGAAATCATTTGCTAGAATCTAGTCCATGAGAGGGCCTTGTCCGACCTTGACATTCAATAATCGAGAAAATATTCGGTCATATTCAATGAGATGTCCAAGGATCCGGAACGTTTTTTACTTCCATTTTATTTTTAACCTTGTAATTATTATTGTCATATGAGGCAGTGGTTTCCAAAGCAATACGTAATCGTCATTATGAAGTTTTTTTCGTACATTTCCAATTTTTCATTTGATTGCGAAAATTGGAAGCTTTTTTGATGAATTATTAATCTTTTTGTAAAACTATATAAAATTTGCTCAAATTATGAATTGGCATTTTCTTGTTGACGAAATTGCTTCGTAAAATAGATAACTTTGGTAATAATAAGTTTGATCGAGTAATTGGAACGCCTCCGCTGCAGCTGTACGAATTATTTCTACAATTCGAACTTACGATTATGGTTTTTTATCGACCCAGACCGTGAAAATTAACTGTTAACGTTGTATTTTGACAACCGTTAAAGGACGACGCATAATGAATAAAGTAATTATTCTCAACCTGGAGAAGTTCATTGCTTTAATAATTCAACGTTCAGGTATCCAAGTACCTACTTATTTGCAAAATTCATCGAAAATTCGCCTTGAACTCGCCACTTGACTGGTAACATGTCGAAATCACGCCATCGCCATTATTTAATCGTCCATCGAAATTCGCCAAAATTTTCTACGTGCTATTTGAATAATTAACCAATATCGAAAAACAGATACTCGTCAAATTACCTCGGTAGAAAATTAATTTATCTACTTGACTGGCAATATGTACCTAAACGAATTTCTTGCACCATTTTGAGCTGTTTTCGTTGTGTCATCTAAATCAACCAAAGTGCTACGTTAATTTTCCTCGAAAAATGGTGGCGAAAATATTCAATCATTTCATCGATCTTTTCTTACTCACGATGGGAGTGCTGGAGAAAGCCTCCTATAAGAAATTCCAGGCACCGTTTTTCATCGTCTATTTTGGATTGATAATCGTCGATACGTTTGGCATGGTGGTTGGATTGGCTACAACCGATGACGTCATCAAAATAGCAATCCAGTTCGGTCAATTGACAACGCAGCTCAATTGCATAGCCATGATGACCTATTACAAAATATCAATGAAACTGGTTCTCAGATTGATTTCGAAGCTTCGCGAAAATAGTTCGAATTGGTTGGATGCGGAGCCACTGATGGAGAAGTTTATGAGATCGGTTATCCTAAAGGTGTTCATCGGATATTACATTGCTATTGTTTTCACCGTCGCTCCAGTCCTAGCTGGGCAATTCCAATTGCCCGAGGTTAGCGAAAAATACTCGTACGTGACGCCATTTTGGTATTCCTGCGGTACCCTTCAAGATTCGGTATTTAGACACGTTTGCTGGAAAGTAGAAACCCATTTTGAGTTGTTTTGGTCGAATGTAGCCCAAGCTTTCATGTACTATTGTACCCTTCACGCTCTCATCATGTTATTGTTGTTTTATACCATTTTGACGTACAATGTTAAAATCCACGCCGAAGTTTTGACCAAGAAATCGTTGCAGTTGGCTAATGAAACGTATTCGTTCATCGGGTTGGTCGATAGAACCCCTTATCAGTATATTAAGGACATGAGGGAAGAATTTGATCGCGAGATTTTGCTCAAGTTCTTGGATCTGGTGAAACATCAGCAGTTTATCAGAGGGTAAATTGAATATGTTTGACGTTGATGCGATTGATTTTTGTTTTCTTTAATTAAAATTTATCTGTAGATTTGCCATCGAAGTAACCCAATTGGTTCATTGGATGGTGATGATCAACGTTACCGGGATTTTTTGCGCGTTATCGATGACAGCTTTTTTTACCATCGTTGAGGTAAAATCATCTTTCTAATGAATTGAGATGATGACGAGGACATGAGTTTGTTCTGCATCTGTGCAGTAAGTGAAAATCCTAAAAAAAATTAATTTTTTGAACTACTAATTTTTTTCTCACAATTTTTCCAACTCTAATTTTTTCTCAAAATATTTTTCTACTCCAAAGTTTTTGAACTATAAACTTTTTCTCAAATTTTTCTTTTGGACTCGATGAGAAAAATTGCGAGGAAAATTTTGGAGCTGGAAAAAATTCGAGAAAAAAAATGTAAAACGTAGAAATTTGAAGAAAAATTGTTATTTAAAAAATTTTTGAGATAAAATTTTGGATTTAAAAATATTTTTGAGATAAAATTTTGGATTTGAAAAAAATTTTGAGATAAAATTTTGAATTTGAAAATATTTTTGAGATAAAATTTTGGATTTGAAAATATTTTTGAGATAAAATTTTGGATTTGAAAATATTTTTGAGATAAAATTTTGGATTTGAAAATATTTTTGAGATAAAATTTTGGATTTGAAAACATTTTTGAGATGAAATTTGTGATTTGAAAACATTTTTGAGATAAAATTTTGGATTTGAAAAAATTGAAATAAGTTGGAATTGAAAAAATTTCGGAACTTGAAAAAAAAATTATAATGTTTGGACTCGAACTTTGAAGAAAATAGCCCGTAAAATTTGCCAAGATGCGTTTGGCTCCTGGAAGAGTGAAATATGATCTGCACGAATGCAAAATACAAACGAAATAATTATACAGGGTGTTCCATGAATCGTCTGTCGAATCTTTTTTTTGGATATAAGCGAGTACCTCTGAAAAAAAACTTGAGATGGCAGGGTGTCTAACAGGTCAAGCTGTCCTAATAAGTCAACCTTTTTTAAAAAGGTCATGCCGTCCCTGAAAAGTCAAGTTTTTTGAGCAATTTACCCTGATTTACTGAAAAGGTCAAGCTTTTTTCAAAAATATAGCTGTTAAAAATTACGTTTTTTTTTGAATTTAAGGTGTTTGTTAAAATATTAATTTTCTATAAATAGCTACAAACACACAAATGTATAATTGGGGAGGAGGAAGTACTGGAGTGCAAACTCAAAACGGGGGGGGGTGATCTTGGAAAAGTCATGCAAAAGGTCAAGCTAAGTCAAGCTTTTTGGTCAACAAATTTTGTTAGACACCCTGGATGAACATGTTACCGATCTTGAAAAATGAAGGAGCAAATGCTGCTTTTAAAAAAATCACGTTAAAAATTTTTTCAACCATGATAATTGATAGTATGTACTTTGAAAACCGAACAAATTTTCACTTCATGGTTTTTTGCTTAATTTTAAAATTGAAGGGGCTACTAAAAAATTTCAAAAAATAAATCAATCTAGAGAATGGATAGTACGTTGAAAACTGAAGAAATTTTGTTCCGAAGATGTTTTGCTTAATATCGAAAATAAAGGGGCTAAGGGTCAAGGGTTATTCAAAATTGAGAAAATTTGAAAATTTTTTGAAGCCCATTTATTTTGAGTACCCCGTAGCCCTTTTATTTTCAATTTTAGGCAAAAAGTCTTCGGAACAAAATTTCTTCAGTTTTCAACGTACTATCCATCCTTTGATCAGTTTATTTTTTTAGCATTTTTTTTGAACAAGTTTTTGTAACCTCTTCAATTTTTAAGTTGGACAAAAAGTCATGGAGTGAAAATTCGTTCAGTTTTCAAAGTAGGTACTATCCATACCCATGGTTGAAAAATTATTTTAAAGTGATTTTTTTAGAAGCAGTATTTATCCCTTCAATTTTTAAGATCGGCAACTCATCTCAAGTTTTTTTCAGTGGTACCTCGTTATATCTCAAAAAAAATAATGCATGGCAGGCGATTCGTGGAACACCCTGTATAAGTAATACCTAAACTTTATTGATTGAGAAAAATATAAATTTTCATCGTAGAAAACCAACGATTCGCTATTGGCTTCGAAAATGGCGGCGATGTCGGTCGTGATGACTGTAACGTTATTCATTTACTGCTATAATGCTCAAATGATATCTGATTTGGTAAGCTCTTCAAATATTCAATCGATGAAAATATGTATTCGGAGCTCAAAAATTGTTGAGAAGCTGATACTTACTTACTCTGTTCTATAGGGTCCGACAATAATGGACAACATGCTTGACATTCCTTGGTATCCGCAAAGTATCAAATTTAGAAAGACCTTCGCTATAGCATTATGTCTAAATCAAAATTTAGTCATGATTAGAGCTTGCGGAATGTTTTACGTGAACTTGAGATTTTTTCAGTCTTTCATGAGAGCTATCTATTCGGTGTTGAATGTCTTGTTTTTGGAGTTCAAGTAGATGACGTAAAGAGGTATAATTACGTACGCCTTGCCGGAAGATTGCTCTATTCAATTACTCGTTGTATTGGTAGTCTGTGTAAATTTTTGAAGGAGGGTTGAATTATTCAATTATAATTCAATTTCCAAGCATTTGAAATATACTGCTGTTAATTAGTCTTATTTTTACTTTGAAAAATAAATAAAAATGGATGAGATAACTTTCCAAGATCAAATTATGTGCTTTCGTAAAGAACACAAAAATTATTAAAATACGAAAACAGAACGAATTTAAAAAAAATTAAAAACCCAAAAGCATGGCAAAAATTGAAAAATTTAACTCATTTCTCTTGAGTAAATGAGTACGCGTGATGTTTTGATTTATAGTTTTTTGATAAAGGTAGTAGAGGAGTACCGTAGATGTTGTAATATTGAACAAATTACGAAATTTAAAAAAAAATGAGACGAAAAGTTGACAAAAATTCGATTTTTTTTTTCTTTTAGAAACAGATGGGCCAGTAATTCAGAATACCTATTTAATTTTTTTGTTGCATTAAGGTTTTAAATTACTTAAATTATTTTTTGATCTTAGGAAGAGGGAAGATGCCATGGAACGAAATTATTGAAAGATTTTGCACATGAAAAGTTCAAGTTTTTTAATCAAACGAAAAATTTTTTATTAAAAATTGTGAAAGGTTTTTGAAAAATTTCAAGTGATTTTTTAGGGGAAAATATGAGTCGGTGCACCCAATTTTTCTTCTCGTCAAGCCTAAAATGACTAATTGATTTACTGGTGAAGGGAAGAGATAGTTCTTTAAATGAATTAACAAAAAAGCTCAAATTTTGGTTTTAACCAATTTGTGAACAATTCCAAATTGAAATTGAAATAATAGCTACCTACCAAATATATTTTTTAAATTCTTTTCTTGAAATGTGATTGGGGCTTTAAAAATTGAACCAGGAAAATAAAAAATAAAACTGTAATGAAAATGCTCTTTCTGAAGTTTGAAATTTTATTTTGAAACTTGACTAAAAATAAAGATGAGAGTATGTCCTTCTAACGTTCATAAAAAAAGTAGTTTTTTTACTTACTTACTTAATTCTTAAATATATATCTGCAGTTTTACAAATTTTCAGAACGTGACCCTGGAATTTGACGTTGGTACTTAATACTCCTAAAAGTTGTGGAAGTTATCCCAACTCAAAGTAAAATTTTGAATCGAAATAAAAAAACTGCAACATACTAGAATCCCATATCACATATTACAGTTGCTAAAGCTCATTTTTCGAATTTTGGTGAATTTTTGAAGTTTCTAAAAACTACCTCATCGTCCTGAAAAATATGAAAATTTGATCTAATCAACGAAAAAAAACTTAAAGTTGATATATACCCTATTTTCGACCTCCCAAATCAATTGGAAACAGTTTCGAGCCGTTTTAAAGTCTCTGGAAAATTTTTGAATTTTTCAGAACTGGAGATCCCCCCCACAAAATGGTTCATTTGAACTTAAGCATCAATAATCGCGGATTTCTCATATTGGTGACCTATTTGATCGATTAAAACACAATTTTCTGAAATTCATAACTTCGAGTTAAAATCCATATTTTTCCCAGGAGAATTTTCTGCCAAAAATGTGAATTATAACTCGAAGTTAGAATTTCGGAAAAATATGCTTTAATCGATTAAATAGATCTTTTTGGGTCATCGAGAGACAACGCCAACACCGCACTCAAAACATCCGTAAAGGATGGAGGGGGATGCAGTGTTACCAGTTTCATGAAAACTTGATTTATATTCAAATTTTTGCCCTTCAAATTTTTGACTAACAAGGGAGGTGTCTCAACTCAAAGTAAAATTTTGAGCCCAAATAAAAAAAATCGAAAGTACATCATAAGAGGATCCCGTATCCAAAATTTCAGGTCCTGAAGTTCATTTCTTGATTTTTGGTGAATTTTTGAAATTTCAAAATTACCTCCGCCCTTCAAAATATGAAAATTTGATCTGATCAACGAAAAAATCGGAAATTTGGTATAACCCTATTTTCGACCTCCTGAATCGACTGGGAGCGGTTTCGAGACGTTTCAAAGCCTCCAGAAAATTTTGGAATTTTCCAGCGCTGGAGAAAAGGCCATAAAAATGGCACATATGGACTTCAGCACCTATAATCGCGGATTATCCATATTGGTGACATGGTGACCTATTTGATCGATTAAAACACAATTTTCCAAAATTCGTAACTTAGAGTTCAAATTCGCAATTTTTGGGCAAGAAATTTTCCTGGAAGAAATTTTAAAATTTTCTGTTTGCTCCGAAACGTCTAGAAACTGCTTCCATTCGATTCGGGAGATCGAAAATAAGGTATATTCCAAGTTTAAACTTTTTTCCTCAATGTATGCGCATTAGGCGAATTTTTAAATTTTTTCCAGGAAAATTTTTTACCCAAAAATGCGAATTTGAACTGAAAGATACGAATTTTGGAAAATTGTGTTTCAATCGATCGAATAGGTCACCAATGCGGATAATCCGCGATTATAGGTGCTGAAGTGCATATGAGCCATTTTTATGGGCTTTTATCCAGTGCTGGGAAATTCCAAAATTTTCTGGTGGCTCTGAAACGTCTCGAAACCGCTTCCATTCGATTCGGGAGATCGAAAATAGGGTATATACCAAATTTCAGTTTTTTTCGTTGATCAGATCAAATTTTCAGATTTTAAAGGGCGGAGGTAATTTTGAAATTTCAAAAATTCGCCAAAAATGTAGAAAAGAACTTCAGCCCTTTAAATTTTGGATATGGGGTGCTGTTATGATGTACTTTCGATGTTTTTTTTGTTTGGGCTCAAATTTTACTTTGAGTTGGGATACCTCTCCTGTAAGCGAAATCTGCATTCAATGATTTTTATCCTAATCCAAAACTCAGTCATGTGCAACTTTTAGTTTTTAAATATTTCAATTTTTAAAATTTTCAAAATTTTGGATTTAAAATTTTTTAAAAATGAAAAAATTGAAAATTTTTGAATAATTTTTGTAAATAATGAGGGATGAGTTCATATTTTTTGAAAAAAACGGAGCGTCAGTTCTATTCATTAAATGTTATTATCTAATTTGATAATCGAGTTTTTGTCATTTGCCTATTTTTTGATTTTTTTTTTTCAATGAGGCAGATTTTCCTACTGCATATTTTCTTTGTAATTTTTTTTAGTAGGTATCCTGGTATAGGTAGGTTCTGAAATATCAGATTTTATATTTTCATTATTTGTGAATCATAATTACCTATGGCAGAAAAACGAAAAATCATAATTTGATATGCGAATTTATGAAATTATTATCTTCCATTTAATTTCAATATACAAGTTTACGTTTGATTATTTCCTGTATTCTCTTTCAAAAAAGTTATGGAAATAATTATTTTAAATTATGGTTATCTACTAGATACTCGTTGGGTACTAATTTATAAAATTCGAATAATCAAGATAGGTACCTACAGTACCTACAGTGCCTACTTGGGTAGCTAGGGTAGGTCGAATTGTCTAGCATCAACAAAAACATCAACTGATTCAATATTTTTTATCTATAAATATGCGAATTAAATTTCAATTTTTAAATTTAATTTTATCGAATTTCCTCGTTTTGATTATATTTCTGATTAATTAGTCGATATAACTTAAACAAAAATAACTAGGTACATTACGAAATTATGTGCCTAGCTTCATTACCCAACCAATTACGTAATTTTACCTTTTCTAACAAAATACAAGAACCACTGACGAGCAAAATCCTGATACGAAGATCTCCTATAAGCCTTCTCCAAAGCACTATTCTCAACCAGCGGATTTTCCATTATACTCGCCAGATCAACTGGATCGTCAGAGTAAGCCATTATTACAGGAGTGAGAACAGTGAATCCCAACATTGCAAATCCGTATTTATCATCAATATCTTTTTTCAAATCCTCCATCCGATAAATCGGACAATTGAAGTATTTCAACGTATTATTCAAAGTCTCCAAATATATTTCCAGCAACAAATCGAAATACTTTTCGAATACCTGAAACTTCATACTGGTGGTGGCGAAGTGAAGAATATCGAAAGCTGGACTTGCCCAACGACACAGTTGAAAATCTATCAGTCTGACTTGTTCTACAGAACCGTATTTGTCATACTTGAACATTATATTATTGGACCAAAGATCACCGTGGTTTAATACTTTGAAACTTCCATCACCTCCTTTGACTTCCGAAGCGATTATTTTCAACATATTTGTCCTAAATTGGTATAACTTCTTGCTATATTTCTGGATCAATGTTGGATCGAATGTTCTCAAAAAGCAATCGTAAGCTTTGGCAAATACCGGTATCAAATGGCTGTACGTGGGATCATTCGATAAGAAGAATGTATTTTTGTGAAAAATTTCCGGTAATTTGGATGTCTTCTGGAGCTTCACAGAGTTTGCATGTAGCTTAGCTAAGCTCTTGAAAACGAGCTGACATTGCTGGAAATCCAGTTTCTCTATTCGATCTGCTAATTTGAACCCGGAACTGGTTAAATCTTCGATTATCAAGGAGAAATTTTCGTCCGCGTAGTAGAATTTTGGAGCGAATATCGAATCGTTTGTTTTCTGAATTTCTGGAATTATTTTTGTGTACATGATGAATTCGCGTTGTTCTATGCCATATTTCGTGTTGTATTTGTGTAGGGCCGAAGTGTGAGGTATTTTGAGGAAATATGATTTTTCTACCTGGATCTGATCTGTTTCGTATTTTACAAAGATACGTTGGATATCGCTGCAGAAATTGGTGCCGATGGTTTCGTCCTTTTCGGTGCTCCATTTCAGCAGAGTGATGCGATTGGTTGGCTCGTCTGATTTCAAGATGTTCAAAATGATCTCATCGGTCAAGTTGATCATTTTTGAGATCAAGAGAGAAAAAAAAGGTGGATTTTTATGAAAAAAAAATTTTCACCGAATCGTTCACCGCGAATGAAATAGAATGATTTGTAGCACTGGCGATTCGAATGCATATCTAGTTTGTGTAATTTTCACCGTAACTTGCTCTCTTATCATTTTTATCATTTTATGATTGAATTTTGTGCTATCTTTAAATGGTATTTTTTCGCCTCATTTGAGAAATGAAAGATGAACTTTTGCGTTCCTATTTTGGGCTTTTTCTGCGCCAAATTGACCCTTCGTGTTTTATGTGGTGATGGTGATGATGTCGTGAGTGCTTGTTACAATGGTTTTTTTGATTACTGTAACATGTGCATAAGCTGTGTATAGGTATTTAAAAAAAAAATCCATCGCTGTGTATACCTACTTGAGTTCAAAACGTTGTTTTTATGTTTTAAACCATTTTGAAGAGCTGATACGAAAATTGAATGTTCTAAATTTAGTATACTATCTCCAATACTTACTTTCGTTTTAGGTAGTGAGAGCTCACAATCAGTTTCAAGTGAAGCATGTATTGAGAACACTTGTTAACCAACGTGACTTATAATTTGGAGGCACATGGGAAATTCAGTGACAATTCATTTATTAATTTAAAAACCTATGAAAATAAAAATTGTAGATTTTCAAAATTACACATTTTTAAAAAACTTGATTAAGTAGGCGCAGATTTGTTTGAAAAATGCTGTTTGCGGGTTTTTCTGTTTTTTTTCCTAGTTGCTTGGAAATTCGATTTCTTGAAAACAGATCGACCAATTTTGATGAAATTTTTAGGAGAAGCATTGAAACTGACAAGGGAAGTATTAAAATTCAAAGTAAAATTTTGAGCCCAAACAAAAAAAAATCGAAAGTACCTCAAAACAAGGATCCAGTATCCAAAATTTCAGGTGCTAAAGTTTATTTCTCGATTTTTGGCGAATTTTTGAAATTTCAAAATTACCTCCGCCCTGCGAAGTATATGAAAATTTTATCTAATCAACGAAAAAACCTGAAATTTGGTATATAACCTATTTTCGACCTCCCAAATCGATTGGAAGCGGGTTCGAGACGTTTCGGAGCCACCAGAAAATTTTGTAATTTTCCAGCGCTGGAGAAAAGCCCATAAAAATAGCCCATATGCACTTCAGCACCTATAATCGCGGATTATCCATATTGGTGACCTATTTGATCGATTAAAATACAGTTTTCCAAAATTCGTATCTTTGAGTTCAAATTCGCATTTTTGGGCAAAAAATTTTCCTGGAAAAAATTTAAAAATTCGGCTAATGCGCATACATCGAAATAAAAAAGTGAAACTTGGTAGATACCCTATTTTCAACCTCCCGAATCGAATGGAAGCGGTCTTGAGACGTTTCGGAGCCATCAGAAAATTTTGAAATTTTCCAGCGCTGGAGAAAAGCTCATAAAAATGGCCCATATGCACTTCAGCACCTATAATCGCGGATTATCCATATTGGTGACCTATTTGATCGATTAAAATGCAGTTTTCCAAAATTCGTATCTTTGAGTTCAAATTTGCATTTTTGGGCAAAAAATTTTCCTGGAAAAAATTTAAAAATTCGGCTAATGCGCATACATTGAGATAAAAAAGTGAAACTTGGTAGATACCCTATTTTCAACCTCCCGAATCGAATGGAAGCGGTCTTGAGACGTTTCGGAGCCATCAGAAAATTTTGAAATTTTCCAACGCTGGAGAAAAGTTCATAAAAATGACCCATATGCACTTCAGCACCTATAATCGCGGATTATCCATATTGGTGACCTATTTGATCGATTAAAACACATTTTTCCTTAATTCGTAACTCTGAGCTCAAATTCGCATTTTTGGGCAAGAAATTTTCCTGGAAAAAATTTAAAAAGTACCCTATCAAACCTATATTCAACCACATTACTAAACTTCACACCCTTAAAATAATTGCAGTTGAAAATATTCATGATATGGCTATTGGCTATTTATTTTTTTATGTGCTGGAAAATTACAAAATCTTCTAATAGCTCCGAAACGTCTCGAAACCACTCTCCATCGATTCGGGAGGTCGAAAATAGGGTACCTATCTACCAAGTTTCAGCTTTTTACCCAGTTACATGTGCAAGGAGGATATTTTGGAATTTTTTCCAGAAAAATATCCTGCCCAAAAATGCGAATTTGAACTCAAAGTTACAAATTTTGGAAAATTGTGTTTTAATCGATCTAATAGGTCACCAATATGGATAATGCGCGATTATAGGTGCTGAAGTGCATGTGGGCCATTTTTATGAGCTTTTCTCCAGCGCTGGAAAATTTCAAAATTTTCTGATGGCTCCGAAACGTCTCAAGACCGCTTCCATTCGATTCGGGAGGTTGAAAATAGGGTATCTACCAAATTTCAGGTTTTTTCGTTGATTAGATCAAATTTTTATATTTCGCAAGGCGGAGGTAATTTTGAAATTTCAAAAATTCGCCATGGTTCTATGGAAACTGGTTGCTCATAAATTTTTAATTTTCAAAAAAATATGTCCGAAGAGAGTAATTTTCATGTTGAACCTGCTGCTTCCTTGAATTTTCAGAAATTTTAAGCAATCTTAGATTTTGAATCTTTCACTTGGTTGTGATCGAATTATCACTGTAGAACCTTCACCTTATTTTTTTTATACCTCCCATGAAAATTTCATCGAAATCGATCTATGGTTTTTATGCAATCAATTTTCAATACAAAAACGGGGAAATATGCTAAAAAATTGTGAGCCTAGTTTTCCAGATATTGAGGCTTAAAGTTGATTAATAAGAATTTTTTTAAACGTTCAAATCCCTGTGTCGATTTTAATCAGTCGATCAGTTTTCAAGAAATTGAATTTTATAGTGTGTACTATGTACGTATTTACTTGCAAAACAAAATACAAAACGTTGTATTAATAACACAGGTCGACATGGAAAATGCTGTTTGAGGTTTGATGAGTGATTTTCATTGTTTTTCGCGCTGATCACGAGAAAAATAGTGAAAAAATTCCATCACCCAAGGATTGGAAGATTTTTCGTTGAAAATTTGTTTTACACTTTTTGATGTAATTTTTGACCCTCAAAGTCGATTTTCTGGGGAAAGAAATAGTCCTACGAAAAAAATGAATAGAACATAAATTGTAGAGCGTCAAACTTCCTACCAGAAGGATCCAATTGGGTTTTTCTTAGGAGGCTTGGTTTATGAGATATTTTCAATTTTTTTAAAAAGTTGAACTTTGAACTTGAGCTAAAATATCTCGAAAGCTGAGCCTCCTAAGAAATAATTAATTGGACTTTACAGATAGGAAATTTGACGCTCTACAATTTATGTTCTATTCATATTTTTCGTAGAACCCTTCCTTTTCTCAGAAAATCGACTTGAAGTGTCAAAAGTTATCAAAAAAGTAGAAAAACCGTTCAACGAAAAATTCATATTGTGAGAAATCCTTGGGTGATGGAATTTTTTCACTTCTTTTTTCGTAATCAGTGCGAAAAATACTATTAAAATCACCCATCAAACCTCAAACAGCATTTCAAAAGTTTAAAAATGTCAACCTGTGTAATGAGTCCATTGTTCAATTATTGTTCGAAAATTGAATTATTAGGTATATCTTTGCTACCAAATTGGAAGCAACTCTCTCATTCATAACAAAGAAATTCAAATTGGTGACCTATTTGATCAATTAAAGCACAATTTTCCGAAATTCGTAACTTTGAGTTCAAATTCGCATATTTTTTCAGGCAGCAATTTTTTCTGGAAAAAATTTAAAAATACGCCCTCTACGCACGCATCGGGGTAACAAGCTGAAACTCGATAGATATCCTATTTTCGACCTGCCGAATCGATTGGAAGCGGTTTCGAAACGTTTCAGAGTCACCAGAAAATTTTTAAATTTTTCAGTTACTTTCCAGGAAAATTGTCAGTCGAAAAATATGGATTTGAAATTGAAGTTCCGAATTTCGGAAAATTGTGCTTTAATCGATCAAATAGGTCACAATTTGGATTTCCCATTGATTATTCAAAGAATTTCACAGATTTTTCAGTAAATTTCATAAATCACTGAGTTTTTAGTGAATTTTCACGGATTTCCAGTGATTTTCTTCCACTGATTTATTACTGTGCTGCAATTCTGACTGTTTTCAGTGTTTTTTGATAAATTTTACTGATTCAAAAATAAGAGAGTACTCCTTGGTATTTGGAACGTTTTTGACTCCCTTCCCCCATTTTTTTGATTTTTCGTCACTCCATCGTCTATATTAGTTTATGATACTTTAAAGAAAATCTAAAAGCAATATAATTTGCGATTAAAAAAACGTTTATTAAATTATCAAGTATCAATAATCAACATAAAAAAATAGGTATAAATGTAAGTTTCCTGAGAAATACAGAGATAGAAAATTACCATATTACAGCCTTTGACTTGAGTACTAAAATAGTGTAAATAATAGAATTTTCAGTACAGATTTCAAGCTCAAAACTTCTTGTAATTATATTTTCGCCTTCCTTTCTCTCGTCAATT
Organism: Pseudococcus viburni; assembly: GCA_033439095.1. NCBI lineage: Eukaryota > Metazoa > Arthropoda > Insecta > Hemiptera > Pseudococcidae > Pseudococcus > Pseudococcus viburni. The sequence goes on from JAVBJF010000341.1 coordinate 336,461, forward strand.
CATACTTTGAATTCAAATTTACTTATCCATTATGACTAGATCATTTCAATGATATAAATGCATAAAATATCGAGGACGAAGTGCAGTTAATTTAGCTATCCGCCATTTAAAAACACCCAAAACAGAGTAACGTAATCATTAAACGTAAATTTAAATTTTATTGGAGGATCTCTCGGTCGATGATGATGATACATCTCTGGAGATTCGTTCCAATATTGCGAGCTTTTCTTTCCACAAGTTGCGCACGTAGTTGGCGATATCAATGGTACGTTGAATAAAAACGACTTGTTGTATATTTGGGTGGCAATTTGATAACTAATAAATAATCGGACCGCCTTTTTATCATCAAAAGAACCTGGTCGTGTGGATATTTGAATATGGTCTAGTTGGTAATCGATGATTTTTACATTCGTGGTGTCTTCGCCGAATCGTTTGAGTAATTCGAAACATATGTTTTCGTTTACGGAATCTCCCTGTGTAGGGAAAAGTTAATTATTTCAAAAATATCGATTATGATTATAGCGAAAATTAAATAAAAACTTACTCGTATCGACTGGTTCAACGTCACGATGTAGTAAATCGATAAAATTATGAGATAAAATTTAAAAGACATTTTAACAATTAATGAACAAGAGCTGTTCGAGGTGAAAAAGTGGAAAAAATTATGACTTGGAGAAATAAAAAAAGTATCACAGAAACAGCACAGCTCCGCAAATAAACCGGCTTCGAAACAATACTGCTGATTACAATTGTAGTACAGAAGAAAGAGCCTCTAATTTAAACCTCGTGTTATCGCCCTTCTCTCAATTCACGTGTTTTATGGATGAGTAGTACCGCGAAATAATAAATGCGAAAATATTTCCTCGTGGGAGGTAATAAAAAAGTGTACCAGGAGTTTACTCATCTTTCGACCTGTATTGGCGATTTCTTTCGTCGATAGCACAATATGATGAAATAATCTGTACAGAGTGAGGCCAATAACTACATACTACATACTTCCTATTGTAACGGATGATTGCGTAATAATTGAAATACTTCCAACTTCCAAAGTTTGTTCAGAGAAAGATAAACACGATTGATCAATTCGCGGAATCGCCTGGTTTCCGAATATCCAATGTGCCAATAAATGTTTGTTTGTATAAATGGATTGGCGAATAGGTAAATTACCTACTTGAAATACCATACGTCGTAATTTTCAGCTTGTACATAAAAAAAAACGTACTCACTTCGCAGAATACGAATTAGATTTCTAGTCCCTGCGGTTAGCTCGGGCATTCTGCACTTTTTGAACTCGGGTTGAAATGTGGTTTATTTTAGTATGACCCAAAAGAAAATATTCGAGAAGTGGAGACGTCAAAAATTTCCCTTAGGAGTGGAGGGAGGGGGAGTTTTAGGGGTATTTTTACCCCTATTTTTTCACATGACGGGGTTGGGGTGAATTTGGTGTCATTTTCATATAATTCGACCCTCCTGAACTCGAATCTGCGATTAGTTTTCCGATCTGAAGCGTACAATCGTATGATTTGTGTCGCGAGAAGAGGCCAATATTGAGGGAAAAGAGGTAAAATTGCGATTTTTTTCATCTTGAGACGAGTGGTGTGGTTCAAGTAAGGTTTGAAACCAGTTTTTTATATATTTCGAACCTTCTGAATTCGAATTTGTTATTGGTATCCCCATAGGAAGTGAAATAGCTTCTTGATCGTCGCATTTTGGCCGTGAAAAACAGTCAATTTTCGCTAAAATCGACTCGAATTCGCAATTTCCCATTTTCTCAGCCCAATACCAATACCTCGAACCAATCCTGGTATGAAACCATTTTTAGACGTAATTTGAACCTCCTAAACACGAATTTATGATTAGTTTCCCGATTGGAAGTAGAGAATTCTCTCAGTCGTGAAATTAGTGTAGCGTAAAACGCCCAATTTTCGCCAAAACTGACATGAAATTGCGAGTTTCAATTTTTCCAAAACTACACGTCCTCCCAATTGTGGTATAAAATCATTTTTTTGCCCAATTCGAAATTTTTGGACCCAGAGAAAGCACCAACAAAATTTTTAGCTTCTTGAGACTCCAAGGGGCTGAGCCGTGGCTTCTCAAAGTAGGGTCTTCTTTAAAAAAAATTGATTCAGCCCTTTCAAATCGCATGGAGCTAAAAAAATGTTTGGAACATTCTCAACTAGTCACTAGTCAGTTACAACTTTGTTTAGTTTTAACGAAAGTGGAGCTTTCGAAAATTGACTGTTTTTCACTGCCAAAATGCGACGATCAAGAAGCTAAATATAAAAGAACCCCATCCAAAATTCCAGATCCTGAAGTGCATTTTTCGAATTTTGGCAAGTTTTTGAAATTTCAAAATTAGGTACTTCATTTCCCTGCAAAATATGAACATTTGATCTAATCAACGAAAAAAGCTGAAATTTGTTATTATACCCTATTTTCGACCTCTCGAATTGAATGCAAACAGTTTCAAGACGTTTCGGAGCCTCCGGAAAATTTTGAAATTTTCCAGCCTTGAAGAAAAGCCATAAAAGTGGTCCGTATGAACTTCTAGCACCTATAACCGCGGATGACCAATATTTGTGACCGATTTGATCAATTAAAGCAGAATTTTCCAAAATTCGCTATTGTAAATTCAAATCCATATTTTTTAGTTGACAATTTTCTTGGAAAAAATTTATTTTCCACCAAAAGAGGCTCCGAAATGTTTTGAAACCACTTCCAATCGATTCGGGAGGTCGAAAATAGGGTATATACCAAATTTTATCTTTTTTTCATTGATTAGATCAAATTTTCATATTTTGTAGGGCGATGAGGTATTTTTTAAATTTCAAAAATTCGCCAAAATTCGAGAAATGAACTTCAGTACCTGGAATTTTGGATATAGGGTACTTTTATATTTATGTTTGGGCTCAAAATTTTACTAAATTTTATAAGAAATGTTCAGAATAAAAAAAAAAATCAACTTTTAATAAAATTACGCATTTATAAATGACGTAAAAATCTGGCAATTTCTTTCAAAAAGTTTTGTGTTAATTTAAGACAATCAAAATTATTTCGAAATAGATACCTAATTTATGGCAGGTAAAAATTTATTAAATAATAATGGCTCTGTATTGAAAATTTAAAAAAAAATCGAATAAATAATACGCATTTTTAAGATACCTACCAAATTGTTTAAAATATTGAGGTAATTTTGAAATTTCAAAAATTCGCCAGAATTCGAGAAATGAACTTCAGCACCTAAAATTTTGAACATAGAGTTTTCGCATGATCTACCTACTTTCGATTTTTTTTTTGGGGGGGGGGGGGCTCAAAATTTTACTTGGAGTTGAAATACCTTATTCCTTGTAAGCGCGGAAAATTTGATTTGCCAACATATTTATCTCAGTTTGAAAATGTTAATGTTGGAATTTTTATTGTACATATTTCCATTGCTCAATTTTATTCGAGGTTGATTTTTTATACTCCCTGCTAAAATTTTGAACTCAGATGAATTTTGAACCAAGAGACTTTCTATTTCAGCTATGAATTTTTTCGAATTCCAACTTTCAATTTGTTTGTACCTATACGGTCAGAAAAATGAAGGGCAGGAGGATGTGAGTGATTTTACTGCACTTTTAAGTTTGTATAATTTTTCGATAATGTCTAATTCGAATATCAATTCGAGTTTTAATGATTTCTTCCCTCGTTGTTCCTTTTTTTTTTCACTGTAGATATAATTTTTTAGAGTCCATTTCAAAACAAATTAGAAATTTCTATCATCGTTTTGCGTTACTTGTTTCAGATGAATTTTGACTTTCTATCACGAATATTGGAACCGAAGATTTTCGAAGTAGGTAAGTCGAGTTTGCTTTATGTTATGACTTATGATATGACTCATTGATGATAAATATGATTTGAAAGCATCTTAATTCTATTTACATTGATTACTGCGCCGGTTATTTTTATAGATACTGGTCGAAAATAATTGAACCCCCCTCTTCCTCCCCTCCAAAAAGCCTATGGCATCTGCCTATACCGCCTACATTTTATTATTTTACATCAATTTCAATTTTTTTTAAAATACCTTTCAACCTGCACTGAAAAAAATGAGAAATGAAAAATAAATAAAAAGTGTTGGAAAAATGATAAATTTTATCCAAGAAATGATAAATTTTATCCAAAAAATGATAAATTTTCTCCAAAAAATGATAAATTTTATCCAAAAAATGATAAATTTTCTCCAAAAAAAATAATAACGGGGCACCATTCATAAAATTGACAAAATTTATTCTGAAAAAATAATATTTATCGCAAATTTTGGTAAAATTTATTGCATCGAAATAAATTTTATCAAATTTCGCGATAAATATTATTTTTTCAGAATAAATTTTATCAATTTTATGAATGGTGCCCCGTTATTATTTTTTTTGGAGAAAATTTATCATTTTTTGGAGAATATTTATTGTTGTGTGGTTAACATTCATTTTGTAAATGAAATCCCTTAGAAATTATACGTATATGTTCATATTCAGGTGCTTGTAAAAGGAAATCCTACCCAAACTGGGTATCGTAAAGTTACATACATGTAATTTCACCTTTGATAATATTTTTCCTCATTGCCAATAATATAATGCAAAATATGAAATGTAAAACTCGTGTTTACAAAATTATACCATTTTATTTTGAGATCATATCACAAAACGATTACAAAAAAAAATTTAAAAGCTATAAAAATAGTTTATAAATGTAACGACTAAAAAGGTACTCATTTGTAAAAAAAAATTGTCGACTATCACAGATTCGAAAAATACTGAAAGCATGAATTTGTTCTCAACATCCATCTTCAATCAATCGTCAAAGACACCTGTAAGCAAAAAAAATGCCTCGATAAATACCCAAATAAAAATAAATCGAACCAATCCCATCCGAATTTTATCTTACCTCTTTTTACGAAAAACATGAACCATTTGGACGCCGCATCGACGTAATTTTCACTGCTATAAGCTGTCACCATACTATCAGCTGATAAAGGTTCCTGGAACGAGAAACCGTCCATTTGAAACGGCATTTGAGGGTTGCTGAGTAAAGGCAAAACGATACCACAGATCCACATAAACGTCTCGTACTGTTTACGAATATCGTTGTTGATATCCTCCAAAGTATACAAATCGATTTGGTATTTTTCGAAAATCTCGTTCATAGCGTTCGAATAAACCTCCAGCAAGGTGTCGAAATGTTGCTCGACGTCTTCGAATTTCATGCTGCCGACAGCCAAGTAGAAAATATCGATCAGAGGAGGGTTCCATTTGGCAGTGATGAAACTACGAAATATCACTTGTTCGGCCACCTCGTCTTCGTTGAATTTGTATAATAATTCTGTTGCCATAAAATTTCCATGAGCGAGGACGTGCAAACTACCTTTCATGCCTTCGTTGACCTTGTCGGCGATGTTTTCCTTCATCGATTCCAATTTATCGGCGTATTTTTCCTTTATTTCGGAATTTAGATTTTCCATGAAATAATTCATACCTTGATCGAAGTAAGCTCGAGCTTTACTGGTGTCTTCGTCGATATCTTTTTCTTCGTATTCGTTCTCCGGTTCGGTGATTTCCTTAATTAGGTTTGGAATCAAGCCACGTTTATCCAAAACGACGGATAAAGCGTGAAACCTAGCTAGAGTTCGCAGAACCAATTTACACGTCGGGTAATCCAACTGCTTCGATAAATCGCCTAATTCGTATCCGAAGGTGTAAATGTCCTCGAGAATTAGCGTATTTATGTATTTCGTATCATCTCCAGCGATGAATTTTGCGCCAAAGGGCTGACCTTCGAGTTTTAGCATTTCTGGTAACACTTGCGAATAAATGAGGTATTCTTTCTCGTAGACGCCGTATTTGTACATGAAGTTGTACAGTAGCGAAGATATGGGCGATTTTAAGAGAAATGTCGTGTTGTATGGCTGGGAATTTGTCTCGTAATCGATGAATAGTCGAAATACTTCTTGGTACCGTGATTGACCGGTGCTCAGGGTTGATTTGGCGTCCAAATCGTAACGTATGATTTTCACGTCGGTGACGTCCAATCCTGCGTGTTGCAGGATTTCGATGCAGACTTCGTTGGATAAAGGGAATAGCTGAAAAAAAGATCGGAAAAATGGGTTAGTTCGAACGATTTTGAGAGAGAATTTTACTCAAAAAAATTGAGAATTTTGTTTGAACGATTTTGAGAGAGGGTTTTATTCAAAAAAATTGAAAATTTTGTTTGAACGATTTTGAGAGAGGGTTTTATTCAAAAAAAATTGAAAATTCTGTTGAACGAATTTGAGAGTTTGAGAGACGATTTTACTCAAAAAAATTGAAAATTCTGTTGAACAAATTTGAGAGTTTGAGAGAGGATTTTACTCAAAAAAATTGAAAATTTTGTTTGAACGATTTTGAGAGAGGATTTTACTCAAAAAAATTGAAAATTTTGTTGAACGATTATGAGAGAGGATTTTATTTAAAAAAATTGAAAATTTTGTTGAACATGAGCTGGTAAGGAATATTCCTACCAAGATTGCACCATTGTGGGCGAGGTAGATAGGTTGATTCGGGTAGGTACGTGTAGCTTAGGCGAAACGTACGCACCGGCTACCTATCTACGCGATAACTCGCTAGGCTGAATAGATAATGCTCATCTAGTAATTACAGTACAGCGGTTCGTACATAGGCTATCGTTACGTACGTAACGGTGCGTTATCGTAAAGATAACGCCAGGTAGAATAGCGGCTCGATAGTGCACAACTTCGAGAACATTCGGTAGCTATCTACCTGAGCATTATGTCACATCTCGCTACTGTGATTGGCCCATTGGCTGCTAGAGGACATTATTTATCAGCCAATCAGGTGTGCTAGATTCCTAAAGCCAGGTAGCTCGCGAGTATAAATAGCGGAGCAACACAGCGCGAGCTTCAATACGTTTTTAATCTTGTTACTAGTCGCACCTTTGTGTGTTAAATGTTATGACTTTTATTAATCGTGCATTCGTGCATTAAAACGTATTCTTTTTGCTCTACGTATGTTAAGGAGTTACTGTGCGTCAATATTATTCGAATACAGTTATCCCACAGTTATTCGCGTATTTATTCGTACATCTCGATACGTAGTGTATGAGCTGATTGATTCAGATCTCCTGGCAGTCCTATCTTGAAGAGATAGGTAGACCTATAACTCGTGCCTACTTGACCCCCACGAGTCGATAGGTTGGAGCAGAGTTATCCAGCACTCAACTCTCCAGTTGGGTGCAGAAATAATACAACTCCATCAAGGAGAAAATTATCACACCAGTTCAAACAATTTTGAGAGCTTGAAAGAGGATTTTATTCAAAAAAATTGAAAATTTTGTTGAACCAATTTGAGAGTTTGAGAGAGGATTTTACTCAAAAAATTGAAAATTTTGTTTGAACGATTTTGAGAGTGAATTTTATTCAAAAAAAATTGAAAATTCAGTTGAACGATTTCAAAACAACGTTATCGAGTAGCATTACACAGGGCGACACGAATTTTGTTTTTGGGTTCTCATTGCCAAATTTGGGTTGCTTTTATGTAACTAATAAAGGAAAAAAAAAATTTTGACCAAAGTTTGCTTTGGGGGTGGGGGGGGGCAAAACCTGATTTTTCGAGGTCAATAAGCCTGAGCAGGACTAATCTTGTAGGAAATTCACGGCGAATCGAATGCCGCAAACCGCGGACCTCTATCTCTTTTTGAAAAAACGTTACAGCTCATTCTTTACAAAATTTTGTGAAAAAATCACATTTTTGTGCCTTTTTCGCGAAAAAGTGAAATTTGAGAGAAAACTAAGGGTTTTAAGGCCATTATGACCATCGATGATGTACCACGACCCAATACCAATTTCACCCCCCCCCCCCCCCCCCAACAATTCTTTCCCGCTGTTTCTTTAGGGTCTTCTTCTACTGTAAAAATTGTTCGCTACTTTTTTGTTTTACATCAATTTTTTGCAATTCTTTTCTGAAAAAAAAAGTTTTCCTGTGTAAATTCATTACCTTGAGAGTTACGAGTCAGAAAACTGCTAAGGATGGTTGGGGTTCTTCCAGGAGTCAGATGTGTCTATTACGTTTTCGAGTAGTGAATTTTCGTGGTATGTCATTAAGGTTAGTTAGTGGACCACCTTCAACAATTTTTATGCAATAAAACCTTTGCCAGCCAAAAATTGATTCGTTACTTTCTTTTTTGAAAGTTGTCTGTAATACTGTTCCCTGTTATTCGAAAATATTTTGAAAACTATGCCTCCCAGAAAAATCATCCAGGGCCTATTCGATAGGAAATTTAATTCTCTACAACTTTCTCCGTGGTCATAATGGCCTTAAAACCCTTAGTTTTCTCTCAAATTTCACTTTTTCGCGAAAAAGGCACAAAAAATGTGATTTTTTCACAGAATTTCGTAAATAATGAGCTGTAACTTTTTTTCAATAAGAGATAGAGGTCCGCGGTTCGTGGCATTCAATTTGCCTTGAAATTTCCTACAACTCTCACCATGGTCATTATGGCCTTAAAACCCTTACTTTTCTCTCAAATTTCACTTCTTTGCGAAAAAAAACAAAAAAATGCGATTTTTTCACAAAATTTTGGAAAGAATGATCTGTAACTTTTTTAAAAAAAGAGACGGGGTTTGCGGCATTGGATTCGCCGTAAAATTTCCTACAAGATTAGTCAAAAAAAAAATTTCAATTTTTTTTGTAATGCTCAGGCTTATTGACCTCGAAAAATCAGTTTTTTGCCCCCCCCCCCCTCCCAAGCAAACTTTGGAAGCCAGGATTGAGCAAGGTGATGTATTTTGATGTCTAGAAACAGAATTTCGGCATGAGAACCCAGACACAGAGCAAAAAAAAATTTTTGTCGCCCTGTGTTACTGTTATCAATGAGAATAACGTTGTTTTGAAAATCGAAATTACAATTTCGTCGTTATCACTGCTATTGAATTGATCGAATTTTACGTCGTGATACGAACGAAAATTGTTCATTAATTAAAATTAATTTACTTCTTAGCGATAATTTAACGTGGAAATAATCGAATATGGAACCTGATTAACTCACCTGCATTGTTTGGCTTAGATCTATCTTGTAATTAACTAATAAAACGAGGATAAAAAATAATTTAGACATTAGAGGAACTCGATTTCGCGACAAAAAAGTCACTAAAATTAAAATTAATTGTAATAATAATTTTTTTTATAAAAAATAACACAAATTAACAATTAAGACTAGAAATTGACTACACTTGTTGCGAACTACACCGTAATTATTGCTCGAACTGATATTTAAAGAGAAATGTATTCCGACTTGCACAACAACGCGTCAAGAGCAAAACGCCGGAGATTTGTTCCCAGAAAGAAAAAAGTGTACTTTAGTAAACAAGCACAATGTATTCTCGAGTAATGTGGTGTCTGTTTAATTGTAGTTGTAGGCGCTCATATGACGGGGATTCCAATTTCCGCGAATGGTTTGTAGATTAAACAGTATGATGTAATTTAGCGTTCGAATGGAATGAATTGTACTTGTAGTGCGGGTATACGGGTAGGATTGGCGAAAACTAGTTTCTAATTATTTTTGCTAAAAATGGGATTTCGACGATGTAATTCCAAATTTTTTCGATTTTTTCTCCATTTCTAAACTTTTAAAAATTTTACCTAATTTTAAAATTAAATTATCTAAAATCATTCTCAAATTTTTGATACGAAAAATTTTGAACAATTGAAATTTTTGCAAATATTTTTTTAATTCTTCTGACGCTAAACTTCAATATTATCATGTCCATTAAAAAAAAATCACGTTTTAATTTTTTTGTTGTGAAATTTTTATTTTACGAATTTGTTTGATTTGTTGAATTTATTTTTTCAAATTTTTCTTGTTTTTTTTTGAAAAATTATAACTTTTTCATGTTTTTTTTTTTTGGTGCTAATCAAAACGTATTGAAAACGATTGAGTTTCTCAAGGACTCCCAGTGCTTTATGGGCTCCTAAGAGGTCTTCGAACGGTTTTCCGGAAAATTCAGGTCCGTTACAACAGGCATCATAGCGTGGTTACTTTTTAGTAACTTGGTTACTTTTTTCGAGACAAGTTACAGTGTTTATCGGTTATAAGAACCTTGGAAGGAACTAGAGATTTCGTCACTATAACCGATATGTTGTTATAACCGATATTGCTTTTTTTGATCGATATTTTTATTATTGGGGGGGGGGGGGTATGAATTACGAAATAGTTCCATCCCAACAAACGAATTCTTGGGAGAAAAAAATGAGTTAATTAATCCCAAAATGAAGGGTCAAATGAAGAGGAGCAACTGTAGGCTTCAACCCCTGATAATTAAATACTCTGTTGTACACAAAGAGGAGAAAACGGATACAGATATCAAGGCATGTTTTCAAGGACCAAAGAGGCAAAAGCCTCTATACCTTCCCAAAAAAATCGATCACAGAGCTAGCCGGCCGATCAATTCGAAGAATTGTATTGTAAAATTAACGCCTACCTAAACACCCAAGATTTACAACTAGGGACCAAAGTAAAAACGTTAATATCCGTGACAATCGGTTCCATTCTATTCTCTTTTATTTGTCCATATGTTTTTGTTTGTACATTTGTAACATTCTAGTCTTTATTGGCACGTGTTGGTTTAAAATTCACCAAAAAAAAAAAAAAGGTTTTTAATGCCTTTAGGTTCTTATATCAGATATTTTATGCTGGACGGACCAAAAATCTGGTTCTTAAAACCAATATGTTCTTATAAGTGATGTTCTTATAAGCGATAAAAATTAACATTATGTCTTATGGAGTTTTGCCGGGACTTTCAAATTTGGTTCTAAAAAGCGATATGTTCTTATAACCGATGTTCTTATAACCGATAAACACTGTACTTTTGGTTACTATTTCCACTTCAAAAGTTACTTTGGTTACTTTTTACCTCTAAAAGTTACTTTTTCCCAAAATTTCTCAAAAAATTTACCTTTTTTTCACAATTTTTCTCTAAAAATTGATTTTTTCAAACGTAAAGTGTCTGTTAGTTTCGGTTTAGTCGAGTTTTGGAGACTTTTTTGTTTCAAAAAATTTCGCCCTCGCTCCGCTCGGGCAGTACATTGATACCTCTGTTTCTTGAATACACTATCATTCCCTAAATTTGAATCAGTCAAAAATGGTGTATTTTCATTCTCTTGGTTAAGTATATAGTGAAATAATTTTCATCAAAAACTAGAGATTTTCACCCATATTTCAGTCAAAACTCCAATCAATTTCCAATTTGTCAAATAAAAATCAGTAATTTTGATTAATATTTCAATGAAAAATCGCTGATTTTTATATAAATTTACAGAGTAGGTAGGCTAGATACTCACTTTTTTTTTACTGAATTTTGTCACACCCTCATTTTTTTCAAAATGTCTGATTAAGTCCCGGAGTCGAACAGATTCAATCCAAGCTCAATAAAAAAAATGAAATTTTACCTCAAATGTGTTCAGAGAAGTACATTTTATTACTCTTCAAAAATAATTTTTCTTATTTCTTACATTAGAATATAACTTTCTAAATCTACATCAATCAAGTTTTATAAAAACTCTGCCTTTTTGAACCAATAAAATAATTTTCATTGATATGACGGTCAAAAGTCGTTGATTTCTTAGTCGATTTTCAATTAACCAGAAAAAAATCAGTAATTTTGACTAAACGATCAATGCGAATCACTGATTTTCATTTATATTCATCTCACTGATTCAGATTTAGAGAATTCTTGCAATTTTTCAGTTTTTCTTCGCTTTTATCTGTATTACATTTTTTCATCTGTCCACTGAAATTAACCAGACTTTACGAGCACTACTGTAAAAATAGATTTTGAAGTTTGTTACAAATTTTTACCCCTCTCTCACCCCATTTTTCTCCAATTCTCAGCCCGTCCCTTACATAATTTCTGGGAGCGCGTATAAGTTATAATAATTGCATTAAGTACATACATGTTTTTTTTTTTTTTACAAATTTTACCATTAAAAATTGAGTTTTTGGTTACTTTTTGGTAATATATTGGTTACTTTTTCTCCCAAATTGGGTTACTAAAGTTACTTTTTTCCCACCAAATTTCACTATGATGCCTGTTACAAGTGCTCCTATTGCACACCTCTCTCACATCACCCTGAGTAGGTCCTTAATTTGATGAAACATTACGGCATGATTTACATAAAATGTTAGTCCAATTAAATTTAATTTTTTTGCATTGAATACGTGAGTTGTTGATAATTACATTGATATTTTTGACCTGGAAACAGTATTCTATGAAAAAATTGTTGCGAAAATCGGTCAGATGAGGGAGGGTAGAATTTTAATGTTTGACATTACAATTTTCGAAATTGATTTTTCGGAGGATGCTGAGGAATTAATAATTTTGTTAATTAAAAAAATGGTTTTCGAAGTGTTTTTCAAATTTTGTGTCTAATAGGCCATAAAATTCCAAAAATATGAAAAAGTTTAAAATTATGGTAACATTTAGAAAGAAGTTTCAATTTTTTTATGTTGGAAAAAATTATGGAATTTTGTATGTACTTCAATATTTTTTCGCTGTAGCTCTTGAAATAATTGCTATTTTTTGAAGCTTTGTTAGTTCTTCTTCTTCGTGAACTCTCCCCCCTTCCCTCACCCGGAAAAATTTCAGGGGCTTGCGTGAAATTTGACTATTTGAAGCACATGAATGTGATTCTTGGAAGAAGGAGGTGCTAAGAATTTAATTGTGAAAAAAATTGAAAAATTTTGTTTCAAAAAGGTCCTAAAATAATACGTGATTCAGTTGACACTCCGAAAAATCAGTCGAAAATTGAATGGAATAGTGTGATATGACAAAAAAAAATTACGTCAATTGACACTTCACCATTTTAATGATGTTCGACAAAATGGCCATTTTCAAAGAAAATCTCAATGTTTTCGTCGTGCAAAGAAATAATTTATGAATTTATCTTAAATTCCTTATGGATTCATGGTAGGCAATCATTTGTACACTAATGTGTAATAACTTGTATAATATATTCAAATGGAAAGCGTAGGAAAAAAATGTCAAAAAGAGTGTTGTTCAGCTTTCCTATCCTATTTCCATTTTTGAAAGTGGTACGCAATTTAGAATTTTTTGATTCCTCTAATTTTGAAGGTAGGCCATTTGAGTATTTCAGAAAATCCACTACTCGGATTGGAAATTTTTTGATTTTTTTTTCGTTAAAGAATATTCAAGTTTTTGGTGTGAATTTTACACTTTTATTCGTAGAGTACTTCAATTTTTGAGTAAACTTTTCTTCGGATTCTATTCAAATTTCTAATTCAAGTGTAAGGTCAATTTCTATAATTTTAGAGATGAATTTCTCGATTTTTCAGTGACGGTTCAAATTGTTCAGCTACAACTCATCTTTGTTATTTATTTTTTCTTTCGATTTTTCTTTTAATATTGATTAAGTTTATAATTTCTGACTATAATCACATTCTTTTTCAATTTTTTTCTTTTCAGTTTTGATTCAATTTACTTTTTTTGATTTTTTTTAAAATCTTGACTAATTTTGGATGCAGTCATTTTAAAACATTGGAATCAGATAAGAAATAAGTTTTTGGTCAGATTATTCAGATAATTGCGAATTTTTTTTTCTGCAAGTCAACTCGTAGCTTGGCACGAGGATAGGGCTCTTTTGTTTTGTCTAATGCATCAGGTACGATAACAACTAAAAATCTATTTTTTCAACGAAAATGATTTCGTTATCAGTTAACTAGTCGATTGATATCGAAAAATCGAAGTAATAACTTGTGTACAAAAAATACATTTCATCGATGATATTTTAAGAACAGAGGCGTGACGAAGCAATATTTCTGGGGGGGTGAAGCTCAAATTTTCCCAACTATTTTCCGAGAAATTCCCAACTATTTTTCCTACTTCCCAAAAAAAATTCCCAACTAGGTAATTTTTATCGTGGCTGCCCAGGTGTTGTGAAAAAAAAACAAATAAACACACTTGACAAAATTTCAAATTTCAACTTGAATGCAGCCTTGAGAGGCAGTGATATGAACAGAGACGAAACTTAGGCAAAAGTCTGAAGGGGTGAAAATAAAAGATTTGCTAGTTACATTTTCAAAAAAAGGGAACTTTTCATAAATTGCACGCAAGCCATTGCAATTTTTACCTTGTTTCAGTAAATAAAAAAATCTAGGTTAGACTAGGTAACATATGTATTGATAATTATTTTGTTAAGATTTATACAGATTTAATAATGTGTTGAGCCCGAGCGAAGCGAGGGCAAAATTTTTTAGCGAAAATAGACTTTCAAAAATTGAAAATTCAACACACTTCTGTCATTGAGATTTTCCAAAATGTGACCAATACTTTCGAATTCTTCTCTATTCCTGCTTTCTATTTTCAACATCGTGGTCACTGACATCACAACAAATAGAAAAACAATTTGCAAGATATGGAACGTAATATTTAACCCGAGCGAAGCGAGGGCAATTATTTTTTTTGAAAAATGTATGATAAAATAAGCAAAAGAACCACTATTCTGAATTCCTTCTTAAAGATTTCTGAAAAGCGTGTCTTGAAAAAAAAACAAAGGGGTTTAATAGTGATCATTTGGCGAAAAAGGGTGGCTTTAGTGACTAAGCGTGAAAATAGGGGACAGCCATTTAAAAGCTGATTTCTGTCTGAGGCCTGTAAAACCAATAATAAATGAGAAGGAAATTTTTTTTCCCCTTCAAAAAGTATTCAATATTGTCTGAGATAGAAGATGAGAGTGTTCATATCATTGTAAGTAGCGAGGGCGAAAATTTTTGAAGAAAAAGTACATACAAAAGCTGAAATTTTTTCATTTTTCAAATTAATAGGTGAAGTCCTCAACTCATGCTTCTTAAGTAATTACATTGGTTTGCTTAGGTGTTGGTATATGCCCGAGCGAAGCGAGGGCTAAAATTTGAAAAGTTAGTGATTTTTAAAACAAAAATAATTATTTTTTCAATAGATTATTCTTTGAAAAATTTCTATTACTTCCATATAAAAAATTTGTGATTTTAAATGTTTTTTTAAACGAAATTTTAGCTATTTTACACAATTTGCAATCAACTTTTTCGATATTCTCAAGTTTCTTCAACGTTCCCAAGTACAACTTTTCAAAAACTTGGGAATTTTAACTTTTTTGAATCTAAACTTGAGAGAATTGGAATAAGTTGGGAAAAAGTTGGGAATCCCAACTTTACACAATTTTCCAAGTCCAAATTAGGGATTGTGATATTCTCAATTTTTTCAGCTTTCCCAAATCCAAACTTCAAAAAAGTTGGGACAATTTGGAAAAAAGTTGAAAATCTCAATTGTACCCAGTTTTCCTAAAATTTGATTAGGGATTGTGATTTTCTTAAATTTTTTCGACTTTCCAAAATTCAAACTGCGGAAAAGTTGGGACAAGTCCCAACTTTTCCAAATTTTCCCAACTTTTCTCAACTTTGGAATCGTCTGGGGGGGTTACGCACCCCCCCACACCCCCCCGTTAGTCACGCCTCTGTTTAAGAAAATAACCCGACAGTCGACTCTGCGTCTGCGATTGAATTTGCAAACCATGCAGATCTCGTAGCTGGCAGTGAACGTGCTAAAGCATCGCATCCAAAGTTGAATGTACCTAAATACGTGTCTATTGCGGATTTTTCAAAAAAAATACCATTGCACGTTCGAATATAATTTACACTCTTTCATTCCACATTGAAATTCTGTTGAAATCTTATTTTCTTTCCAAGATGAAAAAAAGGTCATGAAAAATTCCTCAAAGATTACGAAATTTTGGTTGAAAAATTAATTCTCGACATTTGGGAGTGGGAGGCACCCGAGTCCTTAAGAGAGTTGTTGGTGCCTTTTTTATTGTTATTATTTAGTATATCCAAAGTGGATGCAGAAATATTCATAAAACTTTAAAAAAATTGAAATTTGACCTTTTTGGAAAAGCTTCAGAAACGTCATTAGAAAAATTTGTAAAAATATGGCGAATACATCTTATCATTACTGGAACAATCATTTTAATTCTGGAAGACTGTGCCCAAATACCTTAGTTTTTCCTTTTTTCGTATGAGTTTACTCGAAGCTTGGCGCGCGCTGGGTAGAATCGTTTCCTCTCAACCGCCTTGTACGAGATTACTCGGAACCCATTTCTTTGATGGAAATGATTTCCATTTCCTTATCAGTTTACTAGCCCATTGATATCTACATATAAAAATGCGTATTTTATCGATATAATTCCCATAAAACGACTAGACACAACGATGGAATTTGCAAATTACGAATAAATTCGTAGATGGCTTTGAGCATGTTGAGAAATATCAACTTCGTTTTAATTTTTTCTTGTTAAAATTCCACAAATAGTTAAATTTTAGCCGGGTTTCGTCTGGTTGAAAAGATACCCATATATGGTATAGGTTTTTAGTGATTCTTTTTGCTGTTGTTTTTTGTGAATTTTTACTGCTTGCTTTAAGTGCTTATTTCGTGTTTTTTTAGTGTTTGGAAATCCTAGCCTTGGTCAGGGATGCGGTGATCCCCCTGAGTCAACGATGAGTGCCCCCAAACTTCCTAAGCACCCCCCCCCCCTATTTTTACCGGGTTCTTCTTTTTTTTACAAACTTTTATATGTTAATTAGGAGAAGGAGTACAAAAAATACAAAACCATACCTGAATTGGTGACCTATTTCTTCGATTAAAACACAATTTTCCAACATTCGTAACTCGAAGTTGAAATCCATATTTTTCCCAAAAAATATTTTCAGTCAAAAATAAGGTTTTGAACTCAAAATCACGGATTTCGGAAAATGGTGCTTTAATCGATCAAAGTCACCAATACAGATAATCAGCTATTGCAGGTGCCGAAGTTCATATGGACTATTTTTATGGGCTTTTCTACAGTGCCTGAAAATTCCAAAATTTTCTGGAGGCTCCGTAACTTCTTGAAACCACTTCCAATCGTTTAGGGAGGTCAAAGATAGGGTATATACCAAATTTGAGATTCTTTCATTGATTATATCAAATTTTTATATTTTGCATGGCAATTAGCTATTAATTTTAAAATTTCAAAAATTCGTCAAAATCCGAGAAATTCAATTTAGCACCAAGGAAGTGAAAAATACGTGTTTTTTTGGTGCACCTAATTTTTGAATCAGGAAAAAATTTTATGTCTGACGACTTGACAAAATCAAAAAAAAAATCAAGTCGGGGATCTCCAAAATTTTTTGGAAATTTCTACATAAAAAGATGGAAAAATCAGGGTGTCCATTCTCTAGAAAACCGGGAAAAGTCAGGGAATTTTGGTGGTCTGGAAGAGTTAGGGAATTTTGGAATTTTCTCTGGAATTTTTCGAAAATCCAAAAAAAGGATAAATTATTTAAAAAAGTGTTTCTTTGTTTAATGTTTATTTTATTATAAATTTTTGAGAAAAATTTTGCTCTCGCTCCGCTCGGGCCAAATTATTACATCTTTTATCATCATTTTTTGTTGACCGTCATGTACCATAAAATTAATACTCTGAGGGAATGCAACTTACAGAATTCGAAATTATTGGCCATATTTTGGAAAACATAAATGAGAGAAAAGTGGCGAATTTTCACCTTTTGAATACCTTTTTTCGCAAAAATTTTCGACGTCGCTTCGCTCGGGTTCAACGCGTTTATAATGTTTCCTTAAAATAATTTATATTTTACATCCGTATTGATTTTTTTATTTAGGTATTGATGCAAACTAAAAAATTTCAGGGGATTGCGTAAATTTATAAATTTAAGGCATGTGTTTTTCATGGGGAGGGGGAGAGGGTAAAGAAATTTTTGAATTTTTAGCTCGAAAAAATGAATTTTTATTCGTTTGATTTGGTAGACAGCTAGACACCCTGGCATAATTTGTTTCATTTTTCAAAACTTAATTTTGGGTTGGAATACTTGTTTTTCCTTTTTATTTGAAATTTTTCCTGTGGGTAATGAATTCAAATTTTTAAATTTTTGTGGCGAGGGGGAATTGAGTGGGTTCAAAAATTTTCAGAATTGAATTTGAATCTTTTTTTGGCCCGGAGAGAAACATCTAAAGATCTCGTAAAAAGTATCGGAAGAAAAAAAATCGTTAGGTACGACCCCATGCATTTTATATCATTCTTACGCAAAATTTCGGAACGTACGTACATCACGTGAAAAATTACCACCCCCCTCCCCCCCTGGTTTACAAATATCATATTTAAAATTCTGGAAAAATTCGAAAAATGAGTCTGGAAAACCTGGAAAAGTCAGGGAAAATCATTTCTGAAATATAGTGGACACCCTGAAAATGTAAACAGAAAATTTTCAAAAAATTCTCATACATACCTAATTACCTACATACTTACTTATTTACTTACAAGCTGTCAACACGTAAAATCTGTGAAAATTCAAAATTTTTCATTCACTCTTTCCAGAGATATCACATGTTGAATTTTCCGCATTGGAGTTGCGATAATTTGAAAGGGGCGAGTTGAGGGTCAATTTTTTGGGGGTTTTATACTAAAAGTAACATTTTAAGTCAATTTTGACCGAATAAAATCACTAGTAAAGGCCCCAAGCCATCATATCAAGGGTGTACTCAAAAATGTTGCTTAGAAAATAAATATATCAATCTTCTCTTTTTTGGTCTAATTTGAGGGGTCTGTCTAATTATAGGGGTTTTAAGAAAGCCCCCCCCCCAAAAAAAAAAAAAAATAATAAAAAAAATTCAACGATGAGTTGCTAATCAAGAATATACCCTCACCGCACCCCTGGCCCTGGTTACAGCCACAATGTTGAAACTCCTTCATAGTTTTAGGAGTTCAAAAACACTTATGTAATATCACCGCCAGTTTTAAAATTTTTGGGGGGAAGGGGTGATAATATAGTGTAATCAGTTGCAAATCCAGTCAACAATTCTAGGAGAGAAGAGAAGAGAGCATGAAATTTTTTTATGCAAGGCACTGCTAGTGATGAGAAGAGTAAGGTAACCTGGGACTGGATGCAAATCGGCCGAATAGAATATCGTCTGAGATGTAGTTGACAATTTTTTTTACGCAATTAGTCAGTTGATTACTTCGCGGCACGAAACTGTATATGAAGTAATAGGCTTCTCGGATTGTTTGCCTGTATAAGTTATTATCAAAAATGTTTGTGTTTTCGCAGTAAAATTTTCAAGATAGGTACCGTTTTTGTGTAATGTTTTTTCTTCAAATTTTATTTTTTCAAGTATATAGTGCTTCAATAAAATGTAGTAATAGTGGGGTATTTTGTAAATTGAAAATGAGGGAGCATTCACAAGCTTTGGAAATAAGAAATAAGAATTAAGAAATAAGAAATAAGAATTTTTTAACCAATTGGAATAGCGACATTGCAAGAAATATTTGGCTATGTTTTGGTACAGTCAATTTCAATTGGAGGTAATCACAGTAAAATTCTTATTTCTTATTTCCTATGCTCGTGAATAAACCCTGTGACGCCGCATACAAAAAGGGGGCATTGCCCAAAAAAACGAGTTTTGAGTTAGTGATTGATCCTTCTATGAAATTCCACGTAGAATCCGATAAAAATATCGCCAGTTCGATTACTCGACTTTAAAGTGTTGAAAAATGGCTTTTAAAAAAGGCAAAAAAAAACAAAAATGCTCAAAAAAATTTTTTTGTTTCTTTTCTTTATTTTTGCATACAATACGATGTAGCATCCAGTAAAACCATCGCCGGATCAAATTTTCCCTTCGAAATACGAAAATAATGATTTTTGAGTTTACTAAATAAAGGGGGGGGGGATTGTACTTTGCCGACATGTCACCGATGAGCGTGAATAATTCGGCGAAATGATGCTAGAGTATGTCAAGGTCACATAGAACTAGAAAAAATCCCCGCCGGGCGCGGTCCTTCAAATTCAAAGAAAAAAGAAAAAAGCACGTTCAAAACTTGAAACGCGTTTTTCTTGAAACGCGTTTTTTGAGCAATGTCCCCTTTTCGTAGGCGGCGTCACATATGGTACCAAACATGCTTCATGTACATATAAACTATCAAAAATTTACTAGAAAAATCTACTATGTTAGCTGAAATTTAAGCACCTTACACCCCCCCCCCCCATCTTTGATTTTTTTTGCAATTTTATAAAAATTTTGAAATCATCGAATTTTTGGCATTTGATGGTAAAACTTGTGAAATGGTTATTTTTGACAAGTGTCGTGAGTCATCATGTTGTACTTAATCCATTGTTCGTTAAAATCGATGAATCAGAAGTGAAGAGGTTTAATTTTTTTATGGTAAAAAGTGATGCCCAAATTTTCCCGAAAAAATAATTCTGCTGGTAACAATCTTGTATGTAAATATACAATACATTCAGAGGCGTAGCGAGTGGGGGGGGAGTCGTCACCCCCTCTCCTCCCCAGATCCAATACTAGTATAAAAAGTTGGCAGATTTGACCATTAAGAGAAACATTTTGGGGGAAACCATTCCTTTTGGGTGGGAAAGTGGGAAACAATATTCAGAATTTATGAAAAAATTTAATTCAAAGTTGAAAAAAATTGAGGAAAGTCTTAGTTTGGAAAAATTATGTTGAATTCAAGTGAAAAAAAAACGAAAATTCTCAGAAAAAATGAGAATTAAGAAAAGGTTTAAAAAAATAATTCTAAGTTGGAAAAAAGAAGTGGAAAAAATTTTAAGAGTTGAAAAAACGTCAACAAAAATTTCAAATTTGGTAAAAATTTCGAAAAAAAAGATTGAGATACAAAAAAAATTCAGAATAAATTATCTGATTTGTAAAATGATTAGAAAAGTACAAAAATTTCGAATCACGAATCTTAGGAATGATTCGAAGGAATTTCCTATCTGGTGAAGGTACTTAGAATTTTCTGGGAGGCATAGTTTTCAAAATATTTTTGAGTAAATTTTTTATTGAAAATTTTCACTCCAAAAGTTCAAATTTCAAATTCTTACATTAAAGTCGTCAATTTTGCGTGAAAAATGCCAAAAAAGGTCACTAATACAGGGTGACCCAAAATTTCCGGAACGTAACGTTTTTTTCGTAATTTAGACTATAGTTGGTACAACGAAAGAATGTAGTTTTCCCCTACATTCTCCCACCACAAAATTTAAGAACGTTGAGTTGTCATTGGACGAAATTTGAAATCAACGCGCGTCGTTGGTTTCCGCGTTGCGAGTCGAGTAGGGGAAATGTAAATTCTTTCGTTGTACGTATAGTATAGAATCGTTCCATATTGTCTCGCGTTGTTCTGAACGAAGGGTTGCCTACTTGTAGGTCGACAAGGGACAATGCCAACACTGTACTCAAAATATCCGAGAGGGGTTAAGTGGGGGGAGGCAGTGTTGCCAATTTTATAAAAACTTGAATTTTTTGGTAAATTTTTGCCCCTTCAAATTTTTGATTAGGCAAAATCGGAATGCATTGATTTTTGATCCTTGTTCAATGGCCTTTCATATGCAAATATTAGTTTTTGAAAATCTTAATTTTTAAAATTTTCGGAATTTTGGGTTTTGAGATTTTTTTTGAAAAACTCAAAAATCGAAAAAAGTTGAAAATTTTTTAGTAATTCGTGAACAATGAGGGATGACTTCATATTTTTTGAAGGGAATGGAGCTTTAGCTACGTCGTAAATAAGATTTCATTATTTGCTGGGCCTTACAATTTTTTTTACGAATCAATTTTTGCGTTCCGGAAATTTCAAGTCACCCTGTAGCTCATTTGAAACATAATTTCATATAAATTCAGAATTCAGTAAATACTTTTATGACCAAGTGGTCACTTTTTCTATAAAAAACGCCTCAAATAAATAATAAACTTTCAGCAAATGCAAAAGGAAAAAATATGAAAAAACTGAAAACCAAAACTGAAAGCTGAAACTAAAATATTTTGAAAACTGAAAACTGAAACTGATATCATTTCAGTTTGCCATCACTGCTGACAATACTACAGGGTGTTCCATGAATCGAGTGCCAAACATATTTTTTCGGATATAACCGGGTACCACTAAAAAAAACTTGGGATGAACATGTTGCCTATTTTGAACATTGAAGGGGCAAAATGCTGCTTCTAAAAAACAATCACGTCAAAAATTTTTTTCAACCGTGGGAATGGATAGTAGTTTGAAAACTGAACAAATTTTCACTTTATGACTTTTTGCCTATCTTTAAAATTGAAGGGGCTACAAAAAAAATTGTTCAAAAAAATTCTCAAAAAATGAACTGATCCAGGAAATGGAAAGTACGTTGAAAACTGAAGAAATTTTGTTCTGTAGACTTTTTGCCTAACATCAAAAATAAAGGGGCTAAGAGTCATTGAAAATTGAGGAAATTTGAAAAATTTTTGAAGCCTATTTATTTTGAGCGATCCGTAGCCCCTTCATTTTAGATGTTAGGCAAAAAGCCTTCAGAACAAAATTTCTTCAGTTTTCAACGTACTTTCCATTTCCCGGATCAGTTCATTTTTTGAGAATTTTTTTTGAACATTTTTTTTGTAGCCCCTTCAATTTTATAGATAGGCAAAAAGTCATACTTGAAGTGAAAATTTGTTCGATTTTCAAAATACTATCCATTCCCACGGTTGAACAAATTTTTTGACGTGATTTTTTAGAAGCAGCATTTGCCCTTTCAATTTTCAAAATAGGCAACATGTTCATCCCAAGTTTTTTTTTAGTGGTACCCGGTTATATCCGAAAAAATATGTTTGGCAGACGATTCATGGAACACCCTGTATATGGAAGCAGTTCAAGTCATAAATGTTTTTCAAATAAAAATTTCGATTGGTATGGGAAAAAAAAGATTTCAACTGTGAAAAAAATGAGTGTAAAATTTTTTTTTGAAAAATTCGCCATTTGTATGATAGCTCGTTGGTTAAATTGAAAATTCGTCATTGATATTGGTTGATATCGAGTGTATGTAAAGTAATCGCTTCGAAATTATGTACTTTTGGCGCCGCGTAGCGTCTCGCCGAATTCCACGTTCACGTCATGCTCGGATTTTCAGGAGACACCCAATTACACGTACATATTTCGATGATAACTTAAATCGACCGATGACTGATGAGTGGAGTGTACCTACAATACGCGTGAACGAAGATAAGATAAAAATACGTATTGAGAAAGTGTTGTGTACTTGGAGCTGCATAGATAACACGCCAAAAGTTCTGCCCCAGTGAAACGGTGTGAGTTTCCTCTGTGTGTGGTGTGTGTGTAATCTTACGATGTACGTTCGTAATTTCTAAGCAGTCGTTTCTATCTGATTTTTTTTCATTAATGAATAATTTGTAACTTGTCGCCGATAACGTATCAACTGCTGCGAGAGTTTTTCTATTTCTCGCAGTAAGTCATGAAGTCAGCTCCAATTGCGACTTCTTGACGAAAATCTGTAGTTTCGTTTCTGTAACTTACGCAGGTCTCTCGGAAGCACCTATGTTTGTAAATTCTGTGATAATGAGAACCTGCTGTTCTATTTCGCGTGTTTTTGTGGTTTGTATGATGTATTTTTTAAAGAAAATTTACCAATTTGAGTGAGTTTTCAAAATGTGTTTTACGTTTTAGGTGAATAGAAGATGTGCCGTACGTAAAATTGTATTTTTAATGATTTTTACGATACTTTTAGCTTTGCTGTGTATGGCCATGCATAAGTTTTTCACAAGTAAGTGAACGTGTCGTTTGTAATAATTAATGCATAAGTGATTATCTAGAGGAAAAATACGATTTTATTTAAATTTTCCTCGACGAAAGTGCTTATTATAAGTGTAAATATCATTTTTTACGTAATTTTAATGACACGAATTTGTTTTCATGGTTAAATAATTAATCTGAATTACTAATTATTTCGTTTAAAGAAGGTGATTAATTACCAGGCATGTGTTGGTATTTGAACTCGAGTTCTTTATTTCACAATTTATGTCGAGATTATACCTATCGTGATTCATTTTTCGACGTATCTCATTTATCTGAATACTATATTCGATTTAAAAGATCATTGTTCACAGTTCAAAGGTAACCTCGAATTAAGGTAGTTTTTTAATGCAATTTGTATGATGAAAAGGTCCTTATTCGTGAGGACCTTTTGTATGAAAAATCACGATGAAAATTCGGTTATTGCTTAGGAACCTTCATAATTTTGGACTCTCAGATTCAAACTGAGATTGTAGGTGTCAACGAACTCTTTTTTTCTCAATTTTTAGTGAATTTTTGAATTTTTGAAGAATGAATTCAGCGAATAAATAAAACAGGCATCATAGCGTGGTTACTTTTTAGTAACTTGGTTACTTTTTTCGAGACAAGTTACTTTTGGTTACTATTTCCACTTCAAAAGTTACTTTGGTTACTTTTTACCTCTAAAAGTTACTTTTTTCCAAAATTTCTCAAAAAATTTACCTTTTTTTCACAATTTTTCTCTAAAAATTGATGCGTAAAGTGTCTGATTAGTTTCGGTTTAGTCGAGTTTTGGAGACTTTTTTGTTTCAAAAAATTTCGCCCTCGCTCCGCTCGGGCAGTACATTGATACCTCTATTTCTTGAATACACTATCATTCCCTAAATTTGAATCAGTCAAAATTGGTGTATTTTCATTCTCTTGGTTAAGTATAGTGAAATAATTTTCATCAAAAACCAGAGATTTTCACCCATATTTCAGTCAAAACTCCAATCAATTTCCAATTTGTCAAATAAAAATCAGTAATTTTGATTAATATTTCAATGAAAAATCACTGATTTTCATTTAAATTTACAGGGTAGGTAGGCTAGATACTCACTTTTTTTTACTGAATTTTGACACACCCTCATGTTTTTCAAATTCTTCCTCGCCCTTGCATAATGTCTGATTAAGTCCCGGAGTCGAGCAGATCCAATCCAAGCTCAATAAAAAAATGAAATTTTACCTCAAAAGTGTTCAGAGAAGTGCATTTTATTACTCTTCAAAAATAATTTTTCTTATTTCTTACATTAGAATATAACTTTCTAAATCTACATCAATCAAGTTTTATAAAAACTCTGCCTTTTTGAACCAATAAAATAATTTTCATTGATATTGCAGTCAAAAGTCGTTGATTTCTTAGTCGATTTTCAATTAACCAGAAAAAAATCAGTAATTTTGACTGAACGATCAATGCGAATCACTGATTTTCATTTATATTCATCTCACTGATTCAGATTTAGAGAATTCTTGCAATTTTTCAGTTTTTCTTCGCTTTTATCTGTATTACATTTTTTCATCTGTCCACTGAAATTAACCTGACTTTACGAGCACTACTGTAAAAATAGATTTTGAAGTTTGTTACGAATTTTTACCCCTCTCTCACCCCATTTTTCATCACAACAGGACCCCGTTTTCAAAATTTCAAGAGCTGAAGTTCATTTTTCGATTTTTGGCGAATTTTTGAAATTTCAAAATTACCTCGCCCTGTAAAATATGAAAATTTGATCTAATCAACGAAAAATGTTGAAATTTGGTATATACCCTATTTTTGATCTTCTGAATCGATTGGACGCGGTTTCGAGACGTTTCGGAGCCACCAGAAAATTTTGGAATTTTCGAGCGCTGGAGAAAAGCTCATAAAAATGGCCCATATGCACTTCAGCATCTATAATCGCGGATTATCCATATTGGTGACCTATTTGATCGATTAAAACACAATTTTTCAAAATTTGCAAATTGAGTTCAAATTTGCATTTTTGGGCAAGAAATTTTCCTGGAAAAAATTTAAAAAATCGCCTAATGCACATACATCGAGGTGAAAGGTTGAAACTTGGTAGATAGGTACCCTATTTTCGACCTCCCGAATCGATTGGGAGCAATTTCGAGACGTTTCGGAGCCACAAAAAAATTTTGGAATTTTCCAGCGCTGGAAAAAAGCCTATAAAAATGGTTCATATGCACTTCAGCACCTATAATCGCGAATTACCCATATTGGTGGCCTATTTGATCAATTAAAGCACAATTTACGGAAATTCGCAACTTAAAGTTCAAATTCGCATTTAGGCAGGATATTTTTCTGGAAAAATTTCCGAAATATCCCCCTTGCAAATGTAACTGGGTAAAAAGCTAAAACTTGGTATTTTCCCTATTTTCGACCTCCCGAATCGATGGAAAGTGGTTTCGAGACGTTTCGAAAATACCAGAAAATTTTGGAATTTTCCAGCACACAAAAAAAGAAATAGCCATATCATGAATATTTTCAACTAGAATTATTTTAAGAATATAAAAAAATTTATTACACTTGGTAACTATTTTTGATAGATACCTATTATAACTGCCCAAAAAGGCGAATTTGAACTCAAAGTTGCGAATTTCCGAAAATTGTACTTGAATCGATCAAATAGGTCACCAATGTGAGTAATCCGCGACTATAGGTGCTGAAGTGCATATGGGCCTTATTTATGGGCTTTTCTCCAGCGCTGGGAAATTTCAAAATTTTCCGATTGCTCCGAAACGTCTCGAAACCGCTTCCATTTGATTCGGGAGGTCGAAAATAAGGTATCCAGCTATCTACCTACCAAGTTTCAACTTTTTACCTCGATGTATACCCATTAGACGAATTTTTAAATTTTTCCCAGGAAAATTTCTTGCCCAAAAATGCAAATTTGAACTCAAAGTTACAAATTTTGGATAATTGTGTTTTAATCGATCAAATAAGTCACTAATATGAATAATCCGCGATTATAGGTGCTGAAGTGCATTTGGGTCTTTTTTATGGGATTTTTTCTAGCGCTGGAAAACCCCAAATTTTCTGGTGGCTCCGAAACGTCTCGAAACCGCTGATTCGGGAGGTCGAAAATAGGGCATATACCAAATTTCAACATTTTTTGTTGATTAGATTAAATTTTTATATTTCGCAGGGCGCGCGGTGGTAATTTTGAAATTTCAAAAATTCACCGGAAATCGAGATATGAACTTCAGCCTCTGAAATTTTGGAAACTGGGTCCTGTTATGATATTTTTTTTTTGTTTGGGCTCAAAATGTTACTTTGAGTTGAGATACCTTCCTGGTAAGTCAAAAACTGAAAACTTTTGAAACCTTTGCTATGGATACCAAATGTAAAAAATTCCAAGAGTAAATAGGCGGTAATTACATACCTGGAGTTGATTGTTTTTGACTACTTTTTCAAAAAAATTAAAGGATATTGAAAAAAAAGTTTTGGGGTGACGTCGAAAAAATGGGATGAAAATTTGAGCTCTCCAACTTGATCATTTCCACTAAATACAAAATGGGTTTTAAAATATTTCTATATTTTAAAAAAATGCATACATATGTCCATTATTTGCCTTTTTTTATGGCTAGTTGAGTGTTTTATTACCAACAATGAGTAAAATAATTTTTAAATTTTTTTCATGGATATACTGTAGTGCTGGAAATTATTTCATGAAAGACGGAATTAAAAATAAGGTCAAAATTATCACTTTTCAGCAAACGCTGGCCATTTTACATAAAAATGAACCTTTTTTACATCAAAAATTTGAATATGTATTATGTTGTAAAGCTGTGCTCAATCTTATAAAACATATTAAGACCAACCAGTAGAACTAAAAATTGCTAATTTTTTATCCGAAATTAACAGTTTTTTAATAAAAAAATCGATTTGACCAATCTTGACCAAAAACTAACACGATCTCGTTAATTTATCAAATAAAAAAAATGATAACACAGGTCGACATTTTCAAACTTTTGAAATATTGTTTGAAGTTTGATGGATGATTTTTCACAATTTAAATTTTTTGTTGAACTTTTTTTTTACACTTTTTGATAGCTTTTCACACTTGAAGTCAATTTTCCAAGCAAAGGGAGGGTTAAACGAAAATAAATAATGGAACATGAAATTGTAGAACGTAAAATTTCTTTTCTGTTGAGTTTAATTAATTTTTCATTAAATAGTCTTATTTTGAAAAGTTTTAAAAATTATCAAAAATCGAGAAAAATTTATTACTTGGATAATGGTTATTTTTGACATGAGTCGTGAGTCATGTTGTATCCAAAGTTCCTTAAAATCGATGAATCAGAAGTGAAGAGGTTTCTCAACGACTCGTCGTGTTTACAAATTTAATTTTTAAAAAACGATTCGTGTCTGATATTGTAGCTTTTGATTAGACTTATCGGAGGGTTTCACTCGATGAAATAATGAATCATTATACTGTTTCAGGAGACATAGAACTCGATGGCTGGGGAATGAACATGAACCGAAATGCCACCAGTTACATATACCCTTCTCGAGATACGTCTTTCAGCCACGTTAATCCGAATATATGTTCGGAAATGAAACCACTGGTCGTTATCATCGTATGCACGGATACTCGAAATTCGAAATTACGTAACGCCATTCGGGAAACGTGGGCCAAGGATGCCCAGAAGTATAATATACTGGTCATGTTTTTAGTCGGAATCAGTCCTCATGAAGATATCAATGTGAGTTGGTGTATTTTTTTAATTGTTACGTAGGTGAGAGGAGTTTTAAATGATTGGAAAAACGATTTTTGGATATCAAATCTAATTTGAAAAGGCGTTTGAGAGTTGTCAATAAGTACAGGTTACATGGGATTTTGAGACAGCTGAGAGCAGCTTCTTTTTCCTCGAGCTTGGAAAATTATATTTTGAATAAAAAAGAAAACGTGTTCGGGTCGAGTTTGAAAAAAATGAGATTTTTGTAACCATATGAAGAAAAATTGCGATTAGGTATGTTAGATGAAAAACATAAATATTTT
This sequence comes from Pseudococcus viburni, assembly GCA_033439095.1. Taxonomy (NCBI): domain Eukaryota; kingdom Metazoa; phylum Arthropoda; class Insecta; order Hemiptera; family Pseudococcidae; genus Pseudococcus; species Pseudococcus viburni. Next base: position 365,166 of record JAVBJF010000341.1, read on the forward strand.
TTTCAAATTGAAGAAATTTGGATTGCATTTGGAGCTTGGTTTATTGGTCATTTCAAGTTGAGAAATTAAAATTGAAAATTTTTACATTTCAGTTCTTGTTTTCATCCATTTCTCCAATTCTCTCCCTCTTCATGATTGCAATTTATAATGGTGGAAAGATGCTGAATTTATTTTTTACTTCTGGCATTTTGAAAAATTTTGAGAAAATTTAAATTAAAAAAATTTTATAGTTGGGAAAATTTTAAAATTGGAAATAAATTTATTATTAAAAATTTTTCCAACCATTTTCTTCAAATTTCTTTCAACTTTATATTTTCAAAATTTCTTCCAAATGAAAAATTGCTCCCAATAATTTTTTAATTTTCTTCAATTTTTGTCAACGTTAAAATCGTTAAATCTTTTTACTGAAAATTACTAAAAAAAATTCTCATGTTCACTTTTTTCAGGTTTTCCAACTTGATTTCAATTTTCTCAAGATTTTTCAAACTTTGATTTTTCATATTTTTTGATTTTGTGTTTTTATTACTTGCTTCTTAGAATTCCTTTCAATTTAGATAAATATTAGCAAAATGGGAATATTTTAGCAAAAATGAAAATCGAAGAAATTGAAAAAAATCTTGGAGCTAAAAAAAATTTGAGGAAGGAAGTTTATTTGGGGGAAAAATTTATTGGAGTTGAGAAAATTGATACGATGAGAAAAAATTTCGAAAGCTGCAAAAAATTAAAATTTTGAGAAAAAGGTACAGTTAACAGCTGAGATGATCAATGTAGCGGTGAAGATGACGAAAAAAAATGAACGAGATCGCGCATAGTTCGGTCATTCCGTTTTTCATTCCGTCTGAGAATAGACAGATCCTGCTTTTTGAGTCGTCTTATTCGCTAATAAATCATATTTTTTCAATTCGTTCGCGACCGATCATGGAACGATTCGCTTAACTTGGGTAAAATCATTCACATTGGTGTTCTTGATCAAATCGTTCGCGAACGATTTACCTATTCTCGTTCAAATCGTTTGCAAACGATTCACACATCTTTGATCAAATCATTCGCAGATGATTCAACTCTTCGTGAATTATCTTTTATTTTTAATCCAATGTTCTTACTGGGTGCGAGAAGATCGAAAATTCTAAAAAAGTACGAATTTCGCTAAATGGGACCGAAAATACAAAAAAATCCGAAAAAGTACGAATTTTAGTTAAAATGTAGAAAACCAATTTGGAATCTCTTGATTATCAAAATACTGATTCATATTTTTCGAAATTTTATGAGCTCTTTTTCTTCTTGAATCTGGCGAATTTTCATTCTTGTAATTTAGTAGACATCTTCTCGTGTCCAGGGGTGCATCCAGGAGGGCGCAGGGGGTTCGAGCCCCTCCCTTAAGCTCGGCAAGAAATTTTTTTATCATAAAAATGTCAAACAGGAGTATGATTTTTGAAAAAAATTTCACTCTCGCTTCGCTCGGGTAGTATTTTGATAATTATTTCTTAAATAAACATACTTACCACTCTTTAAATTTTGAATCAGTTGAATTTTACAAAAATTCTGTCTTTTTCAATCAGTAAAAAAATGTTCACTGATTTTTTGGTCAAAAATTACTAATTTCTCAGTCAGTGTCTCATTTATCAGAAAAAATCAGTAATTTTGACTAAAAAAATCATTAAATCTCGCCAGTTTTCAATTTTTCTTCGCTCAAATCTGTAGGTGTATATTATTTGCCTACTGAAAATACCCCAACTACTCCAGCCCCACTGAAATAACAGGTTACTTCATTTTTTCGTTGAATTTTGACCCCCTCCCATTTTTTCTCAAAATCTGAGCCCCTCCCTTACACAATTTCTGGGTGCGCTTATTAAAAAATAGTTTTCCCAGAATAAACCATTTATAAATTTACGAGCAGTGTAAACCTAAGTTGAAAAATCACGTTCGTCTTTGAAAAATTATTATCAGAACTACAGCTTGAAATCTGTACGTTCGGTCACGCTGCGCTGGAGATATAATTTTAGAATTTTTTCTCGGAAATTTTTCCAATTTTTAGCGGGTGGGGAAACTGCTTAGGATCCACGTTCGTCATTTACTATTCTTGTGATTGCCAACCATCACGTTCCTGCAGATTTGCCCAATATCACCAATCACCACGTTCACCAGCTGTAATGAATTTATGATGACGACTTGATATGATCAATGACCTCTTTGAATGGCAATCGAAATGTCCAGTTTTACTGTATATCAAAATTAGTTTCTATTAGATTCGTAGATTACCTTATTTTTTCAAGAAAAAAAAATCGTCTTTCCAATATTTATGAAGTTGATTTAGTATTCATCAGAAATTCAAGTGTAAAGCTACTTTTTTTTTCAACAGATGGAAACATTAAAAGAAAGTATTAAATATGAAGATATCATCGCCGAAGACGTTACCGAATCTTACAACAATTTAACCATTAAATCAATATTCATGTTGAAATGGGTTCACAAAAAATGTATGCAAGCTCGTTTCCTGATGAAAGTAGACGACGATACGTACATAAATTTGGCCAATTTGTACAACTACACGTTGCAAATCCAAGACAATCAAATGAACGATTTTCTAGTCGGAAGTATCCAAACGGATTCGTCTCCTAATAGATATCATTTTTCTAAATGGTAACTATTATTTTTTTTTAGAAATTAACGAGGTATCTACGCTTCGGTCATTATATCGTTTTAATTTATCAATTTTGATTTTTTATTTTCATATGAATAGGTATATACCGAAATACATGTATCCCGAAGACGAGTACCCACCTTATGTTCACGGAGTTGCTTATCTAATGTCTACGTATGTTGCAGAAAAAATATACTACGAGAGCTTAATGAATGAAATGATTCATTTGGAAGATGTGTATATCACTGGTAAGTCCAGTTATTCTCATAAGCTTGGGGCGTTCGTGAAAAATGATTCAGATGTTCTCGAGACCATTCAAATGTATGATCGAAACCAAACTTTTTTCTCATGAGTTCTTCCAGGTTCCAACTCTGAAATTTTTTCTAATTCGACAACCACTTTCGTTCCTAAAGATGTCTAGAAAAATAAGATAATTGAATTAAACATTTTTTTTCGCTCATTTGAATTTGAAATAAGAACTAGAGTTCGTCTAGTTGAAAAAAATTTGCAGGGGAACAAATTTTTGAAAAATTTTAGCTTGGAAAATTTATTAAAAGAATTCAGTCTTGAAAATAATTTTGAAAAACGTCAAACGTGAAATAATTTTGAGAAAATTCATGTTTTTTCAGAAAAATTCTTGGCATTAAAAATTTGAATCGAAAACCTATCCCAAAAAACGTTTTACCTAAAATGAAGATGAAGAAGGTCAGTGGCATCGGAAGCTTTTTTTTGGGGGAGGGTGCAAAGTGAGTACAAAAACTTGGAATAACAGAAGGATTTTCGGGGGAGGGGACAAAAAGGAACCTTTTTCGCATTTTGTTAACTCAAATAATTTATATAAGCTTTAAAAAAATTGAGCGTTTAATTCCCAAAAAAGGCATATTTTCATGTTTTAATGCTTCGAAAATCCCTATCTGATGCAATTTTTTTTTTTGGGGGGGGGGGGGGCAAATGATACTTTACACCCCAGCCAGAATTTTTTGAAGTGAAAACTTCTATGGTGGGGGTCTATTTTTTTCGACGCGTTACGCTTATACACGGTTGCCAACCACCAATTATTCAGGAATATCATTTATCTAGGGAAATTTCCCACATTATATTACAAAAATATCATTTATCCAGGGAAATTTCTCACATTATATTACAAAAATATCATTTATCCAGAAGTGAAAAAGGAAAATGTTGGCAGCACTGCTTTACCTTTTAAAAGTCATTAAAAAATGTCACTCATTAAGTGTGACAAAAAGTCGAAATGTAATCTAAAATAAAATTATTAAAAGTCAAAAAGAAAATTGTTGACAGCACTGCTTTACCTTTTAAAAGTCATTAAAAAAATGTCACTCGTTAAGTGTGACAAAAAGTCAAAATGTAATCTAAAAGAAAATTATTAAAAGTCAAAAAGAAAATTGTTGACAGCACTGCTAAAAGTCATTAAAAAAATGTCACTCGTTAAGTGTGACAAAAAGTCATAGCACTGCTTTACCTTTTAAAAGTCATTAAAAAAATGTCACTCGTTAAGTGTGACAAAAAGTCAAAATGTAATCTAGAAGAAAATTATTAAAAGTCAAAAAGAAAATTGTTGACAGCACTGCTTTACCTTTTAAAAGTCATTAAAAAAATGTCACTCGTTAAGTGTGACAAAAAGTCACAGCACTGCTTTACCTTTTAAAAGTCATTAAAAAAATGTCACTCGTTAAGTGTGACAAAAAGTCAAAATGTAATCTAAAAGAAAATTATTAAAAGTAGAAAAGAAAATTGTTGACAGCACTGCTTTACCTTTTAAAAGTCATTAAAAAAATGTCACTCGTTAAGTGTGACAAAAAATCAAAATGTAATCTAAAAGAAAATTATTAAAAGTCAAAAAGAAAATTGTTGACAGCACTGCTTTACCTTTTAAAAGTCATTAAAAAAATGTCACTCGTTAAGTGTGACAAAAAGTCACAGCACTGCTTTACCTTTTAAAAGTCATTAAAAAAATGTCACTCGTTAAGTGTGACAAAAAGTCAAAATGTAATCTAAAAGAAAATTATTAAAAGTCAAAAAGAAAATTGTTGACAGCACTGCTTTACCTTTTAAAAGTCATTAAAAAAATGTCACTCGTTAAGTGTGACAAAAAGTCACAGCACTGCTTTACCTTTTAAAAGTCATTAAAAAAATGTCACTCGTTGAGTGTGACAAAAAGTCAAAATGTAATCTAAAAGAAAATTATTAAAAGTAGAAAAGAAAATTGATGACAGCACTGCTTTACCTTTTAAAAGTCATTTAAAAAATGTCACTCGTTAAGTGTGACAAAAAGTCAAAATGTAATCTAAAAGAAAATTATTAAAAGTCAAAAAGAAATTTGTTGACAGCACTGCTTTACCTTTTGTGTGTCATTTGAAATTTTTAATTGACGTGCGAATTTTAATTTTCGTTCAATATATTGTTTTTGAGTGGAAAATATATTTCAGTCGTTTATAGCACATTTTTTTCGCGTTTTTCTCACTTATATGTCCTAGATTACTAATCCTGAAATTTTCATTTGTTATAAATGACATTTATATGTTCTAGATTACTATTCCTGAAATTTTGTTAAGACCATATCCTGTTACTTATTTATTGTACAAACAACTAGACACGTCTTTCCGTTCTCACTTTTTCAATTATACATTCTCCATTCCTTTGTTTTCAAAACCTTAATATATTGTTCTCTTATTCTAAAATTCTTCATTCGTTTGCACCATATTGCATATGTTTTGTTACCTATCTATTACATAAAAACTTTCACTAAGTTTCTCATAATCTATACAGGTAATGCGATTTGTTTAACTTTTATCATTTGTTCCAAATGACATTTCCTTTTTTACAAAAAAATATTATCTATTCACCCACCTCTTATTATAGATTTCAAAATAAAAGAGCGAAACCTCTAATATACAAATCAAAAATTCAGAAACAAGTTTTCACTTCTAAGGTACGTCCCATGACGCACCCATTTTTTTTGGGGGTGCAATGCTCCCACTGTACCCCACCTTCCGACGCCACTGAAGAGGTACCTATACAAGCTATTCGTGGATTTTTTTAAACCAAAAAATTGGTATTAAAATTTCAATTTTAATTTTTCGGCGAAGAATCACCTTTTTCCAAGAATTTTTCCAGTTTGATTTTTTTTTCAAAATTATGTAGGTATATTCTTTTTCAAGGTCAAATTTTTTACATTATTCTCGAAAATCTTGAGAATTACTCAAGATTTTTAAAAATATACACAAGCGTTCGGTTTGGATGTAACCGGGTACCACTGAAAAAAAAACGTTAGATGAACAAGTTGCATATCTTGAAAATTGAAGGGGCAAATGATGTTTTTTAAAAAATCACGTAATTTTTTTTCAAACATGGAAATGGGTAGTACTTTGAAAACTGAATAAATTTTCATTATATGACTTTTTGCATAACTTGAAAATTGAAAGGGCTACAAAAAATTTTGTTTAAAAAAAGTTCTAAAAAATTAATCAATGGAATGGATAGTATGTTGAAAAATGAACAAATTTTGTTCTACAGACTATTTGCCTATCATGATAAATGAAGGGGCTACGGGTCATCCAAAATTGAGAAAATTTTAAAAAAATTTGAAGCCAACTTATCTTGAATGACGCTTAGTCCCCATGTAGTCCCTCAATTTTTCATGATAGGCAAAAAGTTTGTAGAACAAAATTTGTTCATTTTTCAACATACAGTCCATTCTCTTGATTAGTTTCTTTTTTTAGTACTTTTTTTGAACAAAATTTTTGTAGCCCTTCAATTTTTAAGTTATGCAAAAAGTCATATAATGAAAATTTATTCAGTTTTCAAAGTACTATCCATTCCCATGGTTGGAAAAAAATTACGTGATTTAAAAAAAAAAAAAACATCATTTTGCTTCTTCAATTTTTAAGATATGCAAATTGTTCATCTAACGGTTTTTTTTAGTGATGCGCCCTGATGCCCAATTATATCCAAAAATGAAGTATGGCAGACCACTCGCCGGACACCCTGTAGAAATGAATAGTACTTTGAATATTGAATGAATTTTTTTTCATGCATCTTATCTAACTTTAAAATTTGAAAGGCTACAGAAAAATTTGTTTTAAAAATTCAAAAAAAACTTATCAAGAGAATGAATAGTACGTTAAAAACTGAACAGATTTGGTTCTGAATACTTTTTGCCTAACATTAAAAAGGAAGGGACTACAGGTCATTCAGAATAAATTTGTGTCCAAAAATTTTCAAATTTTCTCAATTTTGGGTGACTCGTAACCCCTTTTTTTCTGATGTTAAGAAGAAAGTCTTCAGATCAAAATTCGTTCAGTTTTCAACGTAATATCCATTTTCTTAATTCGTTCACTTTTGTAGATTTTTTTGAATAATTTTCTTTGTAGCCTATTCAATTTTCAGGGTAGGCAAAAAGGCATGAGAAGAAATTTTGTTCGAATTTTAATTATTACTTACTATTCATTCCCATGGTTGAAAAAAGTACGTTATTTATTTTGGAAGTAACATTTGTCCCTTCAATTTTCGAGATAGGCAACATGTTCATCTAGAACTTTCTTAGTAGTACTCTCAAAAATGACGCAAGCAAGATCACTCGCCAGACGCACGTCCTGTATTTGAAAAATTTGAAAAAATCAAACAATTCAAACGTGAAGAAAATAAGAAACTTTATGCTAGTAGAATTTTGAGGAAAAATTATGAATTTTTGGGTTTAAAAAAATTAATTGCGCATCACGTAAAAAAATATTTTAAATTTTCATTTATTTTTTACTAACAAATTTCTCAGTAAAAAGAGGACCGAACAGAGCAAAGAAGCTATACGAGGTTTAAGCAATTTCGTTCATATAAGTATGTTAATTAAATACCATAATTTCGATCAGTTCCTCATCCAATTTTCAGATGAATCAAAGTTCAAGGTTATACCACCTCAATTCGGTCAAAATTTCGCTCTAAGTCCTTTATTATCGCTTGAAAATTTTCCCTGCTGTAGAGTACTGCGGAATTTAAAAAAAAATCCTCCTTCAATATTGATACGTGAACTGGGAAAAAGTTTTGGTGGCAACTGGCAAGGTGTCCAGAAGACTCTGTACTTAATTGTCAAAGTTGTGTTAAAAATGGAAAAAAGTACTAAAAGAAGTTCTGGATTTTTCATTAAAAATTCATTTTTTCCAATATTTTTTTCAAAATTATCAATCGACTTTGAATGTTTTTTACGTAGTTTATTTTTCATTTATTAATTTTTGTATTGATTAAATTAAAATTTTTATGAGGAAAGGAGGGAAAACATCACCGATAGACTTGCAAAGTTTAAATTTTGATTCGGACAAAACATTCTCGAATACCTACATAGTTTTTTGAGAAAATTTTTTGAATGAAATGGAATTGCTCGAGGCAAAAATTGGCCCAATTTGAGATGAGACAACCCTGCATAGGCAAACTGGCAAACTTGATAATAATCAATGAAAATTTGTATCAATTTTTACAGGTATGTGTACTAAAAACCTTCATATCACTGTTAAGGACGAACCTCTTTTCCATTTCTGTTATAAACCTGTATCAATACCGTGTAATTCGGACCAATCTCAATTAATCGCCGTGGGTCATTATGTGGATATTTATCGTATGTATAGAATCTATTATCAGCTTAGTAAATGTTGAAAATGTATTCTTGCTTAATGCAAACGTATGTAGATGTAAGTTGATCGTGTCTCTGAAAATACCTATAAAATAATTTTTTAATTTTTTTTACTCTTTTTATCGTGTAAAGTGTAAATAATACCTACCTTATGTCGTTTTCTTGTTTTTCTGTTGTTATTTTTATTCAGTATTATTGATTTTGTTTGTGTAAATTGTTTCCACAATTTACCTACCCAAGTGAAATAATAAATTGAAAAAATGATGGTTTATTGTATCCATTCGTGTGATTTTGTAATTTTTTATATTTAAGTAAAATTGGTGTAAAAAAAATCGTAATAAAAATATGTAAGTGTTTATTTTTGAATTTAAAATATAAAATCTATGTTTTTCAGACGATGTGTTTTTTTTTCAAATAAAATCATTTTTTCTCCGAATATATATTTATTTCACTATCTTGTTTGTTTTTTCTTTTATTCATTATTTTACAATTATTTGTGTTGCAAAGTACTCATGTAATTTACGTGACTAATGGAAAAAAATAAAAAAACGCTGAATAAATCGAATTGTTATTCTTTTCAAATGATCAATTTTGATTTTTTTTTTCTGACATTACATCTGGCAACGAGAATTGTGAAAAACGAGCTTTTCTGAATTTCGATGACTTAGTTGTTAGTACTTATTGAAGTTGAAGAACTGGTTGTCGATTCAACAATGTGTAGGAATTTCATTCCATCATAAATTGGTTGATCAACTTCATGAAATCCGACAAACGAATGGCACGACGTTAGTTATACAGTATATTATTTTGGAAATTATCTTGATGTATGGTAATTAATTAATTAACCTATATTTGAGATTATTGTACGTTAATGTAGGTTTTTTTTTCGAAAGCACATGCATCAGATTTGCCTCATCTCGTTTAGATTCGGAGAAAATAACGATTTTCTCTGAAATTGTAATTTTAGAAAAACTACCATAACCGGCCATAGGTAGTATGGAACCGGGATTGGAGGCCAGTACCAACGTATAGCCTAGCGCGCGGGGAGTTTCTTGCACCTGATCTCAGACCCCTTATGTGCTCATGGTATGCAACCACTTGCACATTTTTTTAAAAATTGAATAAAATCGTAAATCTAAGTATCAAGGCTGGTAGAAAAAAAAATTTCAAAAAAATTTGTGGTATACACTTTTTGCCTATCTTCACTTTAGAGGGGGCAGAAGTGATTTTAAATTTCCCCAAAAATTCATTTTTTCAAAGTTTGACTGAAATCGTTGATCACTTGTAGAAGTTATCTGGGATAATGCTCCCACGTTATTTAAAGAATTCGCTTCGGATTACTTTCGTCGTAATCCTGTTCTTTGGGACGAATTTGGTTGGTTGTTGATGTAACTATGGATTTTTTTTCAGTACTTGATTCAATTACCTAGAATACCTACGTGGCGTTTTTTGATATTCTCTTTGCGATTTAATTGCAAAGTGCAAATTGTTTACTTTTATTTTTTATTATAACAATACACAAAATATTGAGCTTGCTTTTTGTTTTGATTTGAATGGAAATGAACAGTCTTGAAGAATGAAGTTAGTTGGAATTGAAATTTGAGGAAAGTCTAGATTCACGTCCTTTGTTATGGTGAACCGAAATGAACAAAACGGAACTTTGAACTTTCTTTATTCAACGTAAATATCAATTACATAACGGACTTACGAATAACGGTTCCAATTTAACGAATATAAAAACGGTTACAACTTAAATCTAGGTCGCGCGCTCGAGCTCGTCCTCGCTTGGCCGAGCTCGGGCCTTCGCAGTCTCGCGGTACTGCGACACTCCGGCGGAACGAACAAAATCCGAATTGTTTACCTGATAACGATGTAAACAACTCGGATTTTGAGGTTTCGAAGAGAAATAAACTTCGGTCATTTCTATTTCAGGATCATCCCAATCATCGTCGTTTGGTCCTTGGATCGGCTGGACTTCGGCGGTATCGGTGTCGGCGATTACTTGTTCTGCGACTCCGGCGGCTGTACCGGCGGCAGAATCAGCAGCGGTATCGGCGGCTATGTTTCCGGCGGCTGAGTCAGCAGCAGGTTCGGCGGCAGTAATTTCGGCGGCAGCCGGAATCCTTTCTGAGGTAAGTTCATGCGGGTACACCTCTGTTGACCTCCGTTAATGGTCGAATTATTATTCCGTTTTTTGTTTTCAGGACCACGGATCAGATACTGCCGTCTGAGCTAACGTTCAGACTCAGTATCCGACCGAGTTTCCAGTTTGTGCGCTTTATGGCTTTTTCGGCGATCAAAACAACGTCGTCCACCTGCGGTTCAGCTGTTGACGGTTGTCGTTGAGCAGCGTCGTTTGGTCGGAATCCTCGTTCGCGGAGAAACTGCAGGTAATTCCTTTTCCATATCGACCAAAATTGGTCATTATTCGCGTCGCAGCATCTCGCAATCGTGATGAGGTGCTGTGCGGTTACCGTAGGATTTTCGTTCGGTGTTCGCGTTAGATCCACTAAATCACTCCTAAAATACGATTTTAGGAAGTGGTTTGGTGTCAAAGGATCTGGTTCGTCGTTATCGGTTAGTACATACGTCAATGGGCGATCGTTGACGGCATGTACGATTTCAGCTAGAGTTGTTCAGAGTACGCTATCGGTGACGCCGCCATTGTGGAAGGTTCTCAGTAGCGCTGCCTTCGTGAGGCCTACTAGCCTCTTGTATACGCCACCCTCCCATGGCGCGTATTTGGGGATGTACTTCCAGCTCCACTCATGGTCGTACATCTTCTCAAGCGCGGATTCCACGGTCTTGAACTGCGGCGCATTGTCGGAGACGATTAGTCGCGGTTTGCTTCGTCGCGCGATAATCGTCCGTAGTGCCAGGAAGATCGTGTTGGCGTGCATGGAATCTAGGAGCTCCAGCTCTACGGCGCGGATTACGAGGTCAGTGACGAGTAACACGTATCGTTTCTCGTTACTGGACCATACTGGACCGAACGTATCGATGCCTACGTTTTCAAAAGGTGTCGCGTGTTCATCGAAGCGGAAAATCGGCACATCCGAGTGCTGAGGTTGCTCATATGCTCTCGTAATATACCGTTTGCATTTCTTACAGGTATTTACGATATTCTGGACGGCTCGACGTCCTGCCGGTATCCAGAATTTTCGGCGAATCAGTGCCAGGGTTCCCGACGTCCTGGTATGGAAGGCGGCTGTGTGGTAGAACTCTACCAACAGATGGACAAATCTGGATTTCTTCGGCGGCGGCAGAAGAATCGGTGCCTTTTCGTTCGGCGATAACGAAGAGCGGCAGGATCCTATCGGAATCGATCCAACTCAGGACACACCGCACATCCCACCACAGGTATCGTTTACATTCTAATTTTATCGCAGCTTGCACGTACTGTAATGCTTTGATTCCCAGTAGGACTGCAATCAGCTCCAACTTGGGAATCTGCTTAATTTTAGTCAATGTGGCTGGTACTGCTTTTTCAGCTTTGATATCGAGGTGTTGTAATTATCATCGGTTATCGCTAACGATGAAATAACTTTCAGCGGTCCGTCGGTGACTGCATCGCGGAGCTGTAACAGCTTTTCAGCCTTCGATATCGGTAGGGCTTCGTATTTCATCTCGAAGGCAGTGATAAAATTAGAAAACGTAGTAATATCACCGTCGAACGGAACTATTTTTATTTCCGGAATTTTCTTTGAAGGCTGATTGGTCGCTGCTGTAATCGTGTCCTTTTTTTCTGTTTCAGCTGCCTGCGGTAACCTTCGTGCGGCTTTTCCTAACAATCGTTTGGCTTTTCCGATGATAGGTACAGCTGGCAGAAAATCGTATGTGTAAGTACAATTTGTGTGAGGGCGGAAAGCTTCGAGTTGTGGTATCACTACCTTCAGGTCTTCTATTGCGTCTGCGATTTCTTCGACGTCGATCAGACTCTTCACGATTGCTGTTTCCAGCTCGTCTACGGTGCCCTTCGCTGCAGCCAACCACATGTTGAATTCAGCTACAGTGCTTTCAGATGCCATTTTGACTGGATTATTTGTTCGTATACAGTGAGCGGTGTTGTGAGGTATCGTACTTGTATGGTATATCGATTACATAACGGACTTACTAATAACGGTTACAATTTAATAAATATAAAAACGGTTACAACTTAAATCTAGGTCGCGCGCTCGAGCTCGTCCTCGATTGGCCGAGCTCGGGCCTTCGCAGTCTCACGGTACCGCGACATCAGGGTTGACGCGAGTCCTTGAAAATTGCGACTCTGAGTCGAGAGGCACTAATTCCTAGGGAACAAAACGGCAAAACGGCATCGGGTGCATTCGGCTGCTTCCGAACCTGTTCGTTTGACTTGTTTTTAATTTTTCAATCATTTTTACTCGCGTACGTCAGCTGGAGTGAAATAAATGATTGATTTTTACTTAAAATTTGAATTTTTTGTCATAAATATAAATTGTTTTTAATTTTTCATTCATTTTTACTTACACAGGTCGTCACTCGTCAGCTGAAATGAAATTAATGATTGATTTACTCAAAATTTTCATTTTTTGCATCAATATAAAAGTGAAATTGTCATAAATATGAGATATTTTATTTTGCAAATGAAATTATCAATTTCACGACTTTCAAAAAAAGGAAATGAAAAATAAAAAATAAAATCGATTGGTATATCATACTGCAGGGTTCCCACGGATCATCAAAAAAATGATCCGAATCACGGATCACGGATCAATACAAAATTTCTCGACGAATCACGGATCACGAATCACATTTTCAAAAAACGATTCGGATCACGGATCACGGATCATGATTCGTGATCCGTGATCCGCGGATCATTTTTGCGGATCATTTGACTAGAAACGCAGAAAATTTTGTTTTACAACAAAAATAAAGCATTTCAAATTTCAATCATTCAATCATTCAATGTTTACATGATTCGTGATCCGCGGATCATTTTTGCGGATCATTCAACTGAAAATTTTTGTTTTACAACATAAATAAAGCATTTCAAGTTTCAATCATTCAATATTTCAATTTTTATTTTTTTTTTATTGTCACATTTGCCCAAAAAACAAAAAAAATGAAAATTGATGAATGATCCGCGAAAGTACGGATCATCCGAAAAAAGATTCGAATCACGGATCACAAATCGTGACTGTTGAATGAACGGATCACGGATCACGGATCAAACTGAAGAAAAATGATCCGAATACGGATCACGGATCGCGAAAATTTGATCCGGATCATGATCCGTGATCCGTGTTCAAATGATCCGTGGGAACCCTGTCATACTGGAAAAGAAAAAATTATACTTAATATAAGATATTTCGGACTTTGAAGAAGTAATTTTTGTTTAATATATATTATTAAGTAATATTCTGTAGCACCAACGAAATGAGATATTTTAAAAATTTAATCAATATCACAATTTCAAAAAAATTAAAATTGAAAGGAATATTTCATAGTTCATATAAAACAGGGTCCGGAACCATTTGAAATTTTTTTTCTGGTGCTTCTGGCTCTGCTCTTTAACCTTTGAGATGAAATGGTTCCTGTTCTGGTTCCAAAGTGGTTCCATAGTCAGTTTTTTGGGGGAGGGGTTCTGGTTCTGGTTCCAGGAGTCAAGAAAATTTAATGGTTCTCCTGGTTGTGGTTCCAATTAGTACTGGTTCCCCCGGTTCCAAGTGGTTCTGGTGCTCCCAGTTCCAGTCATTTTTTTTGTTTTTCTTTCAAAATAACACATCAAACTTCAATTTAGAAGTCAAATTAAGATCTGCGAATAGTTTTGTAATTTTTTCAAATTTTTGTGAAATAGTTGAAATTGAATCTAAATTTTAATTTTTAATCTAGATAAAAACTGGTTCTGGTGGTTCTGGTTTCTGGTTAGTTTCAAAATTACTTCTCCCTGGTTGTTCCCTTTATTGGGAATGGTTCTATAAATTTTTTCAACTGGTTCTGGTGCTGGTTCTCATTTGAAAATTCGAAAAAAGTGGTTCCCCTGGTCTTTTTTTGGTTGTTCTCCCAAGTGGTTCCGGACCCTGATATAAAATATAAGATACTTTTACCAAGTCCAAAGTATCTTATTTAAGTATTAGGGCCGTATTCATAGACAATACTTGACAATTACTTAGCCAAGTAACGGATTTTAGAGCTATTTTTCTAGGAATATTGGAGCCATGGGCCATGGATACAAATTTTTCATTTGAATCGAATAATTAGATCCTCAAGTATCGATTCATCATTGAAAAATCATAAAATTGTTATTCAATTACTCAAAAAATAGCTCTAAAATTCGTTACTTGGCTAAGTAATACTTGAGTATCGTCTATGAATACCGGCCTAACTTTTTCTTTTCCATTACGAATACCAATCGATTTTATTTTTATTTCATTTTTTTGAAAGTTGTGAAATTGATAATTTCATTTGCGAAATATCTCAATCTCATATCACAATTTTACTTTAATATTGGCGCAAAAAATAAAAATTTTGAGCAAATCAATCATTTATTTCACTCCAGCTGACGTACGTGAGTCAGGGTTCCCACGGATCATTTGAACACGGATCACGGATCATGATCCGGATCAAATTTTCGCGATCCGTGATCCGTATTCGGATCATTTTTCTTCAGTTTGATCCGTGATCCGTGATCCGTTCATTCAACAGTCACGATTCGTGATCCGTGATTCGAATCTTTTTTCGGATGATCCGTACTTTCGCGGATCATTCATCAATTTTCATTTTTTTTGTTTTTTGGGCAAATGTGACAATAAAAAAAAATAAAAATTGAAATATTGAATGATTGAAACTTGAAATGCTTTATTTATGTTGTAAAACAAAAATTTTCAGTTGAATGATCCGCAAAAATGATCCGCGGATCACGAATCATGTAAACATTGAATGATTGAATGATTGAAATTTGAAATGCTTTATTTTTGTTGTAAAACAAAATTTTCTGCGTTTCTAGTCAAATGATCCGCAAAAATGATCCGCGGATCACGGATCACGAATCATGATCCGTGATCCGTGATCCGAATCGTTTTTTGAAAATGTGATTCGTGATCCGTGATTCGTCGAGAAATTTTGTATTGATCCGTGATCCGTGATTCGGATCATTTTTTTGATGATCCGTGGGAACCCTGACGTGAGTAAAAATGAATGAAAAATTAAAAACAAGTCAAACGAACAGGTTCGGAAGCAGCCGAATGCACCCGATGCCGTTTTGCCGTTTTGATCCCTAGGAATTAGTGTCGAGAGGCGCGAGTCCTTAGAAATTGTAGCTCCGAGTCGACACCCTGCGAGTCTTTCACAAAAAGACTCGGAGTCTTCAACGAGTCTTTTTCAGAGTCTCCCCTTTTTTTTTTTAAATTGCAGTTAATGAATTTTTGCAGTGAATGAATGGTAAATGATGAATTCCATCTTCACAACTTCAGAAAGTTGAAAAAACCATTGAAAACCCCAAAAACTTCACTTTTTTTACCTTCAAAAATACAGTCAGATGAGAAAAAAATACAACTGCGACTCGTAAAAAAGACTCGCTCGCATAGTATTTAGACTTTTTTAGAGTCGTTAAAAAACGAGTCTCAAAGAAAAAAGACTCCGAGTCTCATTCCGAGTCTACTCCGAGTCTTCGAGTCCTTTGCGAGTCCTTTTTCAGAGCAGACTCTGGTCAACCCTGCGCGACATCCTTCTTAAGCGGGGTCCACACGCTTCAATCTTTTTCAATTTTACTAGAACCAGTGTGATCAAGTAGCTTGAATCAAATTTTTATCAGTTTAAAGGAATTGTTTGTTTATTTCTAAATTGTTTCTATTTTTTAATACATTAACCAATTAAAATCAACTGTACCAAAACATAGCCAAATATTTCTCACAAAATCTTTATTCCTATTGGTTAAAATGCAGTCAAGTTGAATCAAGTGATAAATAAAGTTGAAAATTTTCAACTTTACTTTCCGCTGGTCACCACTTGATTCTAAAAATTTGCAGTTGAAACAAATTGGTACACACGAGTCAAGTATGTTCAAGTTTACTTGTTGATTCAAGCTATTTGTTCATACTCAGAGGTGTAACGATCATAATCGATGTGACATCGATTGCGTTTTTCCAAAAAATCGGCACTGATCGATTATAAATCGATTAATCGAGTCAAAAAATAAACAGTTTTCTGATTGGTTAATGTTATCACGTTGTAAATTTTAATGGAAAATTGTAAATTTCTAAGTTCACTTTTAGAAATTAAATACAATGTGAAAATTTTTTCCCCCTGTTAATTGTATACATATCAATTATTTTTCGTTATTTGAACTGTATACTGTATCAACTATCAAATCAATCACAATACGCTTAGGTGGGCTGTTTTTATCACGTACGTCGAAGTGTGCAACAATTCCGTCTACGATTAAATTGATTCAGCTTTCAAGAATGAAATATGCCAAAAGTAAGTTGTTTTACTTAATTTTCAACGATATGTATTTAGCATTGATACTCATTTTTCTTTTCTTTCATACCTCAATCAAAAATCGTTCGTGATAATGGCTCTGGTAACATGTATGTTCATGGAGCGATCGAAGTCAACGTGAAAAGCACCAAAGAAGCTTTCCAAAATGTTTTACAAAGGAGAAAATCGTTAACGAAAGGGTTGCAAGATGTTGAACATCGATTCCAGTCTCAGTCATTCCATATTCGCAATCAAACTCGTCAAGATCTGCGTAGTACGTTCAAATTCAAACATTATCATATGTTTGGCATTTCAATAAACGATGAATAATCAACGTGGTGTTAATACTTATTTGTTTCTTTTTGGTTTCTATAAATGATCGCAAGTGAAGTCATTCAGAGGTAACGATAGCGAATAATTATAACAAAGCGTTGATTAATTACTTGGAAGATACAAATCGCAAAAGAGAATTTTACAAAGCTGATATTTATCAAAAAAGTAAGCGTTTATGAATCAACATATTTCGGTACTCATTTCAGTTCAAGCTTGATAATTTTCTAACAATCATTCATATACACAAACTAAAACAAATGATCAACCTTTATTCGCAGAAACAAAAAAAAAACGCGCTGAAGAAAAATGATATGACCTGGCGAATGAAAATAAACGATTTAAAAAAAAGGAAGCTAGTATTACAGGCCAGTCTTATTGCATAGATGAAGTATTTGAACTTCGTATTCGATAAAATGATAAAAATAAACTTTCTCATTATTATATTACATTACCCAGAAGTACGACTAATATTTCTTATATTAACCATCTGTTTGTTCACAGTTTCCGGTGACAATCGAGTTCTGTAGAGATTAATTAAATATTTGGCCGCCGAGAACAGCCGTTCGCTTGCACAACTCGTTGGATTAATGGTTCCCAGAATTAACGAAAGTTCTCTCATGTATTTTAAAATTAATAAAAAATTTAATTCTGTTCTGTTGAAATTTTTTTTTATTTTCTGGGAATTCCGTAAACATAAACACGTCACTAATATTTCAACCAATCGGAAGGCAACAAATGGAAACTTACAAAATCTGAATATAGAGGGCGCAAAAGTTCGATTAATCGACGATCAATCGATGCGGGTCCGATTTTTTTGATCGGAGGATGATAATAGAACCGCACGCCGACGGTCTTTTTCTCGGCGGCGGCGTTTGGGGTTTTTTCTTCGGCGGCCGGCGGCGCGCCGAATATTTGGGCTCAAAGCGGCGGCGTCTGCATTTTATCGGCGGCGGCGGCGCAGGAGCGGCGCCATGCCGTTCTTTGTCTCAGGCCATCATTTTCAAACTTTTAAAATGCTGTTTGAAATGTAATGGCCAATGGGTGATTTTTATGGAACTTCTCGCGCTGATCATGGAAGAAATAATAAAAAATTCCATCGCCGAAAATTTTTTCAACATTTTTTGAATTTTTTGTTGAATATTTTCTTAGTTTTTGTGTGAAAAGCTGAGATATTTCAACTGAAAGTTCAACCTTTTTCATTTTATTGATAATTTTTCAAAAACCAAGCCTCCTTTTTCCCCCATTAATCGAATTGGTTTTCTCTTGTGAGGCTTAGTTTTTCAGATTTACTTATAATAAAATAAGTTGAATTTTAAACTTTCAATTAAAATAGCTCGAAAAGTTATCTTTTCTCATTCAAGAAGATGCTAGATAATTGAGCTCGACAAAAAGGAAATTTTTGTCTCTTCAATTGATGTTCTATTCATTTTTATAGAATCCTTCCTTTCCTCAGAAGATCGACTTCAAGTGTAAAAAGTTATGAAAATTGTAAACGAAGTGTGCAACAACAAAAAAAAAAACAGATTGAGAGAAATCTTTTGGTGATGGAATTTTTACGACTCTATCAATGTAACCAACTCCTAAGGTATCATTCGAGCTATTTTGATAGTGCGCATGCGTGTGGACTTGATATTTTTCTCCTCGTTGTGATTCTAAGTTCTATTAATTACTACTTGTTAATTTTATACGTAATTTTACATTACTTTGTAATATTAAATGAATTTTTATTTTAATGTTAATTTAACTTAGATGAATTTTGAATCAAAAATTTTTCATCTTGTGAATCCAATCAACAGCTAAATGGTAACTGCTAGGTAAATGTTATTTTAAAAATAATTTGGTCGAAAAATTTTAATTTTTATTCAAGAGATTTATTTTTTTTCTATTTAATCAAATGGGATAAAAATTGAAATTTTTCGACCTAATTATTTTCAACATGATAACAATATGTGAATGTGATTTAACTAATTAATTAAAATTAAATTAATGAACGAATTAATAGATTCATTTTCTTATTAATTAAAATTAATTTTGCCGTTGCAGTTAGCACCTAGCAGTTGATTGCTTGGATTCACAACGAGATTGAAAAATTTTGATCCCAAATCCATCTAAATTAATATTAAAATAAAAATTCATTTAATATTACAAAGTAATGTAAAATTACGTATAAAATTAACACGTAGAAAACAACTTAGAATCACAACGAGAAAAAAAATATCAAGTCCACACGCATGCGCACTATCAAAATAGCTCGAATGATACTTCGGGAGTTGGTTACATTGATAGAGTCGTGAATTTTTTACCATTTTTTTCGTGATCTGCCCGAAAAAATATGCTGATCAAACTTCAAACGGTATTTCCTATCAAAAAAAATAGGGTCAAAAGGGGTCAAATTTCAAATCAGTAATTTTTTACAGATCTTTCAGTCAGAAATCAGAATTATTGATTTTTCTAAACAAATTGGGGATTATTTGAGAAATCAGTGATTTTTGACTGAAAAATCAATAAAAAATCATCAATTTTCAAATAAAATGATGAGAATACTACCCGAGCGAAGCGAGGGCGAAATTTTTTGAAAAATATTGCTTGATATAAGAGCGAAAAAATGTATTTTTTCATATTTTTGTAATAAAAAAAGTAAAAAAACTCCACGCCAAACTGACGCCGCCGATTGTTATCGGCGGCGGCGGCTAGCGGCGCGCCGAGTAATTTGGCTCAAAGCGGCGGCGTCCACATTTCACCGGCGGCGGCGGCGCGGGCTCGGCGGCGTGCGGTTCTAGATGATAATCGATTATAATCGATTAAAATCGTGATCGTTACACCTCTGATCATACTGGTTCCAGTAAAATTGAAGCGTGTGGACCCCGCATTACCAAAGTTATCCGTCATACAACTATTTCCCAAGAAATAGATGATTACAGATCCTGCTTCCTGGTGAGTTATTCGTTAGAATTGAATTATTTATTTCTCATTTTTTATCAGAAAGTTCCACATTAGTTGAAAAAATATTAGCGAGTCAAAATTTTGTTTAAAAATAACGTGAAAACAATTCCGACTAAACTAGCCTTTCGTGAGCTTGAAAATGTGTTTGTGTTCTCTTTTTTTCATTCTTGTCGTTTCAATTCGGCTGCCATTACGTTGGAAATTGGTTCATTTCTTATTCTTTTATGCAAAAATTCCATATTAGTTGATGAAAAAGTATAAAAATGTAATATTATTGGTCTTGATTCTGATTTTTTTTTGTTGAAAAAAATACGAAAACAAATCCAGCTTCACTAGCTAGCGCTCCATGCGATTAAAAAAAATACAACAAAGTCAACGACCAGTCGACCAATCAGAAACAACTACGTGGAGTTGGCAGCATTGGCACATTGCACGTTTGTGTTTGAAAAAAAATGCGTTGTCGTTATTTTTCATTCTTTTCAAATTTCAATTTCCAATTTGGTCGCGTGGACGCCATTACGCTGTTCAGATTTGGCGTCGTATTCGGCGTTTGTTCATGCGTTTGTTACGTTCGTTATTGCTTTTATTCAAATTTATTTAATATTTTATATTGTTTCAACTCACATCTCAATACTTTTCCCATGGTAGGTAGTTTATTTTGTTTTCTGAGTAGAACTCGTTCGTATTTTCGTTTTACAAGTACGTTGTAGATGGAATCGAAAGTAAACGCTCAACGAATTGAAATTTCCTGTTCCTCTGCCTCTATTTGAAGCATTGAATTATTAGTATCGAAGTATAGATTATATTTCGTCGAGCAGTCGAGCTCACTCACACCGGAGTTAGTTCGTAGTTATACTGAAACTAGGTAAAAGTCGTTGGAGTTTAGTATATTGTACATGTACGCAGGTAGTAAGTACTTATATTCCATGTACATTGTACAATTTCGTTTGATCTCTCCACCAAACATGTGTTACCTACGTTATAGCTTCTAGTTCTTCGCGAGTTGAAATTACCTGTTCTTTCGTCTATTTGCCGCATTTTGAATTTTCTGATATTTCTGTATTTCTGTTGTGTGCTTGTTTTGTAATCAATGAAGTAATATCAAAATAGCTATTTGTCGAGCTCACTCACACTCACATCGGAGTTAGGCCGTAGTTTTACCGAAATTGCGAGTTGATTAAGTCACAAGTACATAACATTGTACAATTTCGTTTAAGTACTTGTTTACGCGAGCCATTTAAAATTTCTGCATTTCCGAACTCGTCACGTTAGCTTTTTTGTGTTACCAATACCATACACAAAATATTGATTTTTTAATCAATTTTTTGTTTATTGCAGCTTCGACAGGCCTGAAATCAGCGATGTTTGTGGTCAATGGTCCCGTGTTGATTTCGGAATTTCACTGTATTGCTGTGAGTACCTATATTGAAATTGGTTTCGAAATCTTATTCCTGTGATATTTAGAAGACCGAGAATTTCTATGAATTGAGTAAGTTTCTATAGAAAACATATGTACAGGTAAAAACTAGATACATTTTCAAATCAGATTATACATAAATATTTACCTACGCATTGATATTTCGTGTGAATTAGGTACATAGACGCACTAATTTATGAAGAAAAAACATTGCTCGAAAATTCTTTTTTTCAATTCGAGTTGAATAATTCGAATTGGCCGGGGATATAATTTCGTTTTGAGAGGATTTTTTTCATGACGATTTTCGTCAAAAGTTACAGATCTCTTTGTAAAACCAGGAAAAAAATTGAAATTTGGGAAGATTGTTTTAAAAAAATTATTCTGAATGTGCCTGTGCAAAATGAAGGCGAGATGTTTTCAAAAAAAAATCAACACTTGAAAAATTTTGTTGAACAATTTGAAAAGTAATCTTATTTTTTAGTAACCAATAGCGAAGAAGGAAAGTTGAACTCGTAAAACGTTATGTAGCTGTAGCTATCCTATACGATTTTATACGAGTGTAAAGGAATGTAAGGAAATAATAGGCAATTTTCGTTTCCATTTCCAGCGAGGAAGATTAACTTGGCAATTTTGGAAGTGAATGCGTGGACCGAGATTCGTGATGAATGAATGCTGAATTCACCGAAAGATTTACCAACGCTGATCTTCATAATGTGTTTTACACCGTTCTTACGCAAAAATACCGAGTAAGTAAGTTTTACATAAGAGTTTTTCTTTTATTTTTTAAATCGAATATTCGATAATAAAATAGCAGTTCAACTTCTTTTTCGATTTTTGTGAGAAATTTTGCTCGCTTTATCGTGAATTTTTCAAAAAAAAAAAATCGATTAAAACAATTATGAATTATTACGTTTTAAACTTATTACATTTTGTTTACTTTTTAGACTTCCTCTTATCTTACGGCTTATGAAGAGAAGTGGACAATGATGACGTGTGATGGTTCATAATTCGAACTCCAGGATGGGTATTTTTTCTCACAACAAAAACACCAGACGTAAGTAAGTAAAAGTAAATAATTGAAAACCGAGAATAAATATCTAACATGTATTACAACTTTTACAAGATCAAATCACGATTATTTTGTGCTATCTTACGTTAGATGAGAAAATATGAGAGTAAATGAATCTGAAAAATTGGTGTATAGAGCGGATTTCAAAACAAGATAACTTGCCCTCCTTTTGTAAAAGTTGAAATTCAAAATTTTTGGATCAGTTTTTCGGTAAAAACTAAAAAAAAATAATAAAATTGGGATACTTTTTTTGAAAATTTTGAGAACAATGCTCGATGATTTGAGTGTCATAAAATTTTTTTGGACAAGCTGCCTATTTTCTGGATGACCGGAAAAGTAAGTCAGCTGAAAGATTCAAAGTACATATTATAATTTTTTTGAAATTGATCCCCTCTCTCTATCTCCTCCTCCTCCTCATCCTCCCCCCCCCTTGCGACCCTTCAAGGAATGTATTTTTTTTATTTATATAATAAGAATACATGGCCTGGAAATGGGCTGATAGACCTCGATGTCTAAACCCAGGGAAGGGGGGGGAGTATACATAGCAGTTATTGATTTTGTCACATTTTGTTTTGTTTTTTTTGTACAGAGTCTAATTAAACTTGAATTTTAGGGACTTTTTCTAAAAGGAAAATCAACAACCAACAATGTTTTTGTTTTTACATTTGCATACGAATTGTTTTGAATTTAAATAATTTAATTATTTTCGTTACTTTTTCAATTGATTATTTATTTTTTTATTCTTTGTAGACACTGATGCTTCCCTACGAAATAATTCCTATAGGTACCTACTACCTATGTTCCGGATAATCCACATCGAACAGCTGCAGTTGGATTGGTACCTGTCGACGTCAGCAAGCTTCCAAAAATAATAATCGTGAATTTATCTACGGTATTTTAGATATTTTTAAAAAAATCATTGAAAGTTTTCTCGCGGATTGTTGCGTCACATCGTCATCGATATTTATGAAATTGCTCCGAATATGGCCCCGAACAGCTCCTTTTATATTAAAATGGTAATTTGTACATGTATACCTAATGGGCATCCAGTCAACGTTTCTAGATTTCAAAGTTGTAACGGTTTCAGATAATTTTTCGAATTTTAAGCAATTGTTATTGTCAAGTTTCTTAATTTCAGCTGACTGTGAAATTACCTATGTTGAAAATTCGCAACGTGTTGATATGTTCGGATGGTTTTTAATGATTTCTTGGCCCATATGTAGCTATTTATTTTTCAGAAACATTCTTTGATTAGTTTTTGCAATTTAATAGGTATTTGTATGATTGAAGGAAATCAAATTTTTTGCGAAAATTTTCTTATAAACCGCTAGACTCGTGTTGATATCGTGTTAACGGTTGATGAGCGATTTCCCCTCAATAGAAGTATTGTTAGGCTGGCGCAAGTTGGCTTCGAAAAAACCATCATTGGGCTGGTAAAAATGGTGCTCATGATTGAGCAGTTGAGGTAATTTAAATTTTGGGAAGTATTTCTCAAGATTGTGTAGGTAGCGAGGGTGAGGTTAATTTCGTACAATTTTAATTGCAATCAGACGTGGTAGTAAATCGCAGGTCAAGGTTGATGGATTAGTGATTTAGTGCGTGTGTGTGGATATACAAGCACGAGTGAATTGGACGAATGGGGGAGTGGGGTCAGGTTTCTGCCTTATAGTGTCCCGGTGCCTTTGTCGAATTGGATGGAATGTAGGGATTTTCAGCGTAGGGCGTGCCATTTTCGGAAAGAATTCAGAATTCGGACCGGCAGGGCTGGTGCTGGGTGTATGCTTGGCTCCGGTCGGTGAACGGTAACTTTAGCTCCTTGCGTGTGGGAATAATAGACCCTTCGGGGCACCCATCATGGGGAGTGCTTGACGGTTACCTGGATCCTTTGGTACGTGACCCTTCCCGCCTAGTCGGGAGCCTGTTAGCGCATCAGCGACAGACTGCTGGTGTGAGGGTGTCGGCCCTATCCTTGTGGATGTAGGCTGGCATCTCTGTGGACGGGTAATGCTGAATACCTTGCCACCTGGAGA
Organism: Pseudococcus viburni; assembly: GCA_033439095.1. Lineage (NCBI taxonomy): Eukaryota > Metazoa > Arthropoda > Insecta > Hemiptera > Pseudococcidae > Pseudococcus > Pseudococcus viburni. The sequence goes on from JAVBJF010000341.1 coordinate 389,679, forward strand.
AGGTCAGCCTGCGTGTGGAGGTCCTAATGTCGCCGTCTGCTAGGTAAGGAATCTAGGTGCTGCCTTTGCGACATGCGTGAAGTTGAGAGTGCGTGTTGACCTGGATTTTGTAAACCGCGTTTGATTGCCATTAAAATCACGATCTTGATCAACTTCTAATTTCAGCGAAAAATGGCGTTTGTTTGAGCGACTGGAAAAAGTTTACTGAGGTAAGGAATGTTTTTTTTTGTTTTTGCAACGTTACTTGTGGTGAGTGAGAATGCGTGGATTTTTGACGTCATATTTCGTTGTAGTTAGTTGTAGAATTGCTCTCGTCAGTTTCAGCGTCTCCTTTTACCATCAAGAGCGATTTTTTTTTAATTTTTACGAGCGAAGTCTACTATCTATGGATTCTTTTTGCTGAAAATGATTTGGGAACTTTTTCACATTACCTTATTTTTGAGAGATTGTATTCTAACGAACTTCGTGGAATTTAAATTTTGCACCTATTTTTAATGTCGTTAAAATTAAAATCATGTTTCATAATTTAAATTGAATTTCATCCCCCTTCCTTCCACCACATCTACCTGTTAATTGATATAATTTAATTCACTTAAGATGTACGTACATTTCGTATTTAATTTTCAAAATAACCTTGCAATTTTTTTGAAAAAATCATACAAATTGGAACATTGCAAATACGTAGTCGATTTTGAGTACTTACCTGATTTTACATTTATTGAGTACCTACCGGAATAGCGTAGTAAAATGAAAATTCTGTTATCAATTTTTTGTCGTCTTTAACGTTTTTTTTTTTTACTGTTGATTGTTAATTTAATGTGTTCGATTTTAAACCTACGATTATCAATTGTTAGTATCTTTTTATTCAAGATTGTTCATTGTAGCCTTTTAATGTTCAGTTTTTACTTCAAGTGCGACGTGATTTTCGTTTCGTCGATATGTGTTTAAATAAAAAAAGGTGTGTGCTGGTGTTTTATTCTGTTCGAGGAAAAAAAATAGAAATATGACATTAGGCGAATTCATTTTCAAATGGAAAAATAGAAATCTGATAATAGGCAAAATTCATTTTTAGGTGGACGATCCATTTTTCTCAGTGGAATTTTCGAAGACATGGCAAATGTGAGTGCCACATTTATTGATTTTCGGTTTATAGCTATTAGTTGGTTGAAAATTTGAATCTGATAGTATTATTTATCTGGAGATCTAATTTCTTTATTTTTAGTTTTTCCAAGTGTTTTTGGTGTTTGGTGCTTGATTTTCAATTGGACTTTGAATTTTGAACCACCTTCTAATGTTTTAAAACTTTTAATTGGTCTTTAATTAATAATCATCCTATCCTTTGATTTTTGATCACTTTCCAATTTGTACTCAACTATCTATGAATTTTTAATCAGCCTGTAAACTTTACATACCATTCGGTTTTTAATCACCCCTGCATTCTTAATTAGCATTTAATTTTTCAAGTGGCTTTTAAATTCTTCATCACGGGCACCTCTGAAAAACGCGGAAATATTTTTTTCAGGTGTCACTACC